>JBBBDQ010001130.1:92500-360000 GCA_037127315.1 Ascarosepion bandense | reverse complement strand
TTGAGGTCCGCCGAGAGTGTAAGGCCAAGGAGGCGTGGTATTTTACTCTCTGGGAGGCTAGCCTGTCCCATGCTAATGGGAGGTAGATGCGATTGTCTATGGTGGTTAGTTGATAACAGCTTTGTTTTGGAGGCATTGAAATTTACCAACCATTTCCTACCCCAGGTCACTACGGATTGGAGGTCCCTTTCAAGTGCGGCAGTGAGGTTCACTTTGTCGTCCAGACCTGGTTTCTGATCGATGCGGGAGTAGATTGTTGTGTCGTCGGCATACATGCCAACTTGGGATCTAATGGTGTCGGGGAGATCATTAATGTAGATCAAAAAGAGCGTGGGACCTAGGATAGAACCTTGAGGGACGCCCGCGTTCGTCTGGTAGTTTTGGGAGGCATGCCCATTTAATGCCACCTTTAATGTGCGGTTAGAGAGGAAGGACTGGATGAGGTCAAACAGATGTCCAGTTATCCCATAGCTCCGCAGTTTGCACAAGAGGCCAGCATGCCAGACCCTGTCGAATGCTTTGGAGATATCCAAGGCAACGGTTCGGGCTTCACCATTCTTGTCGAGTGCCTGGTATATGTACTCGGTAATGGTCGTTAGCATATCAGCAGTAGACCTGGTGAAGCGAAACCCATACTGTTTGTCAGAGAGAAGCCCGTTGGTCATAAGGTGCTGAATCACCTCGGCGTTGATAATGGCTTCGAAAACTTTGCCAAAGATTGGAAGGAGACTAATAGGACGGTAATTGGCGGGGTCTGAGGGTTCGCCAGAATTCTTAAATATAGGTACTACGCAGGAGGACTTCCAACAGGCAGGAAAGCAGGAAGCAGATAGGCAGAGGTTATAGAGTTTAGAGAGGACAGAGGAGAGTTCTGGGGCACATCTCTTCAGTACTATGACTGGGATTCCGTCACCGCCGCTCGCTTTGTGTGGGTCAAGTTGCGCAATTATCTTGGCGACCAGCGAGGGTGAAATGTGGACGTTATTTAGTTGAGCCTTAGTTCTGGGTGTGAAGTCTGTTCTAGGTATTCCTAACGAGTCCAGTGTCGAATTGGTTGAGAATTTACGGGCAAAGCATTCAGCCTTGTCGGCTGGGGAGGTGAGAACTTCAAATTCATTGATTAGTGGGGGTATTGAAGTCTTGTTCCTGCTGAGCACGCTTTTGCAGAGACGCCAGTAATCTTTGGAGCCAAACTTAGAGGATGCTATGCGTTGCCTTTGTCTATGTTTTAAGTATTCCTGTTATGTGTAATACCCTAATCTACTTGTTAGAATGTTTTTTGTTCTTCTTCAATGTTCTGGCCTTTTTTCAACTTTTCATTTTCGCATGTTCCAAGTACAGCTGATAATATAGACACAGTCATCATCGTCGTATTAGAATGTTTTTTTTAGTTTCCTTTCAATGTTCCTGCCTTTTTCCTGTTTTTCGTTTTTCCTATGTTCCATGTACGCCAGATATGATCATGATCTTCATTTCCATGTTAGAATGGTTTTTTAATTCCCGTTCAATCTTTTGGTATTTTACCAACTTTTCGTTTTCGTTTGTTTCTATATTGTAGTTTGCCGACATCATTAAGTACACGACTGGTATTTTCGTTTTTGTTTACGAATATCACATCGTGTTTGTTCGTTTGAATCAGGTGCTTGATCCGGACGTCATAATCATAATGTATAGCATTTTTTATATATTTCTTTTTAAGGAATTCTACGTTGACAAAATATTTTAATTATTTAGCCAATCTTAAGTGTCAGACGATCTTTTAGAACTGGAAGACAGAAAAGAAACTGAAAGTGCTCTTAGATAAAGCTGTAATGTAAAGAAAGAAAAAAAGAACTACTTATTAATTTTAATAAGACATAAGGCATAGTTTTGTTTCAATGATAGCCATCCTGTACAAGGCATTAGAGCCACTCGAGGTAGAGATTTAAAGAGTAAGAGGCATAGTTTATGAAGATATGTGTGGAAGGTAACGGTTAACCTTAAACTAGAACAGGTAAGGTTGTTGTGATCTGGGAAGCATTCTTTTTGAAGTCGGTAGAGAGACAGTCCGAATTGTGAGCTACCCATGTGAAACGTCAAAATCAAGGCGGAACTTGTACTGAACTACAAATTATTACATAGTGTAGTAACCCGCAAAGGAATGTATGACAAATGAATTGGAAGGCACTCAGGAAGAATAAATTTATCTCTTTCAAAACTGAGTAAGGTGTTAAGACATCGGAAAAGATCCTCAGAAACAGAAATAAGAGTACTTAACTGTGTTGTATCGTGGAATGAAGAAATACACAGAGATATGTAGATAACTACTTTATTACCAGAATGGTACAACCAAAATGTATATAAAATATTTACAGCTTCTTGCAGTAGTAGAAAGTCCATGATAATGACAACTCTCGTGCTAAGCTCACATTGTCTTTTATACGTCCTGGCGACCGGATGTCACATGGTACGAGCCACGACACAACAAACTGTTATGCAATATCTAATCGTTTATATAACAGTGAATGCTGGACATTTTCCTCATAGATGAAGAAGAGAGCTGGGACGACAGAGATGCGGTTCTACTGACAAATGCTGAGAATATCACGGAGAGAAAATCTAATCAACGAAAAAGTCTCAAGTAGAATAGTAGCTTTAATGAAACATAATTACTATCAGAAAAAGACATACTTCTACATACCCTATTTCTGTACACCCTATTTCCGTGTTATATGCGAGGAAATAGGGTGTAGATAATTTAACACCCATGGATATAATGGAGGCAATAGAAGTAGGGTAACTACTAGTGGCCTACTTCACGAGTTTGTGTGAATGAACAGCATAAAGTATAAATGAATAACTCAACAATCAGAATATAAGTTGTATTCCGCGGAAAGATGGTTAGTATGTACAGAAGTGATTAGTAATATTTACAATAGAAAGATACAAGAGTCCAATCCGTCGTAAGACGTGTGTATACTTGATTACTTCCGGTACGCCACCGGAAGTGTGACTAACTCTTCACTGACTCGCACTGACTTTTCAGTAACTCTCAAGTGACTCTCTACAACTCATTATTGAGTTGTCCCTCCCAGTAAGGGCAACATGTGACACATGGTCAGTTTGGACTGGGATTTCCGGGCTATATGGCCCAGCCAAAAAATATATGTCTATTTTTGCCCAGTCGTGTCTCTACCCTTCGGCGGAACCACGACTGGCTTACTGCTCTCTGCTCGGAAGCAGAGAGCGCCCCCCGCCCGACTCTGTACGACTGTATTTACTAGCCTTCCCACGCAAGGCTGGATGTGACACATGGTCATTTTATGGTGGGTATTCCTGGCCATATAGCCAGGCCAAAAAATGCCTGTCCATTTTTCCCAAGTCATGGTTCTACCCTTCGGCGGAACCACGACTGGGTTACTGCTCTCTGCTCGGAAGCAGAGAGCGCCCCCCGCCCGAAGGCAGAGTGCTGACAGTGTCGTAGAGGGGTCAGTCTTGTGACTCTGTACGACTGCATTTACTAGCCTTCCCACGTAGGCTGGATGTGACACATGGTCATTTTATAGTGGGTATTCCTGGCCATATAGCCGGGCCAAAAAATGTCTGTCTATTTTTCCCCAGTCGTGTTTCTACCCTTCGGCGTAACCACGACTGGATTATTGCTCTCTGCTCGGAAGCAGAGAGCGCCCACCGCCCGAAAAGTGAGAGCTGACAGTGGCGTAGAGTCGTCAGTCTAGTGACTCGGTACGACTGTATTTACTAGCCTTCCCACGTAGGCTGGATGTGACACATGGTCATTTTATTGTGGGTATTCTCGGCCATATAGCCTGGCCAAAAAATGTATGTCTATTTTTGCCCAGTCGTGGTTCTACCCTTCGGCGGAACCACGACTGGGTTATTGCTCTCTGCTCGGAAGCAGAGAGCCCCCCCCCCACCCCGCCCGAAGGCATAGAGCTGACAGTGTCGTAGAGTCGTCAGTCTAGTGACTCGGTACGACTGTATTTACTAGTTTTCCCACGCAAGGCCGGATGTGACACATGGTCATTTTATCGTGGGTATTCCCGGCCATATAGCCGGGCCAAAAAATGTCTGTCTATTTTTGCCCAGTCGTGGTTCTACCCTTCGGCGGAACCACGACTGGGTTATTGCTCTCTGCTCGGAAGCAGAGAGCGCCCTCTACGTGAAGGCAGAGAGCTGACAGTGTCGGAGAATCGACAGTCTAGTGACTCGGTACGACTGTATTTACTAGCTTTCCCACATAGGCTGGATGTGACACATGGTCATTTTATAGTGGGTATTCCCGGCCATATAGCCAGGTCAAAAAATGTCTGTCTATTTTTGCCCAGTCGTGGTTCTACCCTTCGGCGGAACCACGACTGGGTTATTGCTTTTTGCTCGGAAGCATAGAGCGCCCTCTACACGAAGGCAGAGGGCTGACAGTGTCGTAGATTCGTCAGTCTAGTGACTCGGTACGACTGTATGTACTAGGCTTCTAACGTAGGTTGGATGTGACACATGGTCATTTTATAGTGGGTATTCCCGTTTATTTAGCCGGGCCAAAAAATGTCTGTCTATTTTTGCCCAGTCGTGGATCTACCCTTCGGCGGAACCACGACTGGGTTATTGCTTTCTGATCGGAAGCAGAGAGCGCCCTCTACGCGAAGGCAGAGAGCTGACAGTGTCGTAGAGTCGTCAGTCTAGTGACTCGGTACTACTGTATTTACTAGCCTTCCCTCGAAAGGCTAGATGTGACACATGGTCATTTTATTGTGGGTATTCCTGGCCATATAGCCTGGCCAAAAAATGTCTGTCTATTTTTGCCCAGTCGTGGTTCTACCCTTCGGCGGAACCACGACTGGGTTATTGCTCTCTGATCGGAAGCAGAGACCGCCCTCTACCAGAAGGCATAGAGCTGACAGTGTCGTAGAGACGTCAGTCTAGTGACTCGGTACGACTGTATTTACTAGCTTTCCCACGTAGGCTGGATGTGACACATGGTCATTTTATAGTGGGTATTCCCGGCCATATAGCCGGGCCAAAAAATGTCTGTCTATTTTTGCCCAGTTGTGGTTCTACCCTTCGGCGGAACCACGACTGGGTTATTGCTCTTTGCTCGGAAGCAGAGAGCGCCCTCTACACGAAAGCAGAGTGCTGGCAGTGTCGTAGAGTCGTCAGTCTAGTGACTCGGTACGACTGTATTTACTAGCCTTCCCACGTAAGCTGGATGTGACACATGGTCATTTTATAGTGGGTATTCCCGGCCATATAGCCGGGCCAAAAAATATCTGTCTATTTTTCCCCAGTCGTGATTCTACCCTTCGGCGGAACCACGACTGGGTTATTGCTCTCTGCTCGGAAGCAGAGAGTGCCCTCTGCCGGAAGGCAAAGAGCTGACAGTGTCGTAGAGTCGTCAGTCTAGTGACTCGGTACGACTGTATGTACTAGTCTTCCCTCGAAAGGCCGGATGTGACACATGGTCATTTTATAGTGGGTATTCCCGGCCATATAGCCGGGCCAAAAAATATCTGTCTATTTTTCCCCAGTCGTGGTTCTACCCTTCGGCGGAACCACGACTGGGTTACTGCTCTCTGCTCGGAAGCAGAGAGCGCCCCCCGCCCGAAGGCAGAGTGCTGACAGTGTCGTAGAGGGGTCAGTCTTGTGACTCGGTACGACTGTATTTACTAGCCTTCCCACGCAAGGCCGGATGTGACACATGGTCATTTTATAGTGGGTTTCCCGGCCATATAGCCAGGCCAAAAATATCTGTCTATTTTTCGCCAGTCGTTGTTCTACCCTTCGGCGGAACCACG
This sequence comes from Ascarosepion bandense, assembly GCA_037127315.1. NCBI lineage: Eukaryota > Metazoa > Mollusca > Cephalopoda > Sepiida > Sepiidae > Ascarosepion > Ascarosepion bandense. Next base: position 354,211 of record JBBBDQ010001130.1, on the reverse strand, counting down.
ACTGGGTTATTGCTCGCTGTTCGGAAGCAGAGAGCGCCCCCCGCCCGAAGGCAGAGAGCTGACAGTGTGGTAGAGTCGTCAGTCTAGTGAATCGGTACGACTCACTTGTAGAGAATCCACCATTGCTATATATAGCAATGTGAACAATCGATTTGTAGTCAAATAGGATCGGCGACCTAACAATAGCAAGGACAAAGAAAAATGATACCGGGTCTAAAGTAAAAAAAACCAAAAAACGGGACGTTTGGAGAGCTGTGATCGCTAACATGCTGAAGGGATATAAAAGAATGTAATGATGATGTCAAACCAGGCGAATTTAACATTCACATGACATTTTAGACAAGAAAAGCACGAGGAGACAGCGAGTAAACTATATGTGCAACTTAAACTAAACAACTTTTTTAGTCTCCTTTCTTTCATAGTTTTAAACCCACTGTAGTTACAGGGTGTAATCGCTGTCTATTTTTTCCTTAGATTAAGTAATTTGCAGTAATGTGCAGTAACATGAACCTATTTTGGGGTGTATGCTGAAATTCATTTGGTCTTGAAAAATATTGCATTATCCGTGAATGCATAAGATTTTTATCACGCCCAGACATTGTTGTCTCGACTCCTGATTATTTATTCTACAGCCATTGTCTGTGATAGACGTTACTCCAAAGAAGCGTACGAAAATTGTAACGCTGCACGAAAACACTGGCAAGCCTTACAGAGACATTGTGGATACTGTTGCCGTCAGCCTTTTAACTGTCAGTCGTGTTATCAAGGCCAAGAAACAAAATGGACCCATCAGTCCAAAACGTAAAAGAAAATGCGGTCGGAAGAGAAAAAACAACGCCAAGAGACGATGTATACGTGATCAGGTAAAGTGTGAAAGATCTTAGGAAGACATTATTCGTTTTGTCTCAGTTAATTTGCACAAATGTGTATTTAACGAGTTTGCGTAAATGTATATCAGGATAAGGAAAAGGGTGAATGATAAAGTGCAAAACGGTACTGAGAGCCAAGAATTTACACGATGTTGTGAAGAGACATGATCATCTAAACCCTGCAGAGATTTGACACCAAAAACATTACTATCACTGCTGTTAGTTGTTTATTTGCTATCAAAATTAGTAGTGGTACAAATAAGATGAGGAAAGCAGTAAAATATATTTATGCATGAAAGTCTCTTGTCTTTATATCCTTGGTGCATCCAGCTGCGAAATTTCTACGAGTTTTATTTTAAATTAGAATTTGCATAATTATTAAATATTTTAGAAGAGGTGAGAATTTTAATAATACCAGTAAAACATAGTAAGTTCAGACAAGAAGACAGGTTTAACAGATTTATTCATTCTTCGTCATTAGAGTTCAATTAAAGATTCTGTATTATATTAAATCCTGCCAGCCATCGCTCTGTAATGTTTATATATATCCACGTCTATTGAACACCCACGTCTATTGAACAGGTGTAGAGGCTCATCCCTTGTTCCCTGTTTAGGATGTGGTTTCCGGCGTTCTCTCTTCTAATCTTTTTACTCTTACGTAGCCTCCGGCACATCAGTGGCGTTACCGCCTTGGTGGGTGTGATATGATTAACATATATATATATATATATATATATGACATCTGGGATTTGGTATTTCTTTTAGTCACCGTGCTTATATATCTTCTCCGATTGATTATAATGAATTAATGAACCGGTAAGTACGTTTAGTTAATTGTGTTTGTTTTATATTACCACTTAATTTTTGTATTCCTCTTTTTGTTATCTTGTCTTTTCGTGTCAACTTAACCGTTGTTATCGCGAATTAAAGGAAAATTTGGGAAAGGTATGAATTCTTTTCTTCGGCTATGGGTTAAATAATAGAACTTATATTTGAAAAAATCAATGTTATTGTCAAAAAATAATGCAATATTTATTCGTAAAATATAAAAATTCTTAGTTTTTTAATCATTCCCCTCAAAGCAAAGCAACAATGCTGCTAAGACACAAGTGGGGGTCAGCCAGCTAATACACGCTTTGGTCGTGATACACGCTTTGGTCGATCATGTCTCGAAAGAGACATGACTGGGTAGAACATTATCCCGCAGTAGGTTTGCATTGGTTTCTGCGGTAGACTGGTTGCCAGCAAAAGCTATGGAACTCAATCTGTCCTTAAGACGGATTAAGACCTTTCCCAAGGGTATTTGTGCGTAAGTGTATGCAAGGAATTCAACTGGAATTTGAACTCGGCACCCCGATTTCGATTTCCAGTTGAATTCCTTGCATTCACTTACAGTTACTAAGTGTCAAAGAATACGAGAAAAAAAACATTATAATGGAGAGAGAACAATAAAAGAACAGAAAGTAAGAGAACATAAGATAGTGATTGACATTGCATTTAAACTTTTAAAATCAAAGTTTATTGGAAACTAAGAGAAGATTTCTGAAAGAAAAAAGTGTGATAGAAAAAACTGTTAGCATAGAACTTACGATCTCATCTAGCAATTTTAACTGAGAAATGATGAAACCTTTCCATCAATCTAGTAATGTACTTAAGTTCTTACATTCAAAGTATGTTTCAGCTTTAAATGGGTTGGCTGATTTTGTTTACCGGCATATCAACCTCAGTGGGTTATTTAATACCGAAACGTAAATAATTTAAACAATTTTATGGCTTCAATTAAATATATTTTGCCCGCAATTGTATAACTTCTATTACAGATAAAATATTGCTAATTTTACTGTAAATAGGTATTGTTGCTATTCTTTTTTTTTACATTATATAAAGCTAGTATTTCTACTATGAAAATGTATTTATATACTTTCATAGTATTTTTTTTAGGTGTTCGCTATTTCCACATAGCTAGGACCCTGACAGTTGCTGCGACCCCGGGTAAGGATAAACCTGGGAACAAAAGCAATTAAAAGGTAGTCGCTCACTTCTTAAAACCTCTAATCTATCGATCGGACGCTTTACTGTTAGATTTAGTTTATCGCCTTACTCAGGACTTTCGGCTTTAAATAACCTACAAAGGTTGTAAAAATGAGCAAATTAATAAAAAAAACTATTCTTATCTCATTATTATTATTATTATTATTATTAGTAGTAGTAGTAGTAATTATATATCACTATCATTTCGTCTCACAATGTTAACGAATAGAATCAAGTACACTGTCAATAGCTGGAGAGACGGTATTTACCAACCTTCCCACGCAAGGTTAGATGTGACACAAGGTCATTTTATAGTGGGTCTTCCAGGCCATATAGCCGGGCCAAAAAATGTATATTATTACCGAGTCGTGATTCTACCCTTCGGCGGAACCACGACTGGGTCAGTGCTCTCTGCTCGGAAGCAGAGAGCGCTCTCTACCGAGGCCGTCGCTATATATTACCATAGTAATATATCGACGGCCTCGTCTCTACCGAAGGCAGAGAGCTGACAGTGTCATAGTATCAGAGGCAAATGCTGGAGAGACTGACAAACTGAACTATGGTAAGACCCTTTATGCAGATATCTGTAAGAATTAGCTTCTTAACAAGGCCGGATACAAAATGCCAAAAACAGCAAGACTGATTCCGAGTGAGGTTCTTATAGATGGACTTGGTAACAGTACCTTCTCAGCGTCGTATTTTTATCCACAGAGTTTAGATTACTCTAAGTCAATGTGATTCATCTACTAAGCGATATCAACACAAGGGAATTAACTGCGAAGTTTAGTGTGGGAGTTTTCCTGCTGTGATCTTTCGTAAATTTATTTCGCTGGTCATTCCTTTGAGTCTATCTTTCTGCTGCCCAATTAACGACACGCAGATACAATGCACAAACTGCCTACTTTTTATTATGTTCAAAGGAACGTCTGGAAGAATTCACAATGACGCAGGGCGATACTAAATTAACACCAATGGTTAAAATTGTACACTACAGGCCGAACGTTTGGGAACACTCCCTAGATTTAAAAAAATCGTATGAATATTGAAGGTTACGTCCCTTTTACAAAACTAATTTAAGAGCTCATTTAGAATTATAGAGACTTTATTTTCCCGAAGGGTTTTATCATACATTTAATAATAATAATAATAATAATAATAATATTGGGATTACAACGAGAATGACGTGCTTTTCTGAGGCTCCTGAAAACGTAACGTTTTTTTTTTTTTTTTTTACGTAAACATTAATTTCTCATTTCACTATATGAAACTATATTAAACATAAACATTAATTTTTCCCTTCGTATATAATTTTAGTTGTATAATTTTAGTTGTATGTTTCTTCTTTTAATGATCCTTAAATAGATTTATTAACTAGTTTCTAAAGCAAGACAACGATAAAAATATGACGAAAAGCGCTAAAGTCTGTTCGATCGACGATATTCTTTCTTAGAAAAAATATGTAATAATTTTTCTTAGAAAAAATTCTTTCTTAGAAAGAATATGTAATAATTTATTTATATTTGTTCGTTCATTTTATATATTTGTTTATTTTTCGATAATCTTATTCTCGTTGGATTTAATGAAAGAATAACACAGACAGTAGGCCAACAAATTATTTTTAAATTTTACGGTTGTAAACTCAAAGGTATGTCCACTTTTTCTTTCATATTAAAAAAAATTTTTGAGATTTTTTTTTTTTTTAAACGTAAACATTAATTTTTAATTTCACTATTTTAAACATAAACATTAATTTTTTCTTCGTATATAATTCAAATTGTATGTTTCTTCTGTTAATGATCCTTAAATAGATTTATTAACTAGTTTTCTAAAGCAAGACAGCGAAAAGAGGAAAAAAAGAAAAAATACGACGAAAAACACCAAAAAAAAAATGTACGATCTACGATATTCTTTCTTAGAAAGAATATGTAATAATTTATTATATTTGTTCGTTCATTTTATATATTTATTTATTTTTCGATAATTTTATTCTCGTTGGATTTAATGAAAGAATAACACAGAATACAGTGGGCGAACAAATTATTATTTTTAAATGTTACGGTAGTAAACTCAAAGGTATGTCCATTTTTTTCTTCCTATTAAAAAAAAAAAAAAAGATTTTGAATTTTTTTTTTGCAAGGACAAAGGTTAATAGTAGCAACAATTGTTTTTTATATTTTAACAATACTCTCTAAGTGCAGTGATGTTTTTTTTTTTTCCGTTGAACGGCCGTTACTTTCCAAGTTTGTTTGTTTTTTTTTCAACCAGCGTCTCTCTCTATGAATTTTTCTTTTTCTCAATATGAAATTCTGTTTTAATATAAACAGGATTTTTTCTTTAGATATTATCGAAATTTTTTTTTTTTAATTTTCTTAAAAACAAAACAAAACAAGAAAATAAATTAAATCCGATGAAAAACAATTTATATGGTATTATTTTATAGAAAGTCTACGTATTTATTGATATATTTATTTTTATTTATCTATTGATTTAATTTACTCATTTAATTTATCTTATTCTGATAACCCTATTTTTGACCAGCGACTTTATTGAAAAAATAAATGATAGAGTGGACGAACAAATTATTACATTTTTTTTTTTTTTAATGAAATTCTGTTTTATTTTAATTAATTTATCTATTTGCTCTTTAAATGAACATAAATAAAATCATCCGTATTATATTTCCTTTAGCTGTCGATATTTCACAAATTTTTTTTTTTTTAACAAAATACTCTAGTATTGATGTGTTGTTTCGTTGAGCCGTTGCTAGGCCCAAGTTTTTTTTTTTAACCAGCGTCTTTCTCCTTGAATTCCAATCGCGTATATGTCAGATGTTGCTTGGCAGCCCATTTAGGAGAAGGAAAACTCCGAACAACAACCCGCAACTCAAGGTGTTAATCGTGCCGAGGAGTGAATGGCTACTGCGTTATGAGGTCACAAACGATTCCCTACAGGCTTCGGGACCCTGTTTGTAAAAGACCGTTACCCAACGTGCCGGGCAACTTTGGGTGGACTTTTGGACCCGTGCGTCACTCGTGGGAAAAACATGAAAAATACAAATAGAAACAAAAAGTCCAGTATGGCTCTTCCAGTGGATAAACAGGGAGCCCGTCCTTCAGGAGGGAACCTACCTGAGGTCGAAAAATCTGCCATAGGAACAAACTCCTACACAAAGAATGAATCTTCAGGTCCCCACAACCAGGATAATCCTAATGATGGTCCTGAAAATTCACCAGCTAGATCTACAACCGTATATTTAAAGAAAGAAAAAATAAAATGGTCTCGTGAGGAGTACAAAGTCGTTATGACTGCATTTCATGAAGCGTTACTCAAACCTCAAAAAAACATGACTCGCCAAACATATGACATTTGGCGTGAAAAAGTTGGTCAAGCAAATAGAAAGTATATTGACGAAAATAAATTGGCCAATGTACGTAGGTACATTATTCGTAATAACCGACTAACAGAGGCCGAAATTCATGAAATTAAAAGAATTGTAACAAGAAGAGTCGAATCAACAAAATATGAAAAGGAACCGGAACCAGAAATAAAAAGTAATAACATCAAACAAATCACAGGTCATAATGTAGAAACCGTGAAACACGCAAATCAATGCGAAGATAATGATGTAAGTTTAAAAGTGCTGGAAAGGTGTGATCTGAGTCTGAGTCAGTTAAAAGACAAAAATAAAACGAGTTCAGAACACATCGAAGATAATTATTTGACGGAAAATAAGAACAATATACAGGAAGCCAAGATAGAAATAAAAAACCATCTAAGTCAAATACAAAGTATTACAATGGAGGAACGTGAACAGCTCCCAAAATTCCAACCAACAAAACAAAACCTCCGAACTATTAAACTGTACAATGCAGCACTGAAATCAATACTGGATGAAGACCCTCATACAAATCTAAACGAAATAATATATGCATCAGCAACAGCAGCAACAAAAAAATTAAATATCAAAATAAAAACAAGGCAGTCTCGTAGACGTGAAGTTCCACCTTGGAAAAGAAAAATAGAAAAAGAAATAGAACAACTTAGAAGTGAACTATCAATATTGGATGAACTGAGTAGAGGAATAAATGTAAGAACTAGGAAAAGCAGAAGAGCCGTAAAAAAATATAACATCAAGAATGAAAATGACGTCTTATCAAATAAAGAAAAAATAAAGCAAAAAATCCAACTGAAGGCTCAAAGAATAAGACGCTATGAAAAAAGAGCAAGATTTTACAGAGAAAACAAGATTTTTCAGACTGATACAAAGAGATTTTACAGGGAAATAGGTAAAAAAAGAATTGAAGTGACAGTACCCCCCAGAATGGAAGAAGTCACACAGTTCTGGGAAAAGATATGGGCTTGCCCTAAAGAACTTAGCAAGGAAGTACATTGGATTACGCAAGAGACAGAACGAATGAAAAATAAACCCGAACAGACATGGTCTGGAATTACAGAAGATGATGTTAAATATGCACTAAAAAAAACACACAATTGGAAATTCCCAGGCATAGATAAAATTCCTAACTTTTGGCTATATTATTTAAGCGCATCACATAAAAAACTAGCCAAAGAACTTCAAGAAATGGTTGACGATCCCACTAAAATTCCTGCATGGTTGACAAAAGGAATTACATTTCTTCTACCCAAGAATGGTGACACAAAAAATCCGAAAAACTACAGACCAATTACATGTCTTCCGACAACATATAAACTATTAACATCTATTTTAACAAAGCAGACATATTTATTCTTAGAAAGAAATGACATGTTACCGCTTGAACAAAAAGGGTGCAAACGTGGCTGTTATGGTTGTAAAGACCAATTGCTGATTAACAAAATGATCCTGGAAAACTGCTACAGTACAAAGAAAAATCTTAGTACAGCCTGGATAGACTATCGAAAGGCATTCGATAGTGTGCCACATGACTGGATTTTAAAGACTTTAAATATATACAAGATATCGCCCGTCATCATCAATTTCATCAAACAGTGCATGTCTATATGGAAAACAACCCTTTACCTCAATCATATAAATGGAACCTATAAGTCTGATGAAATAAACATCAAAAGAGGTATATTTCAAGGTGATTCTTTATCTCCTTTATTATTCTGCATATCACTAATAGCACTAACCAGTCAACTTAACAAGACAGAATGTGGTTATAAAATAGGACAAAAGAAAATAAGCCATCTATTTTACATGGATGACTTGAAGTTATATGCTAAGAATGATAATGAACTGGAAGGTCTTCTGCAAACTGTAAAATGCTTCAGCGAAGACATTGGAATGAAATTTAATTTGAATAAATGTGCTAAAGCTACAGTTTTACGTGGATCAATACAAGAAACATCCTCAATTAGCCTAGACCCTGCTGTAACAATAAAAGAATTGAAACCAGAAGAAGCTTATAAATACCTAGGTGTAAATGAGAGCGAAAACATTCACCATAAAAAAATGAAAGAAATAGTGCGTAAAGAGTACTATAGAAGGCTACGAATGATATTAAAAACTGAATTAAATTCACAGAACAGAGTTATGGCCATTAATAGCCTTGCAATCCCAGTTGTCCAATATAGCTTTAACATCTTAAACTGGACTCTAAACGACATCAGGCGAATGGATGCTAAAACAAGAAAGCTTCATTCTAAGCATAAGATGCATCATCCAAAGGCTGATGTAGACCGTCTATACATACCCCGTAAAGAAGGTGGAAGAGGTCTTATTCAGCTGGAATTGTCATACAAGACAACAACTATTGGCTTACTAACATACATAGAAACAACAAAGGATTGGATGTTACAATTAGTAAGGCAACATGAAGAAAGAAAGAAAAAATATTCAATAATAAAAGAAGGCAGTAAATTCAAACACGATTTACAGTTAGTAGATTCTGTAGAAAAGCAAAACAGAAGCCAAGAACCAACTATTGCGGCAAAAAATATAAAAATGAAAGCCAAAGATAAAGCTCTTGAAAAGATGAAACAGCGCTGGCAAGACAAACCTCTGCATGGCCAATATCCAGTACGTGCCAATAAATCCAATGTTGACAAAGTTAATACTCATCGATGGTTACGTGCATCTGGATTAAAGTCTGAAACTGAAGGATTTATACTTGCAGCACAAGACCAAAGTCTTTTCACGAGAAACTTTCAGGCAAATATTATGCATAATAATATGGATCCAAAATGCAGGTTTTGTGATAAACACCAAGAAACAATAGACCACCTAATCTCAGGCTGTTCTGTGCTTGCCCCAAACGAATATAAAAATCGCCACGATAGAGTTGGGCAATATTTACATTGGACAATGTGCAAACATTATGGAAAAGCTGTAAACAAACACTGGTATGAACATCATCCAGCACCGGTTACAGAAATAGAAGATGTAACCATTCTATGGGATTACACCATCTACACAGACAGAAAAATTGAAGCAAACAGGCCAGACATTATTGTTAAAAACCAGAAGGAGAAAACTTGTCTATTAATTGATATGGCTTGTCCAGCGGATTGTAAAATAGCAATCAAGGAATTTGAAAAACTGTCAAAATATAAAGACCTGGAAATTGAAATAGAAAAAATGTGGAAATTGAAAACAAGAGTTGTGCCAGTGATAGTAGGTGCACTTGGAATGATAAAAAATGGAACAAAACAACACATTGAAAGAATCCCTGGAAACCCCAGCTTAAGAGATATACAAAAAATTGTCTTATTAAGTACAGCGCACACACTAAGGAAAACTTTATCTATGTAATGCTGGGGATGATGGGGAAGATAGAAAAACATGAAATGGAGCCATAACAACACGCCACTACCTGCCTTAGGTCTCCCCGCAGACTTGGTTGGTAGTGAGACCAAAGCAGAAATCGAAATATGATGAAAAATGACATAATAATAATAATAACGAAACTAAACTATGGGGTACAGAACACCCGGATTAAAAGGGAGAATTTAATGCGGGATATCCTGTTCACAAAATACCACACAAATTTCAAGAAAAGATAACGCAATAAGAAATGTTTGTAAAAAAAATAGAAAATAGCATATTTAACAATATACATACAAAATAAACAATTTGTATATTTTTTATACTTTGTTTGATAGAAAAATGTCTTTATGATTTAAGCGAATTTGAGTGATTTGAACCAAAAGTCTCTATGTTTCGCTGTCTGCAATTCAACAGAGTAGTAGAGATATGTCTGTTTTTTTTATGTGTCCGCCACTAAGTAGATGGAAAAGAAAAGGGGTGATCAATTTAAGGTGAAAAAGAGAGTGTGAGTGAGAAATAATCGAAGCGAGGGAAAAGGGTCAAATAGAAATATAGTAAGTAGCAGAATGCGTGTGTGTAAAGAAATTAACCAGTCTACTTAATTAATAAAGTTTGGGTTCCTTTCCCTTTTCTGGCCGGCGAGAGATGTAAAAAGTTTTTATGAGGCAGTTGAAGACGTGTTGTTGTTGTTGTTGTTTTCTTTTCCTTCTTCTTCTTTTTGTCTCTCGGTTCTTTGGCCTCTCTGATCTCTGCGACTTTCTGACTGACTAAACAGGTCAAGGGACGTTCTTAAGTAGTGAATCTCGTTATGTGACAGACTCCGAACGGTATTTTCATTTTTTAAGTGTTAAGAAAAATTAACTGGCATCATAATTCAATTTGCTATATCCTTTCCAATCAGTATCCAGGATTTTACTTTTCACGCCAGCTTGTGAATTTTGTCTTAGTCTGGGTTTTTACAAAATGTTTTAGTCGTTTGGATCCGATTTTGCGGGTGTGCAATTTTACTTTTTTCGTTTGCATTAATTGTTATATGATATAGGATTTGTATGCTATAAAACCATTACTGCATAAAATTTTCTTAAAATTTTTACCAACTAAGGGCTGACGGATTTAAAATTTTAAGTACCTCTTCTCTAAAAACATTGAACGTTATGCACTGATGTTATAAACTAGTTTCTTCTTCTTCTACTACTATTACTACTACTACTACTACTACTACTACTATGTACTGTGTTCCCTCATGACTCTTCACAATTTGGTTCGTTCTTGAGAATTGTATGAATCTATTCACCCCCCACCACACAAGCTATGTGTTAAATCGTAAAATTTGTATGTAATACATTCCTATAGCCTCAAAAACATGTTAATGTAATATCACATCAAATTATTATTATTATTCTAACAAGCCGAAACATTTTTAACTTCAAATAAACCACAAAATGTCAATAACCCGTAAAAACAAATCAATAAATCAACAATAATTGGGGGTGAAATGGTCTCATGTTTAATATTCCATTCTAAATCTACAGTGTTCCGTTGAGTGACTGCGTTAATTTTGCCAGCTATAAGGAAATTCAATCAGTTTAATATACAGATTTGATTGCAAATTTTCTATTCACCGGAAATCTTCCCCGAGCATTATTATTTTCTCTAGCAACTCCATCGTTTCCATACAAACAAGAAACCTTCCAATTAAAGTTAAATTGATAAAAATATTTTATATATTTATTGATTATTTCGAGGAAAAACTTATCTATCAAAATTAATGACTTCCGAAATACATGTATAGAGGCTAAATAAATTAGAGAATATTTTCATTAAATAAGTAATTGAAATTTATATATCTATGGGCACACTATCCGTCAAAATTTTTATATTATAAATTAGGTAATTCCAATTTTTCGCTAAAACAGAGCATACCACGATGAAAAAAAGAAGGCCCCAAACTCGATGAAAACAAAGTATTATCATCAAAATATTTCTGTTATTATTATCTTATAGCTTTTTATTTTTATAATCCTTTGTAGCACGTTAAAAGTTTTTGTTTAAAATCTTGCTTTTTTTTTATTTTCGCGCCAGCGGTTGTACCATGACAAGGTATGGGAATTTTTATCGTCTTTTTTTGCGGTGAAAAACACTGTGATTTTGAAATTCTTGCAAAAATCAAATAATTGTCAGATCTTAATGAAAATTTCAGGACGTATTAAAAATGAACGCGATTACTTTTGAAATTATTTGTTTAGAATATCTTTGTAAAAATACTTTTTGTTTTCAACTGTTACCCCCACTTACTTAATTTCATAAAATTTTGAAAAATTAAATTCTGATTGAAAACTTTGTTTTATTAGTTAAAAGCAGGACTCTTTGGAGCATACAATTCATCCACTATTTTTTAAAAGAGTTACTGTTTCCTCAGAAATCTGCTCCGAATAGAAAAACTATGACATAATGTAATTAGATAAGCTTTAATTATTTTATAAATAATAAATATTAAGGATATTGTCTTAAGAAAAAATAGAGTAATAATTATTTTTTAGAAGAATTGTTTTCATTTTAATTATAATAATTTATAAAATTTTAAATCTTTTAAACATTCTGTGAAATTTTGACCGCGTTAAGTGTGATTGCTATTTAGTGAAAACTATATTTTTACTAATGAAATATTGAAAAGCTTAATATAAATCTTTACATAACTATTACTTTTGTATGTGTATAAATGTGCCCATTTTGAAAGTATAACTGACCATACACGACATCATCAGAAAATAAGAGCGATGACTGTAGTAAATTTAATGTTAACATTACTAAAATTAGATTACGGAGAATATTTTCCAGTATTTTTTAGTTTACTAAGTACTTCAGAATTATATAAAAAGACATTCAATTGTCATTAAATTATGTTTTAACAGATAAAGTTTCTGTAGAATAATAAACATGTCAACACCTTATCGGCACTTGTTATTGTTCGTCAGTTACATAAACATTGCTGTTGTCGGTTAAAAATCACCGTGACTGTTTCTATTAAAAATACATTTCTCTGCCATTTTAATATTAAAGCAAATAATATTTTTCAAATAAGATTAATTATATAATACTTCTCAAATAAAGTTTCAGGAAAGTATATTTTATTTTTGGAAGCTTTTTTAATACAAAGAATTACACTGCGATGAATGACAACTAAAAAGTGCGCTAATTAGCTATTTTAACAAAAAGAAACTCGATTTTAATCAATATAGTTTCTGTTTTAAATACACCAGATTATTTTGCCTACTAGAAATAGTAAAATTAATCTTTTAGTTTTTAATTAAATCTAAAAGGCAGGACTTAAGAAGTCTTTTTCATTCATAAAAATCATTTTAATCCTGAAGTATCAGGAATTAATGGAGGTACCTATAAATATCATAGGATACATTTTTGTCTATATCCTATTTTTAATTATTCTAAAAGAATATTATACAGGAGTTAAAACAACAACAGCAGCATCTGAAGCTGCAGCTGCATATATTCAGCAAGCGAAGAAGAATCTGCAATGTTATCAGTTTTGACCTGGCAGCTCGGCTCCAGTTACTTTCTTACCGATCTAACGTAGTTTCAACGTGCTTTTTCTATAAACATTTTCAGGTTCTTCTGATGAGTTTCTCTTTTTGATATATCGATTTCACGAATTTAAGCACATTACTAGGTGGGCAGCAAGATCATTTTACTGTTGAAAGGAGAAGATATAACCGTAAATTCTATGCTAACAATTTCTTCTCTCACACTTCTCGTTTGTACAACTCTCTTCCGGTTTCTTGCTTTCCAACTTTGATCTTCACAAAATGTACATGCAATGTTAATAGTTATATGCTGTCTTCTTAATTAATTTTTCCTTATTGTTCTGCCTCCTTTATAAAGATGTTATCTTTTTCAAACTCTTTCACACACAGTAACTCCTTGCGTCTTAGTGATTTTATTGCTTTGCTTGAAATGAAATGATTAAAAGAAAAAGCACACGCACCCACTTTCTAACTTTCTGATTCCTTTAGCTACAGTCCTTTTTGACAGGGGTTTCGGAACACTCTGCTCTGTTGCAGCGTGTAGTTAAGAATGCCACAAGATTTTAAAATAATTTTTCATAATCGGAATTTAATTGAGGGATAAGAAAACAAACAAAAAAATTCAATCGCTGCTATCATGGTTTCTAAGTAAAAATGAAATGTTGAAAAAGAAGACAGCCAAATACAAACATTTTTACGAAATTCATGGACATAATTGATGATTGGGTAGAGGCTAAGTTGGTGGGGTATAGGGTTAAACACGGGGGAAATCATGTTGCATATTAGTCTTCTCTCTTTCTTTTTTCTTTATAGGTTTTTCATCCCACTTTCTTGAGGACCTTACTATTTTCGTTGCCTTGGTAACCACAGAGTCACTGAAACTCTTGTTTATCTTTTAATTTTCAGCACATATTTTGCATTCAGATTTTTTTCACGAAGCGAACTATATTTTCTACCCATTTACTAGGCACCTTCTCCTTTCCGCTAAAAAAGACACACCATGAGGAAAAAAATATCCCAAACTTGAGGAAAAGGATGTTTTATTGTGTGGTGAATAATAGTAAGCGTATTGAAATATACCCTTTCCTCTTTACGAATAGAATGACAGAGAAACTCTTTCTCTCTTTCCTCTCTACACATATATTTTCGTTCTTTTCTACAACCCAGACATTGCTTACTTGATTAGCTGACGTCATGCGAAATCCAGCTAATCACTAACACTACCGCTAAAATCAAAGCAGAAACTCGTAGGCGTTGCGAAGATATAAAAGCAAAAAACACGTGAATCAGTTTTTTTGCTGTTCTCTTTTCTTTTTTTTTTTTTTTTCTCAGTCCGTGCGCACGTGCGTGTGTGTGAAACTTTGCTTCAGTCGTCGGAGATTTCACGAAGGCCAACCAACCCAAAAGGGAGACGTAATGAAATAATATTGACACAAGAAAAAGACATACAGGAAACCTAGAATTAATTCAAAAAGATAATTCACACATGCAAATACCGGAACACATTATACGCTAACGTACGCCAACAACAACCGACTGCTATGTTAGACCGGACACACGCATAAAACCTGATGTGATATATTCATACGAAACTCTTTATAAACTCAACACCGTACATAAAATGATGAACAATCAACTAAAAAAAATATGTAAATTAATGGACTCAAAACAAAAAAAAAGAAATGATGGTATAGTTTGTACAAATCTGGCCTTTATTAATTTATTATTACAACCACATCAAGACCGTGCTGGTCACCCTACCGTACGACAATACTATAATCGTCAAAATATTTATAAAGAGGAAAAGCCAAAGTATTTTTGTCATTAGTTTATTAATTTCCTTTAGCACCTTCGAAAGTTTGACTAAAAACCTTGTTATTCTTGCGTCAGCGGATAGACCAAAGATTACTATAATAAATCTAGCGTCCTTTGTGCGGTAAAAAGCACATTGTTTTGAAAATTCTTTCAAAAATTGAATAACTGTCAGGTCTTAATGAGATTTTCAAGACTTATTCATAAATGAATTAAATTATTTTTGAAATATTTCTTTTTAGAAAAACTTAGAGAATATATTTTTTACACCTGTAGTCTCTACTTACTTAATTGTATGAAATTTCGAGAAATTAAATTTTGATCCGAATATTTTATATATTAAAAGCGGGACTTCTTGGGGAATGTAAAACATAATTTTTTTCTTTTCCAAACAGTTAATTATTTACTGAAAGACTGCTCTATGAATCTATTACATTATTTATCTAGAATAAACTTTTAATTGCTTGTATAAATAAGATCATTATGGATATTATTGTCTTAAGAAATCTTTTTTCGATGAATAAGAAATGTTTACAAGAATTGTTTTCCTTATTTTAAATTTTCAAATATAATAATTTATAAAGTTTTAAATCTTTTTAAATTATGCTTTAATTTCATCCTTTTAGATTATATTATTATATGTGTAAACTATATTTACTAATCATGAATAGAAAAGCTTAATACAAATCATAACGCACCAAGATTTTTAAAGGGATTTTGAATTGTTTTAGTTTATGCATAAACGAGCCTATTGTTTAAATTATAGTTGACTGTGCACGACTTTATCAGGAAATAAGAGTGATAGCTTTATTAGATTTTAAGTAGACATTTCTAAAATTCAATAAAACATTATACAACGGAGAATGTTTTTCTAACGTTTCAAGATTATTGAATACCTAAAAATATATATAAAAACAACTCTTTAGTCATTTTCTTAAATCATGCTTTCCAGATAAAGTTTCTGTAGAACAATATTAAATCTGTCATTTATTCGTCAAACACGTAAACACAGCTACTCTCGGTTAAAAATGCAACTACTGTTTGGTTAAAAATTCATATTTCATATTCATATTTTCATAATTCATAATTCATATTTTAAGCTTAAAGTAAATTATATTTCTATCAAATCCCATTAATGATACTTTAAATTAGCTAATATTCCTTAAATAACGTTTAAGAAAAGTATATATTTAATTGTGCAAAATTTTAAAATTAACTTGTACTTATCTCCAAAATGAACGTCTTTGATGATTATACTGAAAAAAAAAGAAAGAAAAAAATTGATTCCAATCAATATAATTTCTGTTTGAAATACACCAGGGTATTTCGCTTTCTAGAAATAGTAAATTTAATACTTTAGCTTTCAATTAAAGCGAAAATGAAAGTTTCTAGAAAGCTTTTTTATTAAAAAAATATTTAAGCCTTAGGTATCGCGAATTTTGTGGATGTATATGAATTTTTCCTACAAACTACACAAACTGCGATCATCTGTAAGTTACGTGAAGAAATTCCTGTTTGTTCCTTCATTTTTATGGTAGTTTTCATTCGAAGCGTTTCTTGGCACAAGGCAATTAAATAAACATGTTTGAGCGCCCTACAGAGCTTTTGAAGTAATAAAAATATGTTAATTTACTTTCAGAAAAGTATACATGGTTGGTGATACATATATTTTGCGCACATGCATGTTTGTGTGGACATAATTATTAGAAAGCACGAAAGATGTGTTTTATATTATAGTTTTGTCGAAGTTTCAAAGTTATAGTTTGAAATACAGTTTGATTTCTTTAAGACATTGCCAGATATTATATGGTTTAATGTCATGAAAGAGTCCTTTTATGTTGGTTGGTTGGTTGATTTTCTTTAGTGGCATATCAACATCTTTAATACCGAAACCAAATTAATTTTTATGGTTTCAACTAAATATATCTTAAACGTAATTGTATTCCTTCAGCAACAGATAAAATGTATAGTTGGTCATTCCATAAATTTGTGAATTTTTATGCATTTTTAGTGCTTTGATTTTGCTTTCGCTATTTACTCATAGCTGTGCCCCTAACAATTGCTACAACCCCAGGCGAGCTGGACGTGGAAACAACAGCGATTAAGTGATGGTTTATTGTTTCTCAAAAACTCCAATCTCCCGATTAGACCCCTTGCTGTAGGATCTACACTACCAGCCATAATTATTAGGCCACCCCAGTTTTTTTTAAAGAAATTATGCATTTCATACTATTTTTGTATTTATTGCCAGGTGGATAATTCTAAATGAAAATTGAATGGTTCTTTTGTTATTATTACTTTACAAAATTTTACAAGGCAGGGAAGCAAAGGGTCCGAATCACCATACATTTTCTTCATTCTTTCATTGATGAAACTGAAATATAGACAATTATTAAATATTTATAAATTCATTTGATGCCCATGTTATTGTGAAATATTAACAAAAGAACCATTCTATTTTAATTTACAATTATTCACTTGGCAATAAATACGAAAAAAATCGTATGCAATACATCATCTTTTTAAAACACTGAGGTGGCCTAATAATTATGGCCGGTAGTGTAGTTTATCGTCAAAATAATTATAGTGAAACAGGTTTTAGTTGTTGCGTACATAAAAATTAACCGAATTTAAAGAGCATTTTTTGTGCTGGGAAATTGTTTAAATAGCCCCTGCCAACATTCAAAACAACTTTTATAGAACACAATAATCTTAATGACCAATCTAGTGAGTATTTTGTAGATTTATTCGAATATAAAATTCAAGTACTAATTTCATGAAAATCTTCAGATAAAGTGTAAAAAATAGTTATATAGTTACCTAACTTGTTGCGATTATTTTTTATTTTACCCGCTGGCAAGGGAATTATACGAACAAATTTTGATTCAGAATATGAGAATAAAAATTGATACAATTCTGTTATCAGATATTAATGTAGCCAAGCGCATTAGTGATATGCCTGGAGATATCGTGGTTATTGTAAAAATGTCATGAATAATTCAACACTCAGTATAAAGATTGGTGAATTACATGATAATAGTGGAACATTAAACTTTATGACATATATTCGCTTCATTTCCGACATATGAATCATGGAACAGTATTTCTGTAGCCAAGAAACTGAGAATTTTTTGTCATGTAGATATTGTTACGCAATATGTAGGTTTTTCTTCGATTTGCTTCAAAGAGCGAAAATGAAAAAAACATGTTAGCGTATTTTTTTATAATCTTGTGTTTTTTGTTGATATTGTTTCGATTTAATTTATTATTCTCGCTTTTCTCCCACTATTTGTTGTTTGTTTTCTTATATACAGTTGAATATGTCTTATTTTTGCTTAATTTTGTACTTCCCATAGAAATATATGTACTTCCCATAGAAATATATGTACTTCCCATAGAAATCATACATATAAGAAATATATATGTATTCAAAGAGAAAACGTACGAAAAGTTTGCTCGTGATGATTTCTGTGAAATATTACATGATGATCTTTACTATTTAAAGTTGGCTTATCTATCTGATGCATTTGAAGTTCTAACGATAAATTTTAATACAAACAAAAAAAAGAAAGAAAACATTTTGACCTCCAACAATAAGATTTATGGTTAAAAAAATACAGTTCTTTTCGAAACATTCAGAAATTGGAAGCCTCAATCAATTTTCTGAAACAAATGCCTCTAACAAATTAATTTCTGATCATTTGGAAATAAATAAGAAAATAACTGATAACTATTTTTCAGATTTGAGTATTCAAAGAATCTGAGTCATATGAATTATATCAGAATGAAATAGAGCATATTCTTGAAAAGAGGAATGTTCTGAAAAACTCATATATTCAGTAATGGAATTGAATTGTTTTTTAATGGAAATTTCAATATAGTACTCAGCAAAAAACAGAGAAGATTTGTTAATTCTGTTTCAGTTCTGAAAGACTTATTTGTGTAAATTTGGCTTCTCTAACATCAAGACAAATGGATTCTAACCACGCGGCAGAACCTCCCTCCCTCATTGCACCAAAGATGAAGAGTCGATGGAATATCGACGCCAGCATAACCTTAGTTGCAAGGTCGGGCAACTTTTGAACTGACCAATGTGCATACGCTTGAGATCCCCACTTTTAACAAGCCTTGTACCATATCATGTCACCGTGTGGAGGTCAAGTAAATACCAAGTGTAGCATCTTCAACAGGCCTTGTACCATACCTTGTCACTGGGGCGAGTAAATACCAAGTGCAGCATCTGTTTTCTCATGTCAACGAAATATATCATTAAAGCTCGAAAAGTGTGTCGGGTATCTTCGCCATAGAGAGACAGGGTGACAAGGTTACAAAAAGAATTAAACCACAGGTTTAGTATGATAGAAGATCAAAGCCACTGAAACAAAAACGTAACAATGGCTTTTATCTAATAAAAATTATCTGTTAAATAAATCGTCAATTTAATGATGAAGAACCTAATGAAAAGAAATATATAGATATAATGTTTCGTTTATAAACTCGCTACTGAATGATGTTAGGTGTTTATTCTAATCAAATTGAAGCTAATCCATTTTAATAGAATTTCGACTAACGTTCACCGGACGGGCAGACATTTTAGGGGCTTAATGCGGAAGTTGGACTGTCGTGGCTGTCGCCGGAAGTTAATTAGCGGAACTCTACCTGAAGTTCCGCTAATTAACAAACAACAGAAAGGAATCACTCACGTCAGCGGCACTAAATGCCGGAAGTTAAGCTAGTAGCAGTTTGACTAACGGAAATTACTCTCCTACCATCGAACAGGTATATACATCTGTTCTTTTGTAGACTTTGAATTATTTTTTTTTTGAATTTCGATGAACATTTAGGATACACCAGTCTCGGGAGGCAGACTCATCGTGTTAAACCTTTGCAATATGCCTGAAAATCGTACCACGAGGGAAATTGGCTATCAGGAACTGTGCGGAAGTCGATAATAGCTGTGCTATCCTAATGTCATAGCTAATCTTAACCTAGAATTTGGGGCGTAATGGCGTTATTTACACTGCTGATCATGACAAATTGTAGCTCTCTCTCTCTCTCTCTTTCTCTCGCTTTCTCTCTTTCTTGAATAAACATATATGAGACTGAGCAGGTGTTTGCAGTTAGGGTTGTTAAACTGCCTTAGGAAAGGGCCATTATCTATTTTTTTCCTATTGAAAAGGGAGAACACATCATTACTGTACTGTTGTTCGTAGCCGAGCGGCAAAGTTTCACTTACAAAGGTTGGCGTAGGTTCTATCCTTATCGGAGAACATATACTTTTATTAAAATGTGCATGCTGATAGAAATAATACGCACTGTTTTAAGCAAATATGGACGAATATCTATCTAAGCTTATTTATAAATGGAACTTTGTCTGTGTGTGTGTGTGCATGTGTGTGTGGTTTTGTGTCGAGGTACCCTCGATAAATATTGAAAATCGATAATCGAAAAAATCGGGCTATAGAAGGAGTGGTCCGATTTTAATCAAATTTCATACACTCATAGACAAAGACATAAGAAACGATATTCAGAAGTTTCAAGGTTGCAGTTATTACAATAGTGCAGAAAATCGATAATATATATATATATAAAAGGAAAGATGTTTGTGTGTGTGTGTCTGTTTATCTGCCTGTATGTCTGTATTTTTTTTCAGCCCTTTTATTTTAGTTTTTGCTTCGGGTTTGGCTCTAAATAGATATAATTGTAGTTCTTAGTCTCAGCCATGATACCATTTACTCAAAGGACTTATTTAGCCTTCAAAATTCAGTTTAAGACGAAAAGACGTATTTGATATCGATACCAGAAAATGAAAATTTGACTTACATCCATACATTTTTCTTTCAGTCTACGGTTTCGCTTTAACTGGAAACAACTATTGCTTTTTAGTCTTTCGTGCCAGGACCATGGATTAGTTTTAAAGCTTTCATTACACCCGAGCAACGCCGGGCTATACTGCTAGTTTCAAATACAAGTGTCCACTAAAATAACATTTGAAGTAATATAGATATATTTCGTCTAATTTCAAACGTGATTATTTAGATACCCATATTTAATTAGGCATCTTGTTTTGTTTTTAAGTGGGAATTACGTCTATTGCCCTGCACATTTAAGAGATTTAATAAAGAGTATTCTCTTTGGTAGGGTTCGAACTTGCGTCTCTTTTTGTAGGAGAAACTATCGGCTGATCCGGCGAGACAAATTGAGCGTCAAAACAACCTACAATAACACTTTTTGAAGAATTCGCCACCTCTTGTCCATACCTCGAAAGCCTATATCTGCTCATTTTCTTTGCATCCGAAAAGTAAAATAGTAATTTCTACGGAATTAATGAATTGTTTTATCAGACATTTTTTACTGCCCTAACCCTAACTCCGAATCAGACGGTGGTTTCCACTACAAAGAGTGACACTGATTTGACCACAATTTTGACCTACAAATGCCATATTTATCAAAAGAGAAAATAATTTACTAAGAAGGAAAATTATCAAATATTTCCAAAATATTAATCTACCCGACACATTTTTTCCAATCTCACCTTTCTAAATAGAAACAATACTTTCCCAAGCCAACATGCATAACAGATATATAAAAAAATCGAAAGAAAACGGCTAATTGCTATCATTTTAACATCCCATAACATAACATTATAATGCAAATAAAAAAAAAACAATTCTCTTAAAAAATTAACTATGACATTTTTAAATGTTTAATAATTTCTGTTAATCTCATGAATATTTTTTAAAGTTTTTTCTAGTAGCCAACAAATTTTTGTGGATAGGTAGTTTATTGAAAATAAATTTAATTTCAATTATTTGGCTTGACAAATTCCGTTACAGAATGAAATGCCTAGACTAGAAAAATATAGTTTTCCTTATGTTTTCTTTACTTAATTATATATACATACCTTAGAAGTAATACAAACTAATGGGTTGGCAGTTCACTGTTTATAGGGATTTACTTTATCAAGAGTGCTCGATACTTAGTAGAGCATTATATGTTGTAATATTTTTATTATAAGTTTATAATTGTGTTGTAGTAAACATAGTTTACTGCAGCACAAGAGCTGTTGTGTTTCGGCACTATCTAATTAGCACCTCATCAGCCAGTGAAATATTTTTTCTGTTCGATAAGATTACAATAAAATTTCTTCTATCTGTCTGACTTGACTTTCTATTGGTTCACTGAGGCAAACCCTCCGAATATCTCCCCACCTTTATTGTCTGTATTTGGTAAAAATTGTGTTGTTTTTTTATGTTTCGGTATATATTGATTCCTAACAGAAAAATATTTAATTGCTTGATGAAGTGCTAATAAGACAGTACCGAAACACAACGGGTCTTCTGCTGCAGCAAACCACGTTTTTATTACAAACATAATAAAATATTACCATATATATATATATATATATATATATATATATATATATATATATATCTGTGTGTGTGTGTTTGTGTGTGTCAGATTAAATAAATTGCAAACATTACATTTGCTTATTTTTAATAAAACCCGTTCATACACACGGATAATCTTTCGTGTATTACAATCAAAAGTTGCTTGAAATGACCTGTAACTTTGACAGATGTTATTTTCATTAATTTCTCATGGTACCCAAGTACTTTCAACCTCTTTCCGAGATCATCTTCAGTTATGGTAACAAATATAAACGGAAAACTGTGTTGCTAAAAATTACTGTACATTTTTTCTACTTCAAATATAACGGTTGGCAAATTGCTAGCACTCATTAGAACAGGAAAATTATCCAGTATGGAATTTTTTTATATATTGTAATGTCATGGTCACGCACGTGTTAAAGCAAGAACAAATGTTCTTTTCCAAAATAATTTTAGAACATTACTACAGTATCCATAGCTGATTCTGTTAATTGACGGCTTAAGAGTTTTAATGAATATTTCATCAAGAATCTTTAGTTTGTTTATGTTGTTTTCTTGGTGTAGAATATTATCGATTATTATTTTTTTATATTTTAAATGTAGATAGGAATGTTGTTGTAGATGTCTAGAAATGGATGATCTCGGAAAGTGGTTGAAAGTAGTTGGGTACATTGAGAAATGAATGAAAATAACATCTGTCAACGCTACAGCTCATTTCAGACATCTTTTGATTGTAATACGCGAAAGATTATCCGTGAGTATGAACGGATTTTATGAAAAATAAGCAAACGTCATGTTTACAATTTATTTAATTTGACATGTTTGAAAGAAAATTTGCTACCTAAATACATACATATATATATATATATATATATATATATATATATATATATATATATATATATATAGGAAAGAATATTAATAAAAAGTTTTGAATTTAAAAATGTACTTTTTTTGAACAGTACTGTTCAAAAAAAGTACATTTTTAAATTCAAAACTTTTTATTAATATTCTTTCCTATACATATTAAGACAGTATACGTGGATGATCATCACTATATATATATATATATATATATATATATATATATATATATATTATAAATTATGTTTTAGAATATGTACATAATTTTTTCTATATATGTCTTCTCTACAATCATATGTTTGTTTCAACGTTGGGTGTCCAACATTTCGTCTCCTAAATATTCACAGCTCTATACATCATATATCGAGCACTGTTTTAAATTAATGTTTTGGACGGTGAAAAAAATTTCTTTCTTCGTTCTGTACTCACTCGTATATATATATATATATACAAATACAGGTACAGAGGAACCATGGTTCTACGATTTTAAGTTCCCTGGCATTTATGTTTTTATAAACAATATACAATATTATGTTATGCTCTGCAATATATATATATATATATATATATATATGTGTGTGTGCGTGTGTGTGTGTGTGTGTGTGATGGAATAAAATTCTGTATCCCAAAAACACTATTCGTAAAAAAGAGCATTTTCCTAGCTTTGTTATTTTTAATTGAATGTTCAGTCTCACGTGGAGTTTCTCACTTGTTAGAAAATTCTCTTATATTAAGAACTAAATTTTATTTTATTTTTTCCGTTTTGATATGTATCTGCCGTTCCCTTTCCTAGATGAACGCCTACACCCCTAAGCTCTTCAACTAGTATGCCATATATAGGGTAGGTAGGACTAAATTTAATCACTCCTCTCGATTTGGTTATTGACAAAAAAAAAAAAAAAAAAAAAAAAAAAAAGGAAAAAAGTGAACTTCTGTCGAAATGGATCATCATTTTCACTTAAATGGCCTCGCCAAATCTGGACTGTGCTATTTTTTCTTCCTAAAACCATATCATTTTGTTGGTATCCAGTCAAGATTGGCGTTAAATTTAATTTTTGTTTAAATTCTTTAAATGTAAATGGTTTTCATGTAATTTTTAAATTTCTTTCTTTTTTTACTTTTCAATCTGCTTTTTTTCCAGTCCTTCTTAAATTAATGTCCTGTCTCACGTAGATTTTCTGACTTTTTTGAACTAATATTTTTCGTTTCAATATGTATCTGCCATTCTCTTTTCTAGATGAATGACTCCACACCTAACCTCTTCAGTTAGTATTGCATATATATATATATATATATATATATATATATATATATATATTAGTCATCCACATACAAGCCTGTTTGCCTGTATCACAGCTCATCAGTGTGGTAAATTTTTCTTCGTTCCTTACTCACTCGGATATATATATATATATATATATATATATATATATATATATATATATATATATTAGAAAAGGAAATAGGGTTGTCCAAACGAGAGAAATTGGTATAGAATAAAAAGTGTGAGAGGCCGTGAACGTTTTATTTAAAGTGTATATTTATTGTTGTTTAAAATATTATACAAGCAAAATGATATTTGTGACGCTACACGTGTTTCGAGTCTAAGATTGGCTCCCTTCTGGCGAATAAATGTTTGGTTTTACATATCGGGTTCCTTTTGTTTCTGATGGCCAAATCCTTGTTTATATACTTAAGTTGACTATAACATTTTCTCTTTTTAAAAAACGAAAACAATCATATCATCACAGACATTTACCACAAACCCACATATCATCACAGATATTTATCACAAACCCACAGACACCCAACAATACCTCCACTTCAAGAGTCACCATCCAAAAAACTGTTTAAAATCCATACCCTATTCCTTAGCACGACAAAGTTGCACGGTAGTAACTGACAAACCCCCCTGTAAAATACGCATAAAAGAACTACAAAAACATTACAAATAAATAAACAAGGGTTTCCAACTAGCAGAAAAAAATACCATCAGAATCCCTCAGTAATCCCAAAAAACAAAAAACAAAAACAAAAAAAAACAACACGAAAAACATGAAAAAGAAGAAAAAATTCTAGCATACGTTTCCACACACAACAAAAACAATCCAGAATTATTCACAAAGATCAAAACACACATGGAATTACTCAACAATAATGACAAAATAAAAGAAATCTTAAAGACAAACAAAATAATTAACAGCAAACGCCAGGTTAAAAATTTAAAAGACATCCTAACCTCATTGAAATTAGAACAACAGACAACACAGGGGGTCACAAAATGCAACAAAAAAGATGGGGAGTATGCAACATAATAATAGAAGGAAAACACTTCCAGTCTGAAAACGCAACTGCATTCGAAATAAAATCGGATTTGACTCGCAGCTTGAAAAATGTGGTTTACGCTCTAAAATGCGACAAATGCGCAAAGATATACGTGGGAGCGACACAATGCTTGAATAATAGAATATCACTTCATAGAAGCAATATAAGATTATCATACAACAGGAAACTAAATGTCCCCCAACATATACATGAATGTAGTGATGGCAATTTCAAAGTTGCACCTATTTACCAAAATACAAACTAAGAAATATTATTAATGCAAGATAAAAGATTAATAAAAAAATACAAGCCTTTGCTCAACAAAACGACATAAAAAAACACACCTAAACGCATGCAGACACACACGTGCACGCACAAATGCATGCACACGCACATACATGCACACACCCCGGGTTCATAAAGTTTCCTTAACGCGTTTGCCGTTATTAACGCGCTCACGAAGGAAGAAAAAAAAGGGAAAAACGTTATACTCAATTTAACTATATAAACAAGGACTTGACCACCAGAAACAAAAGGAACCCGATATGTAAAACCACAAATTTATTTATATGAAGAGAGTCAATCTTAAACACAAAACATGTGCAGTGTCACAAATATCATTTTGCTTGTGTAATATTTTTAAACAACTATAAATATACATTTTAAATTTAAAACGTTCACGGCCTCTCACACTTTTTATTCTATCTATCTATCTATCTATCTATCTATCTATCTATCTATCTATCTATCTATCTATAATCATGAGAACCAGAAATTCAAATCCCAGAACGGTCAGTTTATAGTATGTTGCCGATAGGGCAAGAAATTACGAGCAGGGCTACAGACATGGGATTATATATATATATATATATATATATATATATATATATATATAGTGTTCAGCTCTGATAATTCTTACCTCCGACATTGTTGTTTTTTAGTGTCTATGTGTGTTGCGGTGAAGTGGATATCGCCTCGGAACGAGAAATTGGGGAGCCGAGTTCGAATTCCAGTTGAATTCCTTGTATTCACTTACGCACAAATACTATTTGGAAAGGTATTAATCCGTCTCTTCCCTCCAGTTATGGGTTAAATAGCAGGACAGATTGGGTTCTATAGCCTTGGCTGGCAACCAGTCTACCGCAGAAAGCAATAGCAACCTACTGCGGAATAATCTTCTGCCCAGTCAGTCATGTCTCTTTCGGGATATGATCGCCCAAGCGTGTATCACGTATGCCACTTAACTGACTGATAAAAAATATTTTTGCAAGTAGGTTTTTGTCGTAAAGTGCTCGATAACGAGAGAGAGCGTTAACAGGATTAATGTAGCGTAGTTTGTCACTCAACTGGGCAGAGTCATGCCGACTACAAAGTTTCGTGTAGTCACTGTTATGATACCCTCATACGTCAGGGCTGAACTTCAATTGGGTGTTGTGCCTTGGTATTTTTCTTATTTATATGGAGCTTGGTGCAATTTGATATTTTGCTAAATATTTCTATTGTTTTTTAATGCTTTTGCTGTGCTGAATTCTTTTTCATGTATTATTTGCAGGTTGTTGATTTTATTTTTATTATTTTTTATCGTGTTAGTTTCTTTTTTGTGCGCGTGAATACGCGTCCGTTTAATTGATTTATAATGAGTTGATTTCCCCTTGTCATTTCGGTTGACCTTTATTTTGTTGGATCGGTTTTTTTCTTACAGTAGGCTTAAAGTATTTGTTAGGTCATAGTTAAGTGTTTGCGTTCTTGTGTCGTGATTCAATATAACCGACAATTATAAATTTGTAGTGAGATAGATTCTAACGGTTTATCCAAGAAATTTAGTCTAGAGGAAATTATAAAGTTCAGCATAAAGCTCAAGGTTTGCCTCAAAAATTTAGGCTAAACTTAGTGGATGAAATTATAAAGTTCGGCATTAAAATTCAGGGTTTGGTATACAAATTTAGTTTTTCCTCAGGCCACAAGATTAGCAATTAGGTCCCACTCTTTTACTGTGAAACCAACAAATTGTAAACGCAAATTCTACTCCAGCAAATTCTTTTCTCGCACTTCCCGCCTGTGGAATTCTCTTCCGCATACTTGCTTTCCTGACAGTTACAATCTCCAAGAATTTAAATGTAAAGTCAGTAGTCATCTCCTGTCTCACTAACTTACATCCTCTCTCTCATGCTTTTCTACATCCACCCTACTCTCATCAGTACTCTCTTCTCTCCCCTACTCTCTTCCTGACACTCCCAGCAGCCTCTCACTCCTCATAACATTCCTTCTCGTCCAACCCACTCTCATCAGTAATCTTTTCCCTCTCCTACTCTCTTCCTGACACTCCCTGCAACCTCTCACTCCTCAACATTTCTCTAATGTAACTCCATGCAAAACAGTGGCAGTAAAATGCCTTGCTTGGGACGACACGATTATAAAAAAAAATAAATAAATAAAAAATAAAATAAAATGGTAAAAAACAGCATAACATTCACGCTTTTTCTTACTAATTTAGCTTAAACTTGGTAAATGAAATTATAATCTTCAGCATAAAGCTCACGGTTTGCCTTAAAATTTAGTTTAAACTGAGTAAATGAAATCTTAGAATTCAACATAAAGCTCTCGCTTTGCTTTACAAATTTGTCTAAATCAGAAAATGAAATTATAAACATTAGCATAAAGCTCACAATTTGCCTTACACATTTATTCTAGACCTAATAAATAAAATTCAGCATAACTTAAATTATTCTGTAAAAATGAAACATTGCAATTAAAACAACTTTTTGTTTCTACTTACTTGTCAAAACCTTAATATTTCTAAAAAGCTTCCATCTTTATTAATTCTCATAAATTATAACATATGAACGTGTCTTTCTAATTGTGAAAATAAACTCATATGCCCTATCACAACAACGTTTCTATCTAATAGTTTAAAAGTCAAATCTATCTTTATTCCCATACATTTTAACAAATCCATGTGCCTATCTTGCTGAAAATTCTGTGTGCATCTTTGGTTACCTTAGAACCCCATTCCATTCATCATTTCAATAGCACAGTGAATTTAATCCTCACTATCAGAACCGGTATTGTACTCTTTGCTGTGTTGTTTGTAAAGTTAATAAAAATTTGTTCATTGATTCAACTGATGAATATTAGCATTATGCAGTCCTAATAACATATATTTTCGCTGTCAGATATTCAAGACATGTGTTGTGTCACTTCATAACGTGGCTTACAGCCATATCACGTTAAAACACCGGTTCTCGTACGATCACCGAAATTAAGCAATATCGAGCCTGGTCAGTGGCTAGATAAGCGCCCGCTTGAGAACAGGAAGTGCTGTATGCTTGTGCGTGATGGTGGTGGAATGGAAAATGGCTCAGAATTCATAATCGAGTTTCAATTTCCACTGGCTTCATAATATTCAATTACGAGCAAATTTGGGGAAGGTATGAATCGGTATCTTCTCCCTCAGCTATGGATTAATTAGTAAGACTTATGTCACAAAATCTTATTTATTTTGCACAAAGATTCTTACAATTTTAAACATATTTATGACTTGAATATCGTTCAAAGTGTTATATAACAGTAGCTACTCTGGCATCTACGCATCGTTCATTCAGCAGTGAAGTAGAACGCTCCCAGTTATTGTGCGTGTATAATGATAATATACACGCTAAAAAGTCTGCCTCCTTCAGCCGAGAGCCCGTAGTTCAGAGGTAGAATCGCCGACTGACGTCAATTCGGTCGGTTTTCAATCCTGGGTAAAAAGAAATTGGCTGTCTAACCGTACTGATGAGCTGTGATACAGCGAAACAAATCTGTCTGCGGATGACTATATATATATATATATATATATATATATATATATATATTCAGTTGGAGTGATGTGAGTTTGTGATCATGGGTCACAAACTCACATCAATCCAACAACTGAATATATTAGCTCTATCTCTGATATTGAGTGCTTACTCATATATACCGCGCATATATAATATATAAACAATGCATAGAACAAATTGTATCAATATATATATATATATATATATATATATATATACACACACACACACAAACACACACACATATATATATATATATATATATATATATATATATATATATTTATTATAAATTATGTTTTAGAACATGTACATAATTTTTTCTATATAAGCCGTCTTCTCTACAATCATATGTTTGTTTCAATGTTGGGACCCCAACATTTCATCAGGCCTCCTGAAAATTTTTTTTTCTTTTCTCTCATCGTTCTGTACTCACTCGGATATATATATATATTACGTGCGTGTACTTTCAGATGGTAACGTATCTATAAGGAAGTACTGTAAGCAAACTTGAAATTCAGTATATTTGCCGAAGTGTAAACAACTTTATTTTTCACAGCGTTAAACATGTCGGATTTCGCGCTAAAAAAGTGTATTTGTGGGGAATTTTAATGTACTATTTATTCAAAAGAAATCTGCAACTGAAGCACAGAGAATTCTTGTTGAGACTTACAGCAACCATGCTTTGTTGAAAACAATGTTTAGAGATTAGTGTAGACGCGTCAAAAATAATGATATTGATGTTGAAGTGAAAGAACGCCTTCACACACCGAAACAGTCTGAAAGTAAATAATTGAAGACTCATGTCAGGCACAAGCTGAATTCATAAAATCATTAGGAATTGATCTCACAAAAGCCTTGAAAGCATTAGGAATGATTCACAAGGAAGGATACTGTGTGCTTTACAAATTGTGTACAGCTTCTTCAACAGACGAAAATAAAAAAAATGTTTTTGCATCATTTCTCATTCTTTTGTGCGAATCCTCTTTGGTAGTCATGAGTTATCTCCCTCTAACCCTCTAAGTTACTTGTTCACAACTTCTGTAGCCTGGTATTGAACTCACAATTCTTTGGGTCAAGTCACTGGAACTAATCAACGTCTATATCCACTGGCTCATATGTCCTTAAAGAATGAGAATATACCCCAGTGATAGTAATAAAGGGTTCAGTTCGAAATTCCTAGCACCTGAAGAAGGCTGGAGCATACAATGTCCGAAACGTCGTACAGATGACAAAAAAGATGAGAATAATAGTCAGAATAATGTAAATAGTATACAAATGGATAGTTACATATAGAAACATAAATATATACTTATAGATAGGTACCTAGAGATAGATACATACATACAGGTAGATAGAGACATAGAATGATAAATTCAAAGATAGATAATGAAATTATCTATCTTTGATAGATAATAGGTAGGCGATGATAGAAGCCTACCTATTCACTTCCGAGTATAGCCGTCTATTAGAGTAGCTTCCATGTTGCAGACAACCCTCTTAGGCACATTTGTATTTCTTTAACACCCACTGGTTTATACTTGTGACTATGCTGAGCCAACAAAGAGTTGATGTCATAAAAAACAATCAATCGATCAATCTTCAGAACGTGCGCAAATACAGTCAGTCAGTTAAGTGCACGCTTGGGCGATCATGTCTCGAAAGAGACATGACTGACTGGGCAGAAGATTATCTCGCAGTAGGTTGCCATTGCTTTCTGCGGTAGTCTGGTTGCCAGCCAAGGCTATAGAACCCAATCTGTCCTATTATTTAACCCATAACTGGAGGGAAGAGACGGATTAATACCTTTCCCAAGGGTATTTGTGCGTAAGTGAATGCAATGAATTCAACAGGAATTCGAACTCGGCTCCCCGATTTCTCGTTCCGAATCGATAGCCATTGCACCACAATACAACTCTCCACAAATGCCTATTTTTTATAGCTCTTAGCATTTCTTTTTCTTTTTCTCACTTGATTTCGCGCTCTCTGTTTTGTCATCCATTTTACGGCTTGTTACACTCTTTTCTCTCTGTCCATCTTCCCTTCTGTAAGTGTCAAATTCTATAAGTATTTTTTTCTCATCATGACTCTTAAATTTTAATTCTATCCTTTTCTGATTCTAACTTTACCTCAGGCTCTCATAAACCTTCTCGTTACTCCCCTGCTCCGTCCATGTTATTCACATCATTCTTCTGTAGAATTAAATATTCTGTTTGATAAAGTCTCCGCTTTATCTGTGAATAAACTTTCTTGTATTCACTGCAATAAAAATAATTGATATTCACACACAGTTCACAGTTCAACGCTAACTTCTTTGTTTCCAGCAAAGTTTTCCTCTTTAATAATACTTTGTTTAGCATTTGGAAGGCTTCTTTCACTATTCGGTATCACATTTTTCGTCGTCTATTATAACAATTCACAGATAATTAGCTTGGTTATTTCCAGTTCGTAGCTTGCATCTTGGGATATTCGTCTTGTTTCCAATAAAGTTTTCCTCTTTAATAATACTTTGCATTTGGAAGGCATCTTTCACTATTCGGTATCACATTTTTCGTCGTCTGTTATAAGATAATTAATTTCCTTATCTCCAGTTTGTAGCTAGTATTCTGGGCTATTCCTCTTGTTGACAACCATGAATGATTAACAAAATGATGATTGGTTGTTGACTAGAAATCGACATATTTTTGAACGCCGTCGTATCGTCGAAAGATCTTTTCATTCGCCCCAGGACGGTCATTGGTTTTACCTCTTTTATTACCATCTGCCGACTGTCACAAGGTATTTTGTCACTCCAGATATATCACTAGCCGCTCTCAATTTCAACTGATGTTACACGATAATATTCATCTATTCATACTGTTTGGAGTCAAATAATTGAAGTATGTAAACTTCCTTGTAGAGTATAGGGTATAGTTTAATCACACTAAACGTTACTTGTTGCAGTTCCAGTAGCAAGTGGTGGATTTGCTATAGTCCCATGACAACCAGTTTTGAATTCAGAGTTGTAGTTGGAATGGTTGTCAACTAAGGCTAGAGAGTACAGTTTATCCTGCTGTTTGACTCATAGCTATATGTTTTGATAGATTTATCCCTTTACAAATGTATTTGTGCAAAAGCGAACACAGAGGTATTAGCTAGAATTTGAACTCGGCATGTCAATCCCACTCTTTCCGATAACCATTACGGTATGCACACAATTTTGGCTTTATAAATCAGCTTAAATTCCGAGCTGAAATGACGTAAGTCATTCGCAAATATGATTGATTTGGCTGAAACTAATCGACTTATTAAATCAGTGTAGCACAGTCTTCCCCTTTCAATATTCTATAGTTACCTTGGTGTTATAGTGTTTGACAGTAGTATCCCGACTGACAGTAGTATCCCGAGTAATTTCAAAACTTGACCCCCATAAGGCAAGCGGTGGTGATTGAATCCCGATGATAGTCCTTAAGAGGTGTGCTCCTGAACTCTCCCCTCTCTCTCTAAACTGTATAACTACTGCCCTTCTGCTTCCTGTTTTCCTGTATGCTGAAAGTTCTCTTCAGTCGTTCCTGTATTTAAGAACTGTGGTGAACCCTCGGCCCTATCAGTCTTCTACTAATTTTCGGGAAAGTGTTCGAGGCCATAATTAATGCTGAAATAGTTCAGCATCTTACTGCCCACAAACTCTACTCTGACAGGCAGTATGGCTTCCGCTATGCCAGGTCCACGGCCGAGAAGCTAACATGCTCCAGGCTCTTGATGAGTCAGGCGAGGCTCGTGCTGTTGCTCTGGACATCTCCAAGGCTTTTGACAGGGTTTGGCACTTTGACCTTCTATGCAAGCTACGGGGTTACGGTATTACCAGACGCTTGCTTGATCTAATCAAATCTTTTTTAAATAAGCGCAAAATGAAGGTCGTTTTGAATGAGTGCCTCTTCATCCTACAGTACAAATGCTGGTGTCCCTCAGGGCTCTATCCTGGGCCCGATGCTCTTCCTTATTTTCATCAATGACCTACGCAGATGACACCACAATTTACTCCCGCATCAGGAAGACATCTATCGTGGCGGACAAACATAATCTCGCTGCTGACCTTGAACGGGATCTACACTCTGTGGTAAAATGGGGCAAGAAGTGGCTTGTCAATTCCAATGCGTCTAAGACTAAGCTGTTGTCTGTCAATCATCACAGGCAACCTCTCCTGCCTCTCATCAGCATGGACCAAGCGATTCTCCCTGAGAACAATACACTGCGCCCCCTCGGCCTTACCCTCTCTTCTGATTTCAAACCACTACATCGAGTCCATAGCTAAATCCACTGCTAAGAAAGTTGGGTCACTGTGTCGGGCCAGGATGTTTTTTTTCCGCCTGAATCCATCCTGCATACATACAAATCAACCATTCGTCCGTGCATGGAATACTGCTGCCATATATGGTCAGGCGCCCCTGCCGTTCATCTCAGTGTTCTCGACAGGCTCTAAAGGAGTATCAGTAATGTGATAGGTACTGACTTGGCGGTTCGACTACAGCCACTTCCTCACCGACGAAATGTGGCCTCCCTTTGTCTGTTCTATAAATACTTTCATGGCTTCTGCTCGAACGAACTTAAGTCACTGGTGCCTCCTCAACAGGTGTTTACTCGGGCAACTGGGTCCCACCTATTCACAGCTAGGTTAGCCAAATGCAGACGACAATTCTATTCCTGCAGCTTCTTCTCTCGCACTTCCCACCTGTGGAACTCGCTCCCATATTCTTGCTTTCTTGACGGCTACAACCTCCAGGGAATTTAAATGCAATGTCAATACTCATTTATTAACCACTTGGCTCTAGTTCTTTCCCCACCCCGTATATCCTTTCTTTTCTCTCCACCTTTGAAACTGTCATCACATCTGCATTGTCATCCTTCTATTGCTCCTTTCTAACTGGTTCGTCTTCATCTTCACTCTCTTCTAATTAATCTTTTTACACTTATGTTGCCCCCTGAACATCAGTGGCATTACCGCCTTGCTCGGGGTGATACGATTAAAAAAAATACTAATGAAAAATAAGAAACACTTCTGTTCCCACCCGCCTCTTTGAAATTAACATTACACGACAATATTTTATTTGGGTTGGGAGGTGTGGTCACCACATTCGTCAGTTCCCTGGTAAATTATTAACCAGTTCAAATGTCTTGCACTGTGAACAGATTTGCAAAAAGACAGGTTGACAGAGTTATCATAAATACTGACACGTTGTAATCAAGCGAAGAGATTGACTAGGACAAACCTTCGTCTAACTGAGCCGCTTAAATCACTATGATAAGCCGCTATGAATGCAGACTTAAAGAATTGAGAAAGTACTTTTTAACGTGTATATAGGAGTATATATGATTACAAAACATATAAGAAATTCGTAATATAATTGTGCTTATGTTTTTAGTTTGCACGTACGTTACGCCCAGTTAGTTTTTCATAAATAATCGATTATTACATTTTGATCGAGAAGAAAGACAAATATTACATGTCATATACAATGTTTGGTTGTTGTGAGAAAAGAAAAAGAAAGAAAGAATAGTGAGAAAGCAATAATGCTCTCGAGTGTTTAACATCTGCTTCAATAAAATGGAAAAACAATTTTAAATATCTTCATTTGTACCCTCTTACATCTTTAAATAACAATCTGCATTTATACTTATGATTGTGTCGTGGACCCGGTAAAGAATCCAGCAAGAAATAATACAACAACCAAAATAAGAAATAACAATACATATATATATTAAACACAGCAAAATACAAATAGGTGGAACTCTGTTAGTAGAACGAATAAATACGGGTTAGAAAGTAATACTATAAATAGGACTCGAAATGGTAATACAGTAGCAGTCTTGGCTATCTCTGCCTATCGCTCTGCGTTATGCTGATTTCCTGTGGATCTCTCACTCTCTCTCTCTGAGCTCTGATATCTCACTCTTGCGAGGGGATGTATATGTAGTTGTAGGAAGAGTTCAATCCGTTGATTGGATGATGCCACCATGACAGATTGTTATTGCAATATTTTGTTAAAGTACATTTCTACGGGTATTTTATAGCCATGGGACTGGCAAGAAGCATAGTACATCAATAACTTAAGAATTATAATTCATGAGAAAGTACAGATAGCAAGCTGTGAAATTTTCATGGGTATTCCCATTTTAAAATAAATAAATCCAAAACATACCAAACTAAAAATGCATGTCTAGGATAATAAAGTTGACATGAGATCGAATCTAATCTAATATTATATTATTTTCCCCAAATACTGCTATACCTCGAACCGCAACCGATAGCCATTGATTCAGTGGTTGGAAAGCAAATTACTTCAAATCTGAAAAGTTCATTGCTCAAACAACCCAACTGTTCAAAATTACTTTCCACAAGAATTCTTGGCTTCATGTGTCTTGTAGGGAATCTAATCAATCAAAACCTGTGCGATAAATCACCCAACTGATACAACAAAATTAAACTTTTCCACAACGGCACACAAAAATGATTACTGGCATTTTTATATTCTACAAATTCATATCTGTCACTGTACTTCTCATCTACTTATAAAATCTTTGTTACAAAGAAGCATGGGGTCTTAGTAAAACAATTTGTATATATAAAATAATCAAATTGATATCATTTGATCATGGGTTCTTAAACTAAGCTATCTAGGACTGTTGACTCCGGAGAGAGAGTTCTATGATTAAGTTAAATAGCCTTAAAGCATGCTTGAGAGATTCTGAAAGATCTCAAAGAAATTCAAGCACAGTCTTAAGTGGATATTTACAAAAGATTTCTTGCAAATCCATTGGACATATGTTTTCTTTTCAAATCAGTAGTGGAAAGGGATGAGATGTTGGTGTTTTTTTTTACTTAAGAAACGCATCCAATCGGACACATTGGCTGGATCGAGAACAAATAGAACCTGTAACATATAAGGTAGATTTGAGAAATATATGCACTGCTTGCTGGATTTTTGAGCAAATCACCCACTTTGAAATAGAGCTACCTGATCGACTCATTAACTTTGACCTCTACAGCGAACAGCTGGGCAAAATATATTCCAATTTTAAGGAGAAATACTCCTCTTTCGTCGATAAAGGAAAAACTAACTTTTAATTTGACTACGCTCGCTCTCATATTTCAAGGATGACATTAAAAAAGAAAATAAAACTTGAAATCTGAACGAAATTGAAGTTCTTACTCACCACACACACACACACACACACACACACACACACACACACACACACACACACACACACACACACACATATATATATTAATCGTTTCACCCCAAGCAAGGCGGTAACGCTGCTGATGTGCAGGGGGCTACATAAGAATAAAAAGCTTATATAGGAAGAGAGTAAAGAGAAAGACGAATCAGTTAGAAAGGAGCAAGAGAAGAATAGAAATACAGGTCTGATGACAGTTGCAAAGGTAGAGAGAAAGAAAAAATATATAGAGTGTTGTAGAAAAAACTAGAGTCAAGTGCTTAAGAGATGGGTATCGACATTGCATTTAAATTCCTGGAGGTTGTAGCCGTCAGGAAAGTAAGAGTATGGAAGCGAGTTCCACAGGCGGGAAGTGAGAGAAAAGAAGCTGAAGGAGTAGAATTGTCGTCTGCATTTGGTTGATCTAACTGTGAATGGGTGGGACCAAGTTGCCAGTCTGTGGCAGGGGCACCAGTGACTTAAGTTCGTCGGAGCAGAAGTCATGAAAATATTTACAGAACAGACAGAGGGAAGCCACATCCCACTGGTGAGAAAGTGGCTGGAGTCGAGCAGCCAAGTCGGTACCTAACACATTACTGATTCTCCTTTGGAGCCTGTCAAGAACACTAAGATGAACTGCGGGTGCCCCTGACCATATATGACAGCAGTATTCTATGCACAGACGGATGGTTGATTTGTATATATGCAATATGGATTCAGGAGAAAAAAGCATCCTGGCCCGACACAGTGACCCAACCTTCCTAGCAGAGGATTTAGCTATTGATAATCTAAATCTTAATCTTTTGTACTATCACGTGTTCTGATCCACTGTATGAATGTTTTCATTTCAGATGCGGTAAAGGTTTATGATCTTGAACATGTATGCTTTGAGAATTTTGTTACATAAGCAAAAAAGTGGCTTGACTGAAAATCGATCAAGTGATAAAAAATATGGTTGAAAACAATAAAATGTAATGGACTGAATTAATCGATTTATCCAAACTACTCTTCTCATCTTTGCTTGTACTTATTATTATAGACATTAGATTTTCGTCAACTACCCTCTGCCCATCTCCAGGTGTCGATTAATTGGGGATTGAGATTGGATATCTGATATGAACTGCGTCCTTTATAGTTTTTGTCCATGTGATGCTGGTCTTATTCATATCTTCTGAAGTAAAACACGGATTTCACCACCTGATCCGGAGTTTTTGCTCATAACCAGTTGTTAACAGCAACACAACATTAATCAACACCTGTATCCATTATACAACGGTCTCGAAGAATCAGCAGTGCTGCTTCGTTTTAGATAGTTTCGACATTTGATTGTAGAGGCGGGATTTTACCATTTTGATAATTTTGATTGATTCTTTAGATGTGAGCTTTATTATGATTTATTCAATGATGACAAGAAGATAAATTATCGAAACCTTGTGTCTGTATTAATATTTATGAGCAAAGACAATAATTGTATTTTGAATAAACTTATTGAGAATATTATATTATATTATATATAATATTATATTATAAAAGTCTATCAACGAAAAAAATTATTGATATGCACTAATATTATACCCAATAATAAAAATAAGAGTTTTTCTCAATTCACCATGATAAGAAAGACCAGATACTTCAAAAATATTATGCAACAACCATCAGACGGATACCATGCAAATCAAGGAAATCACCTCAGGCTCAGGAGGATGAGCTTTAATGGAAAGAGAGACAGGGAGACAGATACTAGAGAAAGTCAAGCCACCCAAATCAAACATCACGAAATTAGAGAGGCCGGCAATCAAAACCCTACAGCGTAATAACAACATCATACTACCAGCTGATAAAATCAATGCGGCTGTAGTGATGGACAAAACGGAATGTACAAAAACTGGAAGACGAATCTCATTAGAAATGGTAGCTATAAAAAGATCCAACAATGAAAACAGAAAAAACAACTGTCACAGATCCTAATCAAGAACTAGAATTATTTTCCACGTAAGGCATACAGACAGATGTCACAACATTCCAGCTAGATACTTCACATATACAGTCTCCCCAAAATTCACAAACACTATTCTGCTCAAGCCAACTGTTAGTTGCCAATGCTCGATGTGCCACCCTCTGAGTCACTTCCTTGTTTATAGAACTGACCCATTACTAGGAACGTTACCATTATATCAACGAAACTCCACCCACTTCGTGGAAATCATCAAAGATGTTTCCGTTCAATTAAGCCCTCTTGTGATCCTTAACGTGGTGAGACTGTTCGCCAAGGTACACACGGAGGAGACACTATCAGTAGTCAGGGACAGAGTGTTCTCGGACTCATCTCTATGAGAACTTACCAATATGCCAATAGATAACCTGATAAAGATGCTGAATTTCTTAACAACACTGGGATTAGACATAACAACAGACAACAATGAAATTAGACATATATCGGTAGAATGGAGGTTTTAGCAATGGACTCATTATTATCATCATTAATGGCTAACATATACATGGGATACTTCAAAGAAATGTCATTAAATTTCATATCACTAAAGCCAACTTTATTGCTTAGCTTCCTACATGACATATTCATATTCTGGTCACACCAGAAAGAGGTCTGGCTACAATTAGACCATGTGAATTTAATAAGGTCATTGATAGAGTTCGCAATAGAAAGAGAAAATTAGAATTCCTGGATATAGTAATATCTCGAACAGAGCATAGATTCAAGACATCCGTATACCGCAAACCAATGCTCACCTGAAAATACCTCAATTCCAACGTCCACAACCCATACAGTGTAAAGAAAGGGGTCCTCCGCTGCCCACAACATCGATCAAAAATCATTAGGATTGACAGTATTTTTCAGCTTATTGTTGGTGAAATATTTCTCTCTTTCAGATACCATACGTATGTGGATAGTGTAGTGTCGTTCAAGTATTTTCTGTTAGAGAATGAAAGATTGTGGTTGTTTTTTCTTTTCTTAAATGGTCCCTCAGTGGCACCGATGTAGTACATTGTGTTGTTGTTTGCACTTACCTTGGCTTTATATACTATGTTTGTTTGTTGGCAAAGGTAAAGCCAGATAAAAGTGGCTACTAAAAAGTAGCAATTATATCTCATAACCCACAAATGAACTTACTAAACATAAAATCAGAACTAATTTCCAAATACAGACATGAAAATAAATACCTTTTATCACAATTTATACCAAATGGATAAAAAAAACCGCTGATACTATAACCCTATCAGTTATTCTCTAGTTCAAACTACCACCATAATAATTGCATTTATTGTTATTATCATTACATCACCATTACTAATCACTACTACCACTTTACAATAACTATTAGCTACCACAACTGTTATTATCATCAAATATTACTATCCCCATATTAGTCCGCAATCATCATTAACGTAAATTACTCCTCTCTGCCGTAGTAAAATATATAATTCCACATAAATACTAACAAGCATTACAAATTAGAATTTCTACTATTTAAAAATGCGCAACCACAAAAAACAAGCTAATAACCGACTTTAAAATAGAAAGTAACAATACAGCCTTAAATAAAATAATAGCAATTTTTAACTACCATAGTTTCACACGGACTCCATCATACGTACATATGTACGTACGAGAAATCGACAACTGTCCGCGCGTTGACATCGCTACATTATTCGAATACACCAACCGAATGCGTATGTATGTGCGCAACGGCACACATATACATATATATGCCGAGCCCCATACGGTTCGCATATATGTTTGTTCGGAGGGCGGACGCGCGTGTATGTGTCTTTGCGCACGTCAGTGGGTGTACAAATGTGTATATATGTCTGCGTCTGTCACGACGACAAATTTTCCTCCCACTTCCACAAAAACACACTAATATACGCAGCCCTACATATAGCCATTTTTTAAGAAGTTAATCCGTTTTTCTGACGATCGCAAGAGCGTGAAACTCAGGGTTACAAACTCACACCTATCTATATGAATATGTCTGCTCTATCACTGATATTGAGCGCTTTCTAATAAGTACCGCGCATATATAATACATAAATAATATAATATATATAACAAATTGCATATATATATTGATATTTATGATTATATACAGATACTTTTTACACTTTTTGTGTGTATGTAAAAATATAATGCGTATTTAGGTAGCAAAAATTTATAACATTTTTCGAACTCGGCTCTCCGACTTCTCATTCCGTGTCGCTGACCCTTGCCCCATCCTCGTATACATAGTCTGAAGAAGCAAGGGAAACATCCAGAAAGATTTCAGCAATGTTTTATATCGGCATTTGTGCCATAAAATCAGTCATTGTCAAGGATGGTACTTTCTGGGATTACATGAAGATGTTCTATCTTTAAACAGTTCTGATTACGAATGACAAACATGAATATCTTTATGGCAAAGACAAGATGTTTTGTTTGACCTCTGCACACTTATTTTTAAGCTAAAGTTCAAATTTCCATCGTTCAAAGGGATTTTTCGCCAAAGAATAGGATTGGCAGGATACACCTGGCAGATAAAATCCGATCAAAAGAAATAGGCTTAAAAAAGAAAGATGTTCTCAGTTTTGAAAATCATTATTTTTAAGTTCTATTTGTAATTAACAATTCAGCGAGCAAGAAGTGAATGTGATTTTATATAGTATGCTGGAAATATGACACAGAATTCCGAACCTGCATAAGAATAATGAAAGATCTGTTCCAGAATGTATAAGCAATGTATTAATGGGGATATTCCATTAGAAACAACATAAAGACTGTCTATCTCATATCTATCATCCTATATAGAAATGGAAGCCAGAAAAATTACTTTACAGATGAAAAAGAGACTAGAAGTGACAGAGAATTGATTCTACCAACAAATGCCTAGAATATAATGGACAGAGCATGTAAGCATTATTTACATTGTTCGGACTGTTGTCCTCTTCTTTATTGCCATATTCACGATGTTTCGGTCTTTTATACGCTTCGCCCTTCTTCAGGTGATTGAAATTTTGAACCGTACCTTTTATTTCAATCAATGAGGTATATTGTTCTCGTCACATGAGCCATGTCACTTCGAGATGTTTTAGTTGTATCCCTTTCACTTAACTCTCCGATAATCCATTCACATAGGGTAGGCAACCGAGGCCACAAAAATCTCCTAAGCCGGCAAAACATAGGAATGAATACAATATGAGAACCAGCAATACTGAGTGTTAGAGGAAATCATTAGCTTCGAGATTGCAATATGAGCTCTTATAAAACTGGATACTGAGATATTAGATTTATATATATTTTTTTAGATTTGTTAGTCCCAAAAATTAATACACTGATATTCTCTAGGAGACGTGACCCAGCGGATAAAAGCGTTGGTTAGATCCAATGACTTGACCCAAAGAGTTGTGAGTTCAATACCTGTCTACAGCAGTGGAAAATGTATTCACTGATGAAGAATATATTTGAATAATATATAGAGAACACCACTGGAAATTACGAAAACAAAAAATCAGTGCATATTCAAGGCTTCAGCTGACGGGTGTTGAGAATACTACAGATAAAGAACATGTAAGTAACGATTAAGTCTTAATGAACATAGAAAAAAAAACAAAGAAATAATGAAACAAAAGAGTTGAAATTTCTGGAAAAATCTTTAGAGAGATACAGAAATTAAAAGAAACCGGAGAAAACAGAGTGAGAAATATTTAAGTAGTTTGTTCAAATTGAAAAGTATTGCTGTTCGATGTCTATTAGATTTAACCATCTGCTTTTCTAAATTGGGAATAATCACCTAGAATACTAATTACTGCAGATACGCAATCTATCCAAAAACAAGGTGGTATCCAATTAATATCATGATTCATCATTAGGGGTTTGTACAAGTGAAGAAAATGAAAGTAAAATCATAAAGGTGGAACATTTTAAATGACCAGGATCAGATCTGACCCAGCTTGAAGGCATACTGCTAATAAGTGAAATTTTTTCAGCACTTTTTTAAATATATTTTCTCAGTCCCCTCTAAACCTCCAACATATCTTTTATCAGCTCTATCTAAACCATCAAAATATATTTTATAAATCTTATCTAACCCCCAAAAGTATCTTTTATAATCTTCTCCAACATCAAAATATTTTTATCAGTCTTCTCCAAAGCCCCTAATATATTTTATAATTTCTCTCCAACTCCCAAAGATATATTCATAAGTCCTCTCAAAACCTCCAAAATATCTTTAATAAATCCTCTCCAAATCTCCAAAATATCTTCATCAGTCCTCTCCAAAACCTTAAAATAGCTTTTATTAGTCCACTCCAAACTGCAAAATGCATTTTATAAATTCTCTCCAGACCTCCGTATCCTGTGAGAACTTCTGTGAGAATTGGCTTCAGTTTTATTCTCTTCAAAGATTTTACGTTGAACGGTGGAAATTCATTGATATATTTTATGCCGTCATTTATTATTCTATGGTTGTTCGTCCAATGTCTATGCATGTTAATCTTTTGTTTGATATTTATGATAAAATAATTTCAATATTATGTACTGTTTTCAAAGCTTTTCAGTTGTGTTAATTCTGATAATAATATAAAGTCCTTTTTTGATTATTTTTGGTGAAGATAGATCTGGAAAGGATAATAACTATAACCATTAGCGTCTAGATCCTATAATGTTTGCTTTTTGCTTTTTTTTTCCAAAGTCCTCTAATATTAAATGTATTTATATGCGATTGAATGTATTTACAGGGATTGAAACATTCATAATTTTCTTCAATTTACTTGTACACATCTCTGATGAAAACACATCTGAGTTGAAACTCTCAATCACGGCTTTGATTTTGGATATTTAGTACATATGTAGTAACTTGGGTTATGGAAGACTATTCTCACTTTGGAGATGAAAATGGTTCAATTTAATAGACACATCTAGTAGTGGATCTGCTTTGAAACTAATGATGCTTAAGCTTCGGGTATTCTGATCAAATAAGCAACCATTTTAATGAGCTAATCTTTCCACAAAATCGCTTTTTTAAGTGTTAATATTGTGGGGTTTACACGTTCACACTCACATGCATACACATAATTTAGCGTGTAAAAGCATTATCATTTTCACACCCACGCACAAAAAGCATTGCATTTTACTCAGCAACGATTGGTTGAATAATTGCTATGCAAATTATTACAAGACAATTTTGTAATCGCAGCGGAGAATAATTCTAACAACTTCCATACTTTGTTTAGTACACGATTTCTAATTAATCGATTTATGACCAATCAAATCTTTTATTGCAAAGGTGAGTAAATGTAAAGTTTTCCCGCGAAGCTCCCTGGAGCATCATCGGAAAGTATACGGGTAAATTCATTGTTTCTTCAGTAAGATTTTAGTTGCTCATGGAATATACGACGGTAGAATCCTTATCTTACTCACACGACAAACGCACACACAGACACAAAATTACAACTGTTTAAACTTCAGTTGGTCACTATTTTAAACACTTAGAATAAGAACTGTTGATCCATTCTAGACATAAGAACACTTGTACAGACTACAACAAATTAATGAACATTAAGTTAACAATGCTTTCATTTAAAACAGACTTTATTTAATTCAATTTGAATCTAAACTTTCATTCAACAATTCGCTTTCTTCCAAAGAAAGTTTGACTTTCTCTGCAGTCTATGGGAGAAAACTCTTTCTCTTATTTAACTATTGTCAACTGTAATTGCATGTGTTTCTTCTAAATTTCTGTATTCTTTAATACATGTTTACTGTGGTTACATTGGCGTCATCGTTATTTTATTCCTTATTTCTTGAGTTTTGGAATGTTTTATGTTGAACGAATCGTATTAATATTAATGTTGTGGGGTAATCGGAGATAATTTTGAGGCCCGATCAGCGTAAGTCTTGCATTCATTATCCTTGTGCCAGACGCGATCGTAATTATTAACGAAGTCCCTTTCAAAATAATGTCAGTGTAGCGATAGAATCATAATCCAATGAGTTGAAGTAGCTGATATTGACTTTGAATATGCGCTAATACTCAGTTAATATAACACATCACTTTGGCCCTT
Source organism: Ascarosepion bandense (assembly GCA_037127315.1). Taxonomy (NCBI): domain Eukaryota; kingdom Metazoa; phylum Mollusca; class Cephalopoda; order Sepiida; family Sepiidae; genus Ascarosepion; species Ascarosepion bandense. The sequence continues at coordinate 309,535 of JBBBDQ010001130.1, read as the reverse complement.
ACCTAGTCGGAGAGGCCTGATCTGATCAATCGGCTGGTCCCGACATGACCTAGCTCATATATATATTCCTTTCTATCTCAGTAGTATTATTGAAATTATATTAGTGAAACATTTCACACCCCTTTATCTTGTATGAGCTAGAAGGCGGGGACTGAGGGTCAACTGTGTTGACAGCAAAATACTTTTTCATCACTGCTAAATTGAAGAGTTCTATAACCAACATTTTGCAGAGGCTCAAGACTTGCTCTCAGTATGACTATACTGGTTGTGTATCCCTGTCTCAGCCAAGGCGAATGGGTTTCCCCCTTGGTTCATTCCCTTTTTAAGTTGGACTCCGTGGTGGGTGGTGGAGCACAGAGTCAGTGAAAATAAAAAACAAAACATGGCATCCTTGAATAAAAAAACTAAAAGAAATTTATCCGAATCGGACTCTGAATGTGAAACAGCAACTTCCCCACATTCATTATCATTGAATCCTTGAAAGAGGTCTGTCTCGCTAAATTCTCCCCATTCTTGATTGAAAGAGTTATCTCTACACAAGCAATCCCAAAAAATGTTAAAAAATTGAGAAATGGAAACTTACTTGTCGAGGTGGTTAACAGGAGACAAGCAGAAAACCCACTAAAAATGAAAAGATTTCATCATTCCAAATGCAAAGCCTATCCACATGAGAGGCTAAACACTTGCAAAGTTGTAACCAGAAGTCCGGTGTTGGCTTTAGCCTCAGAAAAGGAAACAAGAGAGGCCCTGGAAAAACAGGGAGTGACAGATATAAAAAGAGTAAACATAAGAAAGGGTGAGAAAAACGTTGAAACTAATACCTATATATTGACTTTTAATCAGCCCCAAATCCCTAAAACGATCAAAATAGGATATTATCTGGAGAAAGTCGGAAAGTACATTCCAGCTCCCCTGAGGTGCTTCAAATGTCAGAAATTTGAACACCACAGGGACGCTTGCAGAGGACGACAGACATGTGTTAAATGTGGAGAAAAAGAACCACATCATAAAGAGGAGGAATCTTCGAAACCACTAAATGACCAAATTGTCAACAGGACCATCCAGCATATGCAAGATCTTGTGACGTCTACAGGAAAGAAAAAGAAATCATTGAAGTAAAACATAAGAGAAATGTATCTTTCCTGGAGGCCAGGAAAATTGTAGAGGTCTATATGGTTGAGATTAGCTATGCTTCAGTTACACGGAGAGCTGAAACAAACAATGAAGGAAAAATATAGAATGCTAATTGAAAAACTTATAAAATTAGACCCAAGTGAGTGGACATAATTCCAGACAGAGCTAAAGAAAGAACACACCAATAGCACTCAACAAACACTTCAATTGGAAGCCCCTACTCAGATTAAAAAAACCCATAATAAAATAAAGAATGAAAAAGAAATCGCAAAAAAAAAAGAAAAACATCACAGACACAGACCACTCCTATTAAAGAACAACATTTGAAACGACCATCAATCTGTCTTTCAACTTCTAAAAGTGATAACAATGGGAAAAATAATATACAAAACCCTGAATCAAACAAGAACAAAGAAGAACGTCCATCACAATATAAGAGAAACCATACTCCATCTTCCTCATGGGAACGTATAAAGATTTCAAATTTAACAAGTCAACCTACAGAACCATCAACTTCGAAAGTTGACACAGAAAATGGGTTTAGTTTTCTGGAAAGGATGGAAATCGATGAGCCGAACACTAAAAACAAATAAAAAAGAGCAATAACCCCAATTCAGGAAAATTACACACCAAAAATGTAAATTACAAAATAATGCTAATCCTACGGTGGAATTGCAGAGGAATCCGGGCTAATTAATATACCATAGAATCCCAAACAATCAACTTACTGTTGGATAATACTACATCGGAACTTTACCCACTGCAAATAAAACTGGTAGTGGAAAAACTACACTAATTGGCCATGCAAATGAATCAATCTACTTGACATAAATAACCAACTTATACCAGATAGAAACATCTGAAATCATTTACCGGAGTTTATCTGAGTAAGAATAAACGAGCTGTAGTTTAAGGACATTATCCTTAAATTATGTCTACAAAGTATATATATTTAATATATATGCGTAGTCTGGATTTGGCATTAAATGACCCATAGCGGTTGATATGCCATAAAACCCAAAACAAACAAACAAACAAACAAACAAACAAACAAACAAAATTAGTTAATATAGCCTCAAAATTCCCTAGTAATTGGTTAAATTTCAGAATTTTCTTGGTGGCTTGCAGCTCCCGAATCTCCAGCTGTATGGGCTCAGTAGAATTTATTCATAGCCTACATTTTGGCAGTTGGATTCCGAAATCTATTTTTGCTTGTTGTGAAGGAGCTCTCCCATATCTATTCAAGTTTCAAGGCCGACACTGGACATATATAATTGCTTTTAAATAAACCATGTTTAAAGGAACAATTGCTGCCTAATTGCCTCAAATTTAACGGGCGTGTATTAATTTATGACAAAACGCTGACAAAGAGAGATAATAGAGAGTGAAGGTTTATTTAGAGTAAAAACAACAACAACAAAAAAGAATTTGTGGTTCGCCATAATCATACACATTCAGAAGGAACATTGAACATAAGTAAAGAATATTTGAATGCGCTGTTTTAAAATGTTCATATGTCTAATAAATGTTTGAGTGCGTAATAAAAATACGTCACTGTATATCGCCCCACACTTAATACAAACCAATATGGATTCCCTCTACAAACTCGTTTCTCTCCTGCGAGTGGAATTTTCGTTCCCTCAGGTGGGTTTTTCCATAGACATATTTGATAATAAATAAACCATGATTCCTGTAATTACTTCTAAAATAATACGGCAATGAAATATGGTTTGCTTTGCAACGAATTCGACTTCATTAGCGTGAATTTACAGTTGGATTCCATTGGAGAAAATAACATTACAACTGGTATTAATCTTATTTCGATTCAGGCTCCGAGTTTAAAATATCAGATTCTCTACCGTAATCATAGCCCACTAGAAATATGCGGCTTTGCTCGGACGTTAGTTTCCTCATTATATTTCAATGCGTACCGCATGCTTTGATTGTTGTCATCTGGTCTTGTGCTCCTGTTATGTATTTAGAGATTCTTGATGGAATGTAAAAAAGAATCCTCAATATTATTCGTCCTGACCTGGCATCTCGACTTCAGTGAATTTCCAACCATTTTAATGTAGCTTTCCTGTATCTTTTCTATAAATACGTCCATGCAATTGTTGTGTAATTGTTCGAATGAGCGTTTCCCTGTGGTACCTAGACTTTATTAATTTAACCGCAGTACCAGAGTGCTAACAATTTATTGTTGAATTGGCTGAAAGAAACAATTTTATATTCTAGCAATTTCTTCTCTCGCACTTCTCGCTTGTGGAACTCTCTTCCGGGTTCTTGCTTTCTAGACAATCATCAAAATATAAATTTCATGCCAATTATCATTGTTGTGGCCTGTCGGGGTCAGTAAGAAAGACACAGAAACAAGAAGGTAGGTTCAACCAGTGCATTATAATAACAGAACATATATATACAACTAAGAGTGTTAGTAATCAGCAAATAGAAGTGTACATCCGAATTGTCAAGTTACACTGGGCCTCGACTGCCTCACGACAGCCTCTCAGGAAGTCACGCAGGTTAATATTTACTGAAGGAGGAAAAATTAATTCCTATGTAGATAGAGCATTATAACAATTATATATTCTCTTTTTGATTACCCTACTTTTATTATTATCTTTCTTTGATAATGTTTCTTTTTTTATTTATTCTTTCTCACTCAGTAACCTCCTATATCTTAATGACTTTTCTTGGGATGTAATGATTAAACATATATATACTCGTGTATAAGCCGACTTGATGTATAATACGGCCGCTGAAATTTTGACATCGATTTTCTCCAGAAAAATTATTAGCTGTCGATAGTGCAACCGGTCACTGAATATTCAGGGTCGTTGACCTCTTCATATGTACATTGCGACCCTCTGGTTTGAGTAAAAAACTGATAATAAAAACTAACTCTATATTTGAGTATATACGATACTTCGTTGTTCAGCTGAAAATAGGTATAAAAACGACAGAAACGTCAAACAGATGCATGCGAATGCATCAATAGGTTGAATAACCCGAGAAGTAGCTAAAAGCTTAGATAATCTGAAATATACATAATTCTATCCAGATGATCAATAGTCACCACTGAATTAAGTGCATTAATAAGAAACGAAATTATGAGATCAATGAAGGCGTTCCCCGCGGCTTTTCCATTGATCCTGTCATCTTTCTGTCGTATATTAACGATCTGCTTACGAACATTTTCAGATGATTAATAAATATATATTACGACTATAACACTGTTTATAGGTTTACCTCTAACAATCTAGAGGACCAGCGCCTAGCAGCTGATATATCCTCTGACCCTACTTTAACAGTTCAAGAAAGCGGTGGCATATAGTTGATAGTTTATATATTTCTGGACGAGTTTAGTGTCATGCATAACATCCATATGGGACACACGATCTGAGGAAGCTATTTAAGCACATGCCTCGAGTTTTTAGGTTAATGGTTTAGTTTCGAAGCAATTGTGTCGTGTGAAATTATTCTGTGCCGCCTCATCTAAGTTTAATCTGCTTTTATTATATACTAAATTTGTTATAACTAATCCAAACATTGAGTTGTTTGTTCTTCTTCTATGTTCCTTGTCCTTTCAGGACGTAGGCGATCATGGCTTTCTACGTCTCCCTATCTCTGGTGGATCTTAGGACACTTTCTCCTCTTACACAACCCAAACCCCGCTCTGCCATCCACCTGATCATGCCCTTCAAATATATTATCCACTGCTTTCCCCTGTCTCTTTTCCCTCTATCTGACCTGTGAGTATCAGTTTCTCCAAACCTTCCTTCATCATTACATGTTCCAAGAACTTCAGCTGTCTCATCCTGATGATCAAAATAAATTTCGTTTTCGTTTCCATTCTTTCTAAAACCTTATTGCTCACATGCTCGATCCACGATATTCGCAGCATCCTTCTGTAGAACCACATTTCAGTAGCTTCAAGTTTTTCATTAATCTTTGATGATGTTGTCCAGTATTCACTTCCGTATTGAGGGACAGACATCACATAGCGATCCAGTACTCTCTTCTTTGTTGCTAAGGAAATTTTCCTGTCTCTTAATTCTCTGCTCAGCTTAGGTGTTTACTATTCACTAATTCTACATCCTGATTTTTTTATGGTAGGCTCAGGGTAGGCGCCATCATTGCTTTCCTTCCAGTTCCAGATCAGTTTCTGTTTCAGAAAGGGTTACCTTGAGTTCAGTTTTTTGTAATACATGGTAGGGGGTGTTGATCTTTTGTTCACGTTCAGTTATTATACAATTATGAATACCTGTGATCAGTGGTGTAATGGATATCGGATCAGAATGAGAAATCAAAGAGTCGAGTTCGAATCTCAGCTGTATAAAAAAGTATGGATCAATCTCCTCTCTCTCCAGCGTTTCAGATTTCGTTCAATAGCCTTGGTTGACAACTAGTTTATCACAGAAAGAAACGAAAATTTATTATTAGAAAATCTTCTGGCTTGTCAGTCATGGATCGAAAGAGACATAATCGCCCAAGCGTGTATCACGTATGAAACTTAACTAACTGTCGGATCTGATGAATATAGGCCAGTGCTATAAAGAAGCGAGTGATTTCACTTTAAATAAAATGCCAAAATAAATAAATTGTCTGGAGGGTTCCAGAGGAATCCACCCCGATGTAACCAGAAGATCTAAAAGAGAAAATCAAGATTAGCCCCGTTCAAGCGAACCAGGCTCGCCACATTTACCCACCTTTTGCTAAAGTCTGTCGAAGTCAAACGTTTCCAATCAGTTCTAATCTTTATTTTGAGCTGATGCTCAAAATAACAGATCAGATCCTGATGTGAAAGACGCTGACCTCGCAAGACTTCCTCCATTCGCGTCGTCCAAATCACCATTCGAGCCGTGGCTAGCAGCGACAGAAACACCATACGCTTCATCCCAGAGAACGGGGGCGACACATTATCACAGGCGAATGCACGATCAATGAGCACAAGCTCTCGCGGCGCGATACGAGCAGTCAACTCGCCGACCCGGTCCCATAGAGGGCGAACCCGCGAACAATGGTAGAAGGCGTGCGAAGCCGTTTCTTCCAAGCCAAGGTTGCAGCGTTCACAATCTGGCAAATCCGCCAGGCCCCATATGAAGGCCTTGTCATTGAGAGGCAAGCGATTCCGAGCTAATCGCCAGGTGAGCGAAAACTCAGAGTTGTTGAGATAATCACTCCCTGGCACCCAAGACCAGAACGAGCGAAACTCGTCCTCCGACAAGCGCAGCACATCACGTAATGAATCCTTTGCGACGCCCTCCACTAACCCACGATAGAAGACTCTCCTAGGCCGTGAAAGGTCACTGGACCGTGGAATGGCCCGCAGGGCCGTCAGACATTCGAGGAGAAAACTCGATCGCTCTCGAGGCTTACGGCACCGCCTCAAGATGGGGGGAGTGATAGTAAGTCTAGGGAACATGTCCCTCACTATCCCCCTAAGCAATGAGTCTTCGGAAATCGCTCGCCTGAGAAAAACCAACCTTGACGCAACCTTATGGCCCATCAGGTATGGCATTCCCAGGCCCCCATGACACGGACGTTGGTAACAGACACGTTTGTCGACATAGTGTTTGCGTCCTCTCCATAAAATGGAGAATAGCAAACGCTCGATCGCCTTCCTATGCCGTTTACAAAGTGGAAGTACTGACAACTGGTAAAGGATAATGGGAAAGACGTATGTAGCACACGCCTCAGCCATACCCTTTAAGGACAAATTCCTTCGGCGCCAAATCTTGGCCGACGCGCCTACCTTTGCCAGTACTTCAGACCAATTTTTCTCCAACTGTAGGTCGGGCCCGACCACACTCCAAGAATGCAGACCGGGCCGTCCGTCCAGTCGAAGGGCCCCGGGAGGGTCAGACCCTTCCAGGCGCCTAACCGCAAGCCGGACGACTTGTTGCGGTTAATCTTGGCCCCTGTCACCTGTTCGTACCGTTCAAGCGCCTTCTGTACCACCTCGATGTCCCTGCGGGAGGACACGAAAGTAGTGACGTCATCGGCGTACGCGGAAACCCTGGCTCGAGCACCACCAGGGACAGCGATTCCACGTAGGGCCGGACTGCACGCCCTGTCCCTTAGCCGGCGAAGGAGGGGCTCCAACGCCAAAGCATAAAGTAGGGGCGACAGTGGACAACCCTGTCGGACCGACCTAGACAGCGCCAGAACGCCCGACAACTGTCCGTTCACCTGTACCACAGCCGTCGGGGATTGATACAGGAGGCTAATCCAGCGGCGGAAGTTGGTTTCGAATCCAGCTGCCTGCAGGACAGCCGCCAGGTACCGATGGTCAACCCTATCAAATGCCTTGGACTGATCTAAATGGATCAGCGCGGCTTCGTCGTCGTCTTTTATCCCCTCTATGATCGTGCGTATCAGATGCAGGTTGCTCTGAATTGTTCGGCCCTTCACAGCACAAGTCTGCTCAGGTCCCAACAGAGACTCGGCAACTAATTGCAAACGATTTTGCAAGATCTTGGCCAAAATCTTTAACTCTGTGTTTAGCAGAGTTATGGGCCGGTAACCCTCTAGCTCCCTCCCCACATCCTTGCCTTTTCTCAACAGCGTGATCACACCCCTGGTGAACCGGTTGGGGATGGACCCCTGCCGGAACCAGTTGTTGAACACGACAGTCAAAATCGGGACAAAGATGTGCGACAGCCTCAAGTACAGTTCATAGGGCAAACCATCGAGACCCGGCGATTTGCCACTGCCGACCTTCTTCAGCGCCGCGTAGACTTCGCCCTCCGTAATCTCTCCCTCGCAGCTAGCTGCATCAGCCGGCAAAAGCCGGGGGAAGTCAGCCAAATAGCTGCGAAACTCCTCATCACGGAGACCAGGCTCCTTGGTAAACAGGATCTCGAAATGCCGCCGAAACGCCTCGCACATGTCGTCAGTCGACCGCGGAGTGTGTCCCTCCGGGTTGCGAACCTCTCGAATGTACCGGTCGCCTCCGCGGCGAATTTCTTCCTTGCGCAGTTCTGCGCCCATGTTCACAGCTTCGGAAGACATCTTGCTTAACTTATGTCTAACTACCTGGCCCATGTAACGATCGCTATTCGACCGGTCCACGGCCTCCTTAGCTATGGCTATCTCTAGGGGATCCCCACCAGCCACCGCCCGGGAGTAATTAGATCTAAGTGTCTTCACCTTGTCAGCCTTATCTAGTTTGAGCCGAATGCTGAACTGCGTGGTGAAAGTCCTAATACTATCCTTAAGGTTCTCCCACCACTTATTCCCGATGACTCCCCCAGTTAACGCCCGCTGCACTAAGTTAATTAGCTGGCGCCGGAAGTCCCGCCTGTCCAGTAAGGACACGTTGAACTTCCAGTAACCAGCCCTTCTAACCCTATTTTCTAAATTTACCCGGGCACAAACGAGTTTGTGGTCCGAGTAACCTAGCCAGTGGAACGTGGGACAATCTAAGAAATCTAGTTCGGCTTCACGAACTAACATTCTATCAAGGTAGCTAACCACCTTGGTAGAAGGCCAACTATTAGCCCACGTCCACATTCTCCCGCCCTTGTGATCGGCCCGGTATCTATCGACTAGACCGAAGTCCTCGATGAGATCAACCAAGCTACGATCACGTGCCTTCCCTCTAGCTCCCCACCCTCTATCCAACTTGGGGTCCAGGATGGCATTCCAGTCCCCCACTAAGACGAGTCGCTTGGAATCCACCAGGAAGGGCTCCAACCGCCGAAAAAACGAGACGCGCTCCTCCCGGTCGTTGGGCGCATAAACCGCAACCAGACGAAACGCATTGCTTTTCACTGCAATATCGGCCACGATCAGCCGGCCCTCGGCACCGACATTGACAAGATCCACCTTCGCGTCCAGGGTACGCTTGACCAGCAAAGAAACTCCTCTGGCCAGCCCGTTCCCATATGCTGAATAGACGACAAAGTCGTTAGACAGCACACAGGCATCGACCTTGCAAACAAAGTGAGTCTCTTGGATCGCGGCGACATCCACGCCGAAGGACAAGAGGTCCCGAAGCAGGCGGGCAGCCTTACTCCGATCCCTAAGGCCCTTCACGTTCATACTGGCTAACTTAATTGACATCTAGTTAGATCTGAAAAGAGAAAGCAAAAAATTACTTCTGGTCACATACGGAGCGAAAATCAATGGGAGTAGGGACCCCGACAGATTGTCCAAGGTTGCCTGTGCCAATATCGGACGTAATTCGTCCGTCTTGGACAATGCTGCCGACGTCCGTAGGGAAGGTTAGCTTTACAGCCCTATATAAAGATGGGTGGAGGATGACGGGGACCCTCCCAGCGCAAAAATGAGATAGCCTCTGAAGATATTTTGTGCCCGTTTGGGCCATTTTTATATCTGGGAAAGCCTCAACGGCCCTCTGCACAAATTCCCAGGCTTTTGTTCTACTACCCCCGGAATTTCTGATTAGAGTCAGTACCCCGGGGGCGCCTGGGAAATTGGCAGGGTCCTCGATGGACTTTCCATCTATTAATTTGAGTTTAAAAAGAGGCCTTAGGAGGGCCTTCTTCTGAGAAGAAAGGTCCCTCTCTAAGGCCTGTCTATCTATTTTACAAATATCTTTTGTAAAAAAATTGTTTTTCTTTTTTTCCTTTTTCTCCTTTTTCGGGGAGGGTTTGTCTGGATTCGGGGAGGGTTTCGGGGAGGGATGATACGATTTCGGGGAGGAAGGTCCTGATTGGGAGGAGGGTGTGGGAGGTGTGGGGGAAGGAGAAGTTATTTTTCTTATCGGGGAGGTGGACTTACTCCTCCCCTCAAGAGACACAGTTCTGGTGGGTGATGTAGGGGCGGATTGGGTTCTGGTAATTTCGTTTACCCTCTCTGCCCTGCCTCGTTCATTTACTTCCTTCTTTCCCTTTTTTTGGGACACCTCCTCATCCTCCTCCCGTCCTCTCTTCAACGATGAGGAACGGGGGGGAGGCATTTCTTCCTCCATTCCTTGTTGTTGCTGCTGCTGCTGCTGCTGCTCCCTCGTTTGTCTTTGTTGTTGTTGTTTTTGCTCCTGCTGCTGTTGTTGCTGCTTTGCCTCTACACGAGGCTTCTTCTTCTCAGGAGACGGGGTCTTGTCATGTTGCGGAGGAGGGGAAGCAACCTTCTTCCCCCTCCTAACCACCTCCGTCCATTCGCCGCTTTTTGTCTCGGTTTTTTTTTTCCGGCGAAACTATTGTCTTTGACACCGGCGGTGTTGCCGGTGTCACCTGGTTTTCCTCCGGTTTCCTTGCCGGACACATTTTGAATGTGTGTCCGGCCAGTCCACACGCCCAGCAGTGCGGCCTCCTCCCTTCTACCACAACAAACAGCTTTCTGCCACGGCACAGCAAAATATCGGGGACCTTCAGAAAGTTCGGCCTATCCACCACTATGCTGACGTTTATGTCTTCCGTGGCCACACCTGCCTTACTTGTTATCCTTGCGACCTCCTCCACCGCTCCAAATCGAGCAAAAAACGCTCCAATATGGTCGCAAGCAATGTCTACAGGCACTCCATGAATAATTATCTTTGTTTTTCGAGTACCCAGATACTCCGTCTGCATCTGGATACCCTTGGCCTCCAGGGTATTCCCGGCCAAATTCTTCGCTTCCGTCTCTGTGCTTAATAAGTCATCCCACATAGCACGGGACCTTCTCGCCAGTACGCAGGGTACAATATTTAAGGCTTTCAAAGCCTCTTCCATGTTCTCCCTGCTTACACTGATGAATTTTCGTGTTTTGACATCGGATGTAAGCAGGGAGATCGTCCTTGGTGCGATAACATTCACCACCTCCGGGACCACTATTAACTCGTTATCGTTAATATAATTTTTATACTTCTCCTGCATTTGCAGGTAATAGTCGGCATCTTTCTTAATTGGTGCCTTTACCCATACCGTCGGTGAGGGAGTCACCGCGGGCACGGCATCAGAAGTTGAGGGCTGGGGAGACAAAGCCATAACTTGACTTGCCCCCCCCCCTCACAAAACACAAAAATCCACAAAAAAAGTTCAAAAAGCGCCACGCGCGACGAAGACAGAACAAAGACAGCAAAAACAGGTACTCACAGTCAAACTTCGGGCAACAAAAACACGTAAATCCAACTTGCGATGAGTCAAAAAAAGTAAAAAAAGACCAAAAAATGCGAGGCGCACTCCCTTACGTAGATGCCACCATTACTTTACATAGTAATGGAATAGTCCATTATAGCCGAATAGGCGCGGGCGTCCCAATATTTAGGATGCATGCCGTCGTGAAGCATGGTCGGGTAGCGAGTTCTGATAAAACAGCGGAAGTATACGTAATGACTTTCACTGAATTAATTGAGGCGGAAGGATACAACATCCAACAAGCCTTCAACTATGACGAGACAGGGTTATTTTTTAAATGCCAAAGGGGACTTATATAACAGCAAAGGAGACGAATATACTAGGCCACGAACCCATGAAAGATAGTTTAACCTTCAAGATGTGCTCAAATGCGAGCGGTGATTGCAAGATTAAGCTATTTATCGTCTACCATTTTGAAAATAGCCGATCCTTTAAGACTTCAGTCAGTTAAGGGCCATGCGTGATACACGCTTGGGCGATCATGTCTCGAAAGAGGCATGACTGACTGGGCAAAAGATTATCCCGCAGTAGGTTGCCATTGCTTTCTGCGGTAGACTGGTTGCCGACCAAGGCTATAGAACCCAATCTGTCCTATTATTTAACCCATAACTGGAGGGCAGAGACGGATATTTGCGTGTAAGTGAATGCAAGGAATTCGACTGGAATTCTAACTCGGCTTCCCGATTTCTCGTTCCGAGCCGATATCCACTGCACCACAACGTACATAAAAGAATAACAGCAGGTTATGTGGAGAGCAAATCCAAAGGCGTAGGGGACGAGGCAATTCATTCGTCGATTAGATAAATTTAGTCGTTGGTACCTCCATTAAAAGTTCTTATCCCTGCAATCTCTTCTGTTTCTTGACTATGCTTCTACTCCCCCATCGAACCTCGGAGATGATATTCTCGAAGAGTGAAATTTATTGACATGGTTTTGCAAGAAGTTACAAGAAGGACCTTGAACTCTGCTTGGAGGTAGCTGTGGCCTAACAATTGTGTCTGAAAGAGACTTTGAAGGCGTTGAGCAGAAGGCGCAAGTGATAGCGGAGATTATTAACATCGGAAATTCTATCGACCTTGAGATAGAGGAAATGAATGTGAACGAACTCGTTGAGGAGCACACAGAGATGCAGTCTAGAGACCAGCTAAATGATATATATACTTCTCGCCCCACCTCTCGGGTGGTTATGTGAGACGCCACAAGCTGTAGTGCGATTTTCGCTTCCAGCATGCATGCACGTGTTCGCCAATCCTCCACACAAACAGAATAGACGACTACTACTATCGTTCGTCCGTGAACTTCCCGTTACAACCAACACTATTTTCATCTTTGATAATGGCTGATGTTAGCCGAAAGCTCAGAAAGGATTAAATGAAAACGTATCAATATTGTGATTTTCTTTCCTCTTTCAACGATAATGCTATTAAGCCTATCAGACGATATGAAAAAAAATTGCATAAACTAAATCGACAAAACTTGTCTATATTATTTAATGAAACATGCATCAATATATATATATATATATATATATATATATATATATATATATATATAGAGAGAGAGAGAGAGAGAGAGGTGGGTAAATTGTCATCGTTTTATATTGTTAATTTTGCGCATGCGTAATGTTTTTTATATTGCCGACTGCAGGGTATAGTTGGGTCAGCTGGGCACGGCCCATGAAAAAAATGAGCATAACGTAATTTACTTCACCAGAAATTTGGAAACAACATGCTGTTTAGTTTGACATTCGCGCCAGGAGCTTTAATACGAACATTTCAGAGTGTTTAGTTGTTAATCTGAGGACAGTGCAGAGGATTAGAAAGTGTTGAATGAGTATAATAGTTATTAGAAAGAGATGACAGCTTAAAAACTTATTCTAATCGTTTTGATAAGAAAATAACTTTCACATTTGTTGGTGAAAACCTGAGAATCAACGTCGAGGCATACATCAATGTCCTTGAGGGGATAGCGCTGCCCTGACCCAAAAGAGTGGCTGCTGGAGGGCACTATGTCTGGCAACAAGACTCTGCACCATGCTACTCAAGTAGGATAACCCAGTCACGGCTGTCAGACACTTTCCGCGACTCACATCACCCCTTAAACCTGGTCACCTAACTCTCCAGACTGCACCTCCTTGGTTAATATGTGTGGGCGGAGTTAAGAGAGAGAAAAACAAAATTGAAAGATGAACTGAAGCGTAAGGTTTATAGCAGCATTCACCAACTTAAACAAGGTGACCATCGATAAGATATACAGGTGATTCCGAAGTCGTCTGGAGGCCAGGTTTCAAGCTAATGGCGATTTTATTGAATTAATATATTCTTTAGTATTTTAAGATATTTTAGTAAATATATGTGTTAAAATGAGATGCATGTGTCATTTTCATTTTTGTCTAATTTAGAAGACACCTTGTCCATCGCGTTATGTTTCCGTTTTATTTCTAGCACCTCATCAGGAGATATACGGTTAGAAGAATCAGGAAATGATGTATATAGAAATTTAATTTTTTCTCTTATGCTAGTAGGTTTGGTTAGATATACCAATTGTTTATTAATGCAAAATTTCCATCCCTGAAAAAAGTTTACATCGGTATCACCAAGAACAATTTCAAATCTCTATGGTATCAACATATTTTATTCTTTAAGAATAAGAAGTACAGAAATACCACATTATTCTCTAAATACATTTGGCATTTAACAGAAATCAGTAAAGCCTCTACAATAAAATGGAAAATATTTTAAAAATCTAGAACATGTAAATCCTTAAATGAATCCTGTTTATTATGTTTACAGAAAAAATTACAAATTATCATGTTTCTTATATTAATCCTGTTAAATGAGCGAAATGAATTAACAGTTACTTGTCAACATAGACTTTCGTTTAACTTAAAGTGTAGTTAATTACTTTTTCTACTATAAATATAACTACACTGCTTTTCATGACAGCTCAATTTCTCCCACCCACCGTCAACCTCTAATCCTTTTCCCTATCCATCACTTAACTGTCTGACTTTTTATAGTGACCTATCAAATTCTCCCATCCACCATCTAATTCGATGCCATAATTTATCGTTAACTTAATTTTCTATCGGTATATATAGCCAAACCCACTAGAATAAGGGAACATTTGGTTTAAATTTATATATATATTTTTTCTTGACGCTTTTAACCATATATCGCCTGATGAGGTGCTAGAAATAGCACCGAAACAAGACAGCTCTTGTGTAGAGAAAAATGTTTATATATATTTATATTTCTTGTACCAAAAAAGCTGACACAGTGTATATTTTTGAAAAACCAAAAACTCAATAAACTAATTGCGGAGGACCCCATTTTACAACACTTACCTCACCTGAATAACTACTTAATACAACAGATTCCACGAAGATCTCACTATGTACGCTACACTCATAACAACTCTGCTGATAATCACATCGAAAACCTATCTAAATATACTCTCACCCAAGAAGAAACCTCTTTATTAAATAAAGGATTATCATTCTGCCCCTCACAGCCACTAAACCCTCTAAACCTTTTCTACGATATAGAAAAATACTTTCGTAGACTGAGACTAAAAGAATATTTCTCAGACAACAAATCCACTTCTACTGACAACAGCGCTAACCAATCATGCTCCAAACTTCCTCTTACGAAAAATAATACCCGGTGGACTCCACCAAGCGGACGTAACCAACACTTGGATCAATATGCCAACAAAGCCAGACAACACATGGATAACTTCTTAAAAAACAAAGGACATTAAACAAAAAAACACAACTTATCCAAAGTAGAACACCAAGTCATCTATACACTTAAAAACAACCGAAACATAATTATCGTACGAGCCGATAAAGGCGGAGCTATAACCATCTTAGACATTAGCAACTGTATTAAAGAAGCAGAATCGCAACTTCAAAATAACAGGTTTTATGTACCCTTACCCCTAGATCCGACTAGCACTTACAAAACAGAATTATCACTTCTCATTCAGAACCTGAATCACAACATAAAAAATAAAATAAAATCTCTTATTCATGAGAACCCCAAAACAGCAACATTCTACACTATCCCAATACTACATAAACTCCCCAAAATCATTTCAGAAAAACACCCTAACACCTCTTCATCCAACCCACATCATACTAAACAACCAAATAATGAAGAGATCTATAAAATTTCAAAAGCCATTAAAATCACACCACCTGGCAGACCCATAATATCAGGCATTGGTACCCTCACAGAACTTATATCTGGGTACATAGACAATATCCTAAAACCTTTATTGCCTAACATACCTAACTACTGACTTTCTCAACAAATTACAAAACATTAACTTAGTCCACGATGATAATATTCTAGTAACGATGGATGTTACGTCTCTGTACATGAACATTCCACATGTTGAAGGAGTATCAGCTTGCCATGAGTTCCTTAGTAAAAGCAAACTACCTAACAACCAAATTACAGATATATGCCAATTAATAAATTTCATTTTAACACATAATAATTTTAAACTTAACAACAAACACTATTGACAGATTAGTGGCACAGCAATGAGCACGAAAATGGCACCTAGTTATGCCAATATCTTTATGCACATTCTAGAAAGAAAGATACTAGACAATTCACAATATAAACCATCACATTATTTTAGATACATTGGTGACATTTTCTCATTCTGGACTCATGGACTAGAAAAATTAAAAAACTTTTTTACTTTCTGCAACAACTTCCACAATACAATTAAATATAACATGGAGTACTCATACACATCCGTCCCTTTCTTAGGCGTCATGATAAAATTAAACAAACATACACTTTCCACCAGTCTGTACAACAAACCCACAAACCAACATAAATTCCTACACTTTAACAGTTGTCATCCCCTTAAATTAAAAAAAATCTATTGTATACAGCTCATTTCTAAGAATCAAACGCATATGCTTAAACCATCCAGATTTTCTAAACAACATTAACAACCTAACAAAGCAATTTCTAAAATGTAAATACCCAATAAAAATAATCAAAGAAGCACTAAATAAAACCATCCACATAAATCGTAACACACTTCTCACATACAAGAAAAGAAAAAACAACAACCGAATTCCCATGGTTTTTAACCACAATCAATATTTCCAGACACTTATCAAAAATTTAAAAAATGATTACAAGAACCTCCAATCAAACAAAGAAATCAAAGATATTTTCGATAAACCACCCATAAATGCAATGAAACGCAATGAAGCAAACACCCAACCTATCAACTATCCTCACTTCTACCAAATATCTAAAAAATACAAACCTATCAGTGAATTTCAAATGTCAGAAACCCCGGTGTTTAATTTGTAAACATTTAGTAAACGACACAATATTCTCTGTACCCAACACCAAAATCAAATTGCACCCACCACGCCTCACCTGTGACAGCAAAAACATTATATATTTTCTCTCCTGTTCAATATGTCCAAATAGTGGATATATTGAAGAATCTGGTAATAGCTTTAGATTTCGTTTCAATAATCACAAACTTAGCATACAACAGAACAACCAATATTCCCCAATAGCAGTTCATTTCAATCAACCGGGTCACACTTTAGAAAATTGCAAATGTTTACTAATAGATAGGTTTACGTTTACAAATATTTAAAAAAAATAAATCTGTCGCTTTCTGCGTCACGTGATGAAAACAAACTCTCTCCACGGACGTTCTCGTGAAATACGTTTCTAATTTAAATTTTAAAATAATTTGTTTCTGATGAAGGACCGAGGACGGTCTGAAATATAAAATATAATAATAGAAATAAACAAATACTGTCAAAAAAATACATTTTTAAACTTACAACTTTTTAGTAGTTTTTCCTATATATATATATATATATATATATATATATATATAAAGATAGATGGAGAAATAAATAGAAAGGTGAACAGGGAGAAAGACAGATAAATAGAAAAAGAGTGCGGCACACAGATAGATAAATGGATATAACTGAAGACTTAAATATATGCAGTACATACATATACTTTGAAGTTGGGTAGTGGTAAGCAAGCTCATTATTGTCTTGTATTTGAATGCACTTTAGTTAGACCTGAATGCAATAATATAAAGAGGTTGTAAGAATATCAAAACAGGCAGATATCGATATCTATATAGATCTCTATCTCTCTCTCTCTCTCTATCTATCTATCTATCTATAGTTAAACATAGAATTAAATAGTTAGATTTACATAAGAAACCAGACTTATATATGAAGAAAATGGCGGATGGACATACCAACAGAACCATGAACATTTTCGAAGTGCACTTTCAGAGTAAACTAAAGCTATTAATATCGTGGAATTTTGCTTGGCATTAAGGTAACTCTTTGCCTAATAAAGTTATGAGGTTTTGTTTTAATGGATCTATATCGAAGCTGAGTAACTTTTGATTTCTTTCATTTTCATTCAATCCAACAGTGTCGACAAGGCTTTTTAGACGAGGCCGTCTTTTTAAGTACAATATATGGACCAGCGGAAAGTGTTCACGAAAAAATCATTTTTCTTTTTAAAATTCTTACCTTTAATTTCACCTCTCTTCGAACAATGGCACATCGAAAAAAATAGTTTGTTCATTGACGAGCGCTGGTTAATGTCTAATCCTTGAGTATATTTACCTAAAAGCAGGATTGAAAAACGATAGAATGTTTATGTAGTTCTGGGAAATTTTTCTTGATATTTGAAGCTGCTTTTTCAAAATGCTGTTTGAGATGAAATGTTAGTCCGACGTTAAAGCAGCATTGTTATATTGATGATTTACTAAAATACAATTAAAAACAATGCAAGTACATATAGTTCTTCTTGATTAGTTGATTAAACGAATTGATTTATAGTTTCCTATATAATCCAGTAATGGCTGGAGCTCAGGATCACTACAAAGATTAACAAATTTTGTTATTTATTCTATTTACATTGTTCAGACTGTTTTCCTCATTTTTGTTGTCATATTCATGAGGTTTCAGCCATTTTAAGCCCCACCTTTCCTCAGTTGATTAGAATTTGAGCCTTTCCATTTTTCTTTAGCGTCAACTCCAAAATTCTCTGTTGATCTCTTCGACCCAAATTCGACCCTGTCTCACGTTTTGTTTAATTCATTACAAAGCCAGTTTGGTGAAAGTCGACAATGTCTGCAGCACTGACGACCCATTCAGAGCTGGAAGCTACAATAAAAAAATCTTTGCAAAATCAAAAATAAGGTGTTTATATATATATATAGTCATCCGCAGACAGATCTGTTTCGCTGTATCAGTGCTCCTCAGTACGGTTAGACTCCGATTGCTTTTAATCCAGGATTGAAACCCGACCGAATTGGCGTCAGTCGGCGATTCTACCTCTGGGCTATGGGGGTTCGGTAGAAGAAGGCATACTTTTTAGCGTGTATATTGTCATTATACCCGCCCAATAGCCAGAGTGCTCTAATCCATTACTGAATGAGCGATGCGCGTATATATATATATATATATATATATATATATATATATATATATATATATTCTGTTCCGTACAGTATTTGGTTTCAGTTTATCACTCTTCTATACAGACCACCCACGGTTTCTACAGGATGTAAGAATTTATCTAAGTTGGTCAGTTTAGCACCAGGTTCTTAGAATCTCTAAGGTATGCAGTCACATGACAACACATCTCTCATGTTAACTCGATCCATACCGGTCTAACTCTAAATCCAAACTCTCACTGTAAAACTCAACTCCAACTGTAACTGTGAAAACCCACAGACTCTTGCTTATATTGAGCGTCGCATCCAGCGGAGATGGGTGTAAAGAACTCTGGGTACGCTAGCATTTCCAAATGGCCAAACAGGGATCCTCCTTTTGGTCAGCTGATCAACCTTCTCTTCAGTATGAGTGCCTCTTACTGCTGCCCGAAGGAACGTGGAACGTTTCTGCGACTTTCCCCGAAGTACCACAGGATCCTTTTCCTCATTGTCATCTGAGCAACATCGTTTCCTTCTCTCTTGTGTGAGTACCTCTTACTACTGCCATTTGAGGGCGTGGTCTAGCTCAAACGCCTAAATCTAATCATCGCTCCAAAATTTCTTTCTTATCGAGCTTGAAGTGGGTGGTCATTTTTCACATCTGTGTTTTATCATTTCAATTCCCCTACCAACAAGTGACAAAAAAAGAAAACAATAGCTGAACCTGAGAAGTTTTTAATTATCCGGGCTTTCCCACTTCATATACAACTGTCGTAATAAATTATCTAGCTTCGATCGAATGAAAACACCATATGTTTCTCTTTAATTATCAGCGTCTCAAAAGTTCCTAAAAACAAATAAACTTTATTTCTGAGAATCCGCTTCATCTCTCTAATCAAGAGTGGCCTGTTTTTAAAGGTCACAAAATTCTTTCAAAGAAAATTCTTTCCATGCAAGGAAAAAGATTCTGTTTCAAATCACATCATAGTCAGCTGTCATTTTATCAATGGTCGTTAAATTTTCACAATAACCGAAAGACTCACCTTTTCGCGATAATGGCTATCCTGAATTTGATGACAAGAAACCATCCGGATTTTTTTCCGGATCTCGCCTAATTTTGTGGCCAGTATCCAAGAGTCGTAAAATTTTTTATTTCAAGTGGTTTTTCAGTTTAGATGACGGTAAATTCATTTATCAATTTTTCTTGAGTAGTTTTTAGAACATCACCCACCTATTCTCTAGCGAAGACGAAGAAAAATATTCAATTAATACATTTTTTCGGTGTATCGGTCAGTCTATTCAAATAACTTCGTTCCTTTTTTTCGGCACCAGAAATAGTGTCACATAAACCGAACCCTTTATTTCGTTTACTGGGGTAGCTTGTTCTAGTTCCACGTTCCATAAAGGGTTCGATTCGAAATTCCAATCATATGAAGAAGGCTGGAGCATACAACCGAAACGTCGTGAATATGATAACAAAGATGGGAACAACAGTTCAAACCATTTAAATAGTGTAAAGTTGACAGAGTTTGGCATGCTGGTCAACTGTGCAAGTTCTAGAGCTACGGTATTTCTGGGAAATTTTTTGATTTAATTCAATTGTTCCTATTAAATCGTGAAATGAACGAGAAAGTTTCAAGAGCATTTCATACAAACCAGGGTGCTCCTCAAGACTTTATCCTGGGTTCTACGCCTGTTCTGATCTTAATCAATGATATTTCTGATGTATTCAGTTCCCAATTTACACCCGTTTCAATAGGAAACCTGCCAAGGTTGACAAAACCCCTTGCTGCTGACCTTCAAAAGAACCTACAATCTGCGATTAAATGGATAGAAAATGGCTCACAAATAATAATGCCTCCAAAACGAAGCTGCTCTCCTTTAACCACCATAGAGAAACTTTCTTCTTTACTATCAGAATGGATGACGCTGGTCTCCTAGAGAGCCACACACTTTTCCTCCTTGGCCTTACTCTATCAAATGATCTCAAATAGAATGACTACGTCAAATCCATAGCTTCATCTACTGTTAGGAAGGTTGGGTCACTGTTTTGAG
This sequence comes from Ascarosepion bandense, assembly GCA_037127315.1. Classification (NCBI taxonomy): domain Eukaryota; kingdom Metazoa; phylum Mollusca; class Cephalopoda; order Sepiida; family Sepiidae; genus Ascarosepion; species Ascarosepion bandense. The sequence goes on along the minus strand of JBBBDQ010001130.1, from coordinate 288,797 downwards.
ACAGTGTTTCTAATTAGAATCCATTTTGCACATTTATAAATCTACCATTCATCCATGCATTGAATACTGTTGCCATATCTGGTCAGGTGCTACTGCTATTCATCTCGAGGTTCTCGACAGATCTGCAATATAATCACTTCTAACTTAGCAGCTCGTCTTCAGTCTCTTTTCACTGACGTGATATGGCTTCCCTCTGTCTTTTCTATGATTAATTTTATGGCAACTCTTATGACGATCGTTTCTTTCTGGTTTCCCACCAATACATATTTACTAGTGATACTGTATTAGCATTTTTTACCGTAGAAATAGTTAAGTGTACTCTAAGTTTATTTTTTCGCACTTCTCGTTTGTGGAATTCTCTATCCTTTTCTTGCTTCCATGAATCTCCAAAATTTTAAATACCACCTACATTTCCATCTAAATTACTGCCTAGAATCTAAAGGGAGATAAAGAAGGGAGAAAAATAAATAGAGAGAGAGCGTGTAGAAAAATGAAAAGAAACGGAAAAGGAGAAGAGACAGATAAAGAAAGAGATAGAAAGCGAGAAAGATAGAGTGGAGAGAGAATAAAAGAAAGATGGAGAAAAGAAAGATCGAAAGATAGAAACAGAGAGAGAAAGTCAGTTGGTAATAGCAAATGTGGAAGAGAGTAAAAAGTAGAAGTGAGGAGAGAAAAGAGCGAAAACGAGAACGTGAAAAAAATGAGAGAAAAAGAGAAAAAGAAAAAAAGAGAAAATAGTCAGAGAAGGCTTGGGGTAAAAAAGAATGGAGAGAATGAGAGAGAGATAAAGAATAAGTAAGATAGAGAAGAAAGAGAGAGAAAGAAGAGAAAAATGGAAGAGGCAGGAGAGAGACAAATGAAATAGAGAGAAGCTGAGACGAAGAAGAAAGAGAGTGGAGGCGGTGTTGTGTAAGAGAATCCAAAAAATAAAGATTATAATAAGAGAGATTTTAAATTATTATAAAATGAAAGTGTAAGAAAAAGAATAACCAAGTCAGAGACAAGAGGAATAATTATTACTAGACCGAGCATGTGAGCAATGACGAGGTTTTGGAAATGATGGAAACGAAAACGAAATTAATATTGAGCATCAGGAAGAGACAAATGAAGTTCCTGGGACATGCAATGAGGAAGGAGGGCTTGGAGAACCTGATACTAACAGGCCAGATAGAGGGAAAAAGAGACAGAGGAAAGCAGTGGATAACATATTCAAAGAGCCTGAGCAGGTGGATGACCGAACGGGGACTGAGAAACGTTACAGGAGGAAGCGTGCTAAGAGCCACCAGAGATAGGGAGACGTGGAAGGCCATGATCGCCTACGTCCTGAAGGGACAAGGTACATAAAAGGAGAAGTGCAATGTACTGACAAATAGACTAATCGGAAGAAACCAATAACTAATACTCTGAATGTCAATACAACATTTGAGCTGGCTAGATACAGCTGTGTGTTCTGGTCTAATAGTTTATATGCTGGGAATATCATGGGCAGAACATGTGAGCTATGAGGAAGATTTTATAGAAACAAAAAGTACACTTTTATTTAGAATCAGAAATTAAATATAATAGAAAAATTAACTAAATTACCTAAAAAGCATGGATGGCAGGATTAAAACTGGGATGGATTGTAAAGAATAAAAATTGTAGGGGATCTTGATTATGTTTATCAAATTAGACTTGTGTCAAACAAAACCGATGTTCCCACAATTTAAAATTATCAGAAAGGTAGAAAGAATAAAACTATCTCGTTTGTATAAAGAGATGAAAACTTATTTATCGAACAGCATAACATCAATTTGTATGCATGAAATTATTAAACTAAAAATGTTCTAAGAGAAAGAGTAGTAAACAGTTTAATGAATTAAGAGTTCGTTTGTTTTAGCAAAATCTGATTTGTGCAGAAATAGATAAGTCTATGTTTCACTGTGTGTATCACCAAATAGTAGTAAAAACTTTGTCACTCTCTTTCTGCTGTGGACGGTGAGTAGGCGAAGAGGAAGAAAGGGAGATAAAGAAAGCAGCTCTAGAGAGAAAGTGAGAGTGTGTGAATCGGATCGCCGATGTGGCCTGACTATTTTCTTGCTACAGTGTGTCCTCTCTGATCTCTGCTCTCTTGTCTCTGTTTGAGTCAACTTTCTTTCTCTGTATATTTCAAAAAGCGATTTGATATTGGCTTGTTACTTTTTCTGAGTTTGTAAATCGCTCCCTTTTCATTGGTTAGAATATATTTCACATATGCTCGCTAAATTTTGCCTCGGTCTTTTCTTCAGCTCGCAATCAATTCCTTTTTTTTCTATTGGTCAAAAACAGATTTTCGCATTGGCTAGAGAATTTGAAAACAATGAAGAAAAGAGAATCATTTTTATTCCGTATTCACCACAATACTACCAAGAATTACAAAGGTTAATGGAGACTGCGGAGAGCCATGAATAGACATGGTACAAAAAGAACGATAATGGGCACCTCAAGGTGGTGTAATGGTTAGCAAGCTTGTCTCGCTAGCACTATTGCAATTAAGTAGTGAGTTCGATCCTCACTGGGTGCCCCATACTTTCGGCCTTGTGCCACATCTAAGCCGCGCTTAGTAAATTAAACAAAAAGAACGATAATAGCAGTATTAATGCATGTTTTGAAAAAATAAATGGAATCATCGGCCGACTACATTTTGAGGTTACATGACCTACCGTTTCCGGCAAATGTAAACGCATAGATTTTTAAACATAATCTGGAATGTATAATAAAGTACACATATGGCTAAGAGCTAAGAGCTACAAAGGATAGCAAGTTGTAGGAAGCCATGATCGCCAAAGGTCTTAAAAAAACTGTAATAATTTCTATACCGTCTTGAATGGTTGCCGATTTTAAGTTGGTTATTATCAGTTCTACAATAATTCAACATATTTAATAAGACTTCTTTACAAGAAAAAATTTTTCAGAGGCTTCAAATCTCACACGTAAAAAGAAAATAAATAAAAAAGTCATATATCGGGTGTCGGTGAGCAATTGAAAAATATGATAGGTTCCCTGCTATTTACATTATTAATGGTTCTCTGATGTTTTACTAGCTTGTCTCCAGGGAAAGGGTATATTTAATAAAAAGCCTTAAAAATATACAAAATACGAAAATGCGAATTTGTCGATTGAAGGTTATGCCATTTTTCTTCCATCTTTTTTATTTGTATCTGCTTCCAAAATTACGCTGCAACCATAACTTTCTTTCAATTCGTTTCACTTTCCTCTAGTCAGTTGAGTTCTAACGTTGTATTTTTCTGGCAGCTTTAAAGTGGTTCAGAGTTGATAGGAAAAGGAAGGATGAAAAAAAAAGTCCCACTAATACGCTTCCTTCAAATGAAAAACTGTTCAAAGTGCAATGTCGACTATATCTCAAAGAATTTAAAAGGCATATTGGTGACTCAAACTACTGTTCATCATAGGATACATAAAAAGCAACGATGCTCGCTGATTCTAATATTCAGCCTTTGAACAATTCTATGTTATGTTGTGTCAATATCTGTCCAAACTTCGTGTTGTGAAGGTTACGACCATATCCCGTTAAAACATCGGTTCTCGTACGATCACCGAAGTTAATCAACGTCTAAACTGGTTAGTATCTAGCCGAGTGACTGCTTAGGAAACCAGTTCCTGTAAGCTTGAATGTACGGGTAGAGTAATGGTTAACACTACATTAGTTTGTAAAACCGGTTCTCGTACAATCACTGAAGTTAAGCATCGTTTATCCTGGTCAGTACCTAAGTCGGTGACTACTTTGGAATACCAGTTCCTGTAAGCTTGGATGTTCTGGGTGTGTAACTAACTATGCCTAACTTGGTCAGTACCTAGTTGGGTGACTACTTGGGAATACCAGCTTGGATGCGTGGGTAATGTAATGGATAACTGCTTGGATCGGAAATCGGTTAGCAGGGTTCAAACTCCAATCGGGTTTGTTATATTCACTGACGCGCAAATACCCTTGCGAAAGATATGAATTCATCTCCTATTCGCCAGTTATGGGTTAATTAGTAGTACCTACATAGGTAAATCAATATTGTCTACCATAAAAAATTCTTACAATTTAAAAATAGTTTCTGACTTAAATAACCTAAAAAGTGTTGATAAGCTGTTAAAAATGAAATCAATGAATTAATGAAAGATCAAAACATTTCTATCTACCTGTCCATAATAAATTTAGTTTCTCCAAGAAAAGAGCTTGACTAAATGAAGCTCAAATTAGAACACTGTAAGTGTTGGGATGTCAAATAGGACAACTTTTGAAAGCGTAAATGTTGAATTGCACAATTTGCAATACTTAAGCGGCTACTTTCTAAAATAAACTAGGGTAATTCAATTACTGATCAGAAGAAAGTCCATTCAAAGTTTAGTAACTCTGCGTTTTCATATATAGCTCAGTTTTCAACTTAGAGCCCGATCTGGTAAACTTGGTTGTAGACCATCAATATTCGATTAACACATGTACATTAAGTGGAGGATTGCGTTTGTCTTCTAAGTTTATTGTTTTCATTTAAAAGTCCCCCGCCGAAGGGACTTATAAACCTAATATATCAGTAATCATTTTTTACCAGAAAAAAAAAATCTCATGCTGATGTCCACAAGGACGTATGACTCAGTAGGTAAAAGCGGTAGTAATTCAGTGACTTGACCCAAAAGGGCTGTGAGTTCAATACCTGACCACAGCAGAGGTGAAGAAAAAGTTAAGTTACTAAAGCGAAATGAGTAAAACTGAAATATCTAAAAAATGTCCAGTCTATCAACCCTGCTTGCATATTATAAAATTAATTCACAATTATATATTGAACGAAGGATAACTTAGTTTACAACTTTGTAGTAAATAGGTTTTCTGGTTTCACTATAAGCGATTCCATATACATATTTTTCACTAGGAAGTATAACTAGGCTCCGAATATCGAAATTTAATCGGGTTGATATTTTAAGTCCATCCCATTTTACATTGCTTACATTGTTCGAACTGTTGTCCTGATTTTTATTGCTATATTTACGACGTTTCAGCCTATGTACATTCCAGCCTTTTTCAGGTGTTAGGAATTTCGAACCGAACTTTGCGTTTCGATCACTGGGTTATATCATTCTCATTCCATGATGCTACTTACGGATAGTTATCTCCCTTTAACTCAACTCTCTAAGATATTTGTTCACCACAACTGTAGCCAGGTATTGAACACAACTCTTTGGATCAAGTTACTGGAACTAACCAACTCTTATATCTCCTTCAATACAGTTATCAAAAGGGTTCTGTTCGAAATTCTTAGCACCCAAAGAAGGTCGGAGCGAACAACGACCGAAATGTTGTAAACATGGCAATAAGTAATAAAGAAGACTACAATCCGAACAATATAAATAATGTAAATACTAACTCATCTCAGAAATATAGACAAATACTGTATCTCATTTTGATAATTGCAATTCAAGCTGACAAACCTGTATTAATTGTTTGCGAAGTAGCTTGTTAGTCAAAACTTCATGATTGAGTGATAGAATATTTTTAAAAAAATGTTTATTAAACCAATTCAGTTCAGAGTAAACAAAAGAAAATGTACCCTAAGGCGAAGCCTTCAGCTAGTCGCAAGTGTGTGTTCTTAGCATCTTTTGTAGACAACAACGTGAGACAAGCAAAGATAGCATTCAATCGCATCTTTCTTAACTGAAACTGGATTTCACAGATGTGCCATACACAGATTTTATTAGAAACTCGCTGCATAGCTCAGTGTTGCTCGGGGTTTTTAGTGGCTATGTTGAAAATGTAATGTTAAGTGTTTATTCCAGTATGAAGTTGACGCGACGCGTAAGTTAAAAAAATGTGAAATAAATATTAGTTTTTGTATTTGTAAAACGGGATTCGTGCTTGATCAATTTTGCCAATAAAAGGGAATGATGTATATACAATTGTAAGAACGGAGGCGGGCTTTACGGTAGCCTGTAATGTGGCGTAGAAGAGGTGGATGCATTGTCCCTGCAACGTTGGAGGGGTTGTCACCTTGTAAAAAACCGTGAAATTGCTTTGCCAAGATAGAAGTTAAAAAACGACTTTTTTGGAATGCAATTAAGTGTTTCGGAGGAATAAACGATCGCAAAAAGCAACATTTTCCATTAATTTTTGCCGCACCCTAACCCTAACCCTAACCCTAACCCTGCACCCTAACCCTAACCCTAACCCTAACCCTAACCCTAACCCGCACCCTGTGTGTCAATTAAAATATTTTGTTCGCATATCAAGGCATCAGATCTTGATCTACCAGTGACTCGATTTTGGTTTGAGTAAAGCGTCTTGGACAAATGCATAAAAATGCGCAAAAGACCACCCGAAATTATGTTTGTTACTGACTTTTAATGAACCCTATACATTGATTCGAAAAAGAAATTGTGTACATCAAAGGTTCGGACCTTGACCTACAAGTCACCCGATATTAATTAAAATTCACATAAGGTGTCTCGAGGGAGAAGAGTTCGTTAATTCTAAGCGTTTCGGTGATTTCTGCTGTACCCTGTAAATCGATTCGAACATTTTTTGCGTGCATTAAAGTTTCAATCTCATGATCAACAAGTGGCCCAATTTTGGTTTAAATCGGACTAAGGGTCTCGGAGGAATATGGTTCGTTAGAATGGAGACACAAATACACAGACAGTAAGACAGACAGACAGTCATATTCATTTTTATATAGAAAATAATTTTGCACTCTCGCTTACGTTTACAGTGTTTGTTGGTGACAATGGTTTGTTCGAGCAAGATTATGCCAAATTCACAAAACTGCGCAGGTGTAACTTTAGTCTGACTTCCAGGTACCTAACACTTGTCATATTTAAACCGCATTAATCGTTAATGGGTAATGTTGTAGACCTCACTAAATTCCTTGCTTGCTACACCAAACAAGAACTCAGTTTCAGAGAGTCATGGATGGTGTTTCTATAAATAAACTTACAAAAGAACTCTAGAGCCGCGTAGACCTGCTACGTCATCATTATTCAAAGGGAGTTATCTAATATAAATTACGTTAAGTCGCTATCTTTCTCTATTGAATAACAAAGAAACATTAATTCCTAGAGAATGATCAATGGATCCTTGGAAAGAAAGATAACTAATAAGAGGTAAATTAGATAAATTTATGAAGTGCATCAAAGATGTAGTTTACAAACAAGCAAGCATTTTTTAATAATTTTACCCTCAACATAACAAAAAAGACTAAGGAGGTACTGGAAGTGAGAGAATATGTGAAAAATTATTAAGGGGGAGAAAAATGAAATAGGAAGAGGGTGTTCCACGATTTAGAAGCGCAATAGAAGAAAACTTTAGCAAAGAAACTGTTGTTACATCCAGCTTTTTTAAATGTAAAATAATGAGAAATTGCAGCCAGTATCGTACTGCATTTAAATTCATAAATTTTAGATACAAGAGAGGAAACATAATCAGTACAGTAGGTACCTTCACTCATTTTTGATACCTAAATTTAAATTTAAATTTTAAAAATAAATAAGTTATCGTCAAGCTTTAAAATCAGCTTTAATTAAAAGCCAAACGATTAAATTTAATAATTTTAATAAGCAAAACATACTGATGTATTTTTAACCGAAATTATATTGATTGAAATCTAAAATTTTGAGATTTTACCATTTTTTTAAAAATATACAGCCATTTTTGATTGATTGACACATTACGTAAATAATAGCCAAATCTGTTTTTAAAAATCATGTAAAAATAAAATGTACATCACTAACATGTTATTTAAGTCAAATTTTAAAATTAAAACTTACCTTTATCTGTTTTCAATAATTAAATATTGCTTACTGCCTGAAATTTACAATAAAAAAATAATTACGGTAGCCCTGTTTTTATGTCAGTCATTGAAACGATGACAGATGACTGATACCAGATGTTGACAAGAACGCAATGTATGGTGAACAATCGTGCTAAAATATATCTTCTTTTTTTTTTGTTTTTAACTAAATTGTAAAATTAAACATTTAACGTAATTTCAGCACTTGTATAAATATTTTTCACATTCTTGTACTGTACAATACATATGTTTTTTAATTATCATAAATTAGTTAATACTGTAGTTACATTTAGCTATTTTAACTGTAAAATAATGAGAACTTGTAGCCAATATCGTACTGCATTTAAATTCATAAATTTTAGATACAAGAGAGGAAACATAATCAGTACAGTTACCATGAAAATACCTCAGTGAAGGGTATAGGTTATTAAGCCTCTCTGTTTGATCATTACTTCTTAATAGAGAATTCTATCCTCGCTGAGTGCTCAGTACTTGTGACCTTGTACCAGAATTAAGTTCAGCTTAGTAAATAAGAAAGGGTACTTCGATGTGGTGTAAGAGAAAGCGAGCTAGTCTAGTTGACTATTAATACTGACTAGTGAGTACGATCCTCAATAGATAGCTCATGCGTGTGACCTTGTGCCAAAACTAATACCAGGCTTATTAAATAACAACAAGCGTGGAATCTACTGGTATATGAAATCAGTTAAGTGCTAACTCTGAGGATATGAAAAGAGAATATTGGCAACAATACATCCACTCGCTCGCACTCAGACACACCCACAAAAACAATATTGGCATATATTACACTAGCAGTATAGCCCGGCGTTGCTCGGGTGTAATGAAAGCTTTAAAACTAATCCATGGTCCTGGAGCTCAGACTCAGCCTAAAGAATTTTTGTGTGAAGTTTGGTGAGAATCGGATAAAAATTGTGGATTTGTATAAAGGACATACAGACAGATAAACCGACACACACACAAACATCTTTCCTTTTATATATATATATATATATATATATGTATTATCGAATTTCTGCACTATTGTAAAAACTGCAACCTTGAAACTTCTGAATATCGTTTCTTATGTCTTTGTTTATGAGTGTATCAAATTTGATTAAAATCGGACCATTCCTTCTAGAACCCGATTTTTTCGATTATCGATTTTCGATATTTATCGGGGGTACCTCCACACAAAACCTAGCTAAGAACACTCGCAGACGCTTATAGTACAACTGTGTAAATTTTCAAGAAAATCAGTTCAGCCGTTTCGGAGTCTATAGGTAACAGGCACAGACATACACACGCACAGACAAAGTTCCATTTATAAATAATTTTAGATCATCATCATCATCATCATCATCATCATCATCTTCTTCTTCTTCTTCTTCTTCTTCTTCTTCTATGTGCTCTGTCCTTTCAGGTCGTAGGCGACTACGGCCTTGCACATCTCCTTGTTCATTGTATTTCTTAACATCCTTTTCTTGTTCCCCGTCCACAAACCCTGTTTTGCCATCCATTTGCTCAAGCCCATCAAGTATATCATGCATTGCTTTTTCCTGTCTCTCTTTCCTTCTGTCTTGTGAATATCAGATTTTCTAAGCCCTACTTTCTCATTACATGTCCCCAGAACTTAACCTGTGTTTCCTGCTGTTAAATATCAGTTTTCTTTTCGTTTCTATCGTCTCCACATGTTCGCTCCATGGCATCTTCAGCATCTTCCTGTAAAACCAGATTTTTTCTTTCCCCAATCATTAAGATTGCTCAGAATTTGCTTCTATATTGAAGGAAAGACATCACATAATAGTCCAGTGTTCTTTTCTTTGTTTGCAACGAAATATTCCTACCTTTCGATACCGCCCAGCTTTTGAAATGCGCCCTTGGCCAGGATAATAAGCCTTCAGATCTCAGGGTCGCACGTTGTCCTCTGATGAAACACTTCCAAGGTATTTAAATTTCTGTACCTGCTTGATTTTAGTATCCCTGACCTGTAGTTGCCATTTAAGGCTCCTTACGTACTGAGTAAGATTTTTTATTTTAATTTTACTAGCTTCTAATTCTCACTGGCATTAAAATTATTACACTCATTGAACTCACCCCGATCTTACGTGCTGGATCAATTTTGTGATTTTTAGTTTTAATTAGAAACCTCGCCATTTTAAATGAAAATCCAAAGATTTTAATGCTGCGCGGATAAAAATAATTTTGAAACTGCTTTCATTGGCCAATGCAATCAAATTCGACATATTCGAAATAATTTAATACGCAATCTTCTCAGGGAAGAGAGCTTTCTTCTAGTATTTAGCTTGAATAACTTAATCATCCGCCGCGAACTACTTTATTTTAACGGACGATTTATTTGGATTTAAGAAAGCTGGAGCAAAACGAATCTATTTTGATTGACATTCATTATACACCGCATAAAGAACATTAAGAACGACTTGATTGCAAATGAATAATCCAGTTTTTCAATTCGCAAAGAAATCATAACTTATATCTCACGGATGTGCATTGTGGTGCAGTGGGTATCGACTCGGAACGACAATTCGGGGAGCCGAGATCAAAGTTCAGTTGGATTCCTTGCATTCACTTACGTACAAATACCCTTGGAAAAGGTATTAATCCGTCTCTTCCTTCCAGTTATGGGTTAAATAATAGGACAGATTGGGTTCTATAGCCTTGGTCGGCAACCAGTCTACCGCAGGAAACAATAGCAACTTACTGCAGGATACATCTTCTGCCCAGTTAGTCATTGTCTCTTTCGAGACATGATCGCCCAAAGCGTGTATCACGTATGGCACTTAACTGACTGATATCTCCACTAAAATGGTCGCTTCTTTGTTTCAGTATTGCTTTAGGTTTGCTTTATAGGTTACCTAAATCCAGAAAATACTTTTCAAAGTGTAAGAAGTTGTTTTGGTGGTGGGGGGTACAATAATGATTTAGTGACAGAAGTCTTACTAATAACTCATTTATGGGTGGAGTAGAGGTGGAATCATACCTTTCCCAGGGGGATTTGTACGTAAATAAACATAACGAGCATAACTGTAATTTGAACACGTAGAACAGAATTCCAATTGCAAGCCATTATCTATTACACCACTCGCACATTCGGGCTTGCAGCACCTGGTATTCGTAAGCCGTCACCCATCTAGGTACTGACCAAACTCTACATTTCTTATCTTTGGTGATCGTATGGGAATCGGTATTTCAACGTGATACGGTCGTCAGCTAGAAATAATGAATAAGATTAAATTAAATGTAATGTTACTTTTGAAGACATTGAAAAGTCCTTAGCTTTAGATCCTCTTTCTTTTTCTTTCCGTTCATTGTTTTTATACCTCATCCATTCAGAACGTAGGCGATCATTGCTTTCCACAGATTCTTTTCCTTTGTTATTTCTAAATTGCCATACTTTCTTGAGATAATGAACTTGTTTCCCGCTCCCCTTTCCTATGGTTTGAAATTAAGGGTTTTCTTTCTTGAACTGGTTACTGCCTATATGTAAAGAAATATTTAACCCGTAGATGCATGCGGAACAGTTGGATTCTCGTCTTTCAAAAGATTAGTATTGCGACAGTGAACGCTTAACGCTAGAACTGTAATAAAACTCACCCCATCTATTCTATGTTGCGTACTTATAACCGTTACGCTATCCGCTCATTCCGTCTGTTCGTTTTTCTTTTTTCCTCTCATTATCTGTGATACCAAGAGTGACATACACCATACATAGGTACATACGTATTAACATATAAATTCACGAATCAACCCTTTTAATTGATTTAGGTGGAATTTGGCGACACAGTAGTTGTGAATTCAAACTCTTAGCTAGGACTTATTACAGACAATAACAGTACTAAAAATAAGGACTGAAACGAGATATCCCTAGACATCGAGAACAGCCTGTCCCTGTAGATTAAAGAAAGAGTTCAGTTCAGAGTTTCTAGTATATTAACCGGACTGTTAGTCGTTGTAGATTCATACAGTTAGTTAAGTGCCATATGTGATACACGCTTCGACGATTATGTCTCTTTCGATCCATGACTGACTAAGATGATTTTCCCGCAGTCAGTCAGTTAAATGCCATACGTGATACACGCTTGGGCGATCATGTCTCGAAAGAGACATGACTGACTAGACAGAAGATTATCCCACAGGAGGTTGCCATTGCTTTCTGCTGTAAACTGGTTGCCAGCCAAGGCTATAAAACCCAATCTGTCCTGTTATTTAACCCGTAACTGGAAGGATTAGACGGATTAATACCTTTTCCAAGGGTATTTGTGCGTAAGTGAATGCAACGTATTCAACTGGAATTCGAACTCGGCTCCCCGAGTTGTCGTTCCGAGCGGATATCCACTGCACCACAAGGCACATCCTGCATTTCCCGCAGTAGATTGCCATTCCCCGCAGTAGATTGCCATATCTTTCTGTCGAAGAATGGTTGCTAACCAAAGCTACAGAACCTAATCTATCCTGATATTTAACTTATAGCTAGAGGGAGAAGAGATTTGATTAATAACTTTTCCAGAGATATTTGAGCGTAAAAGGTTATAACGAATTCAACTAGAATTCGAACTCGGCTTTCCGATTTCTCCTTTCAAGCCGATGTCCATTGTACCCCAACGCACATTCCTTCATAGAATACTTTTCTTTTATATTTGAATTGCTGTGATATTGGAGAAATATAGGGAAGTTATATCTTATTGCCTTCACACTGTTTTCAATTTAAAGTACCCCTTTTTCTTTGGCTCGTTGCCACCCAAGAGTAGAGAGCCGTGTATACGCTGCTAATTACCTCTAGCTGGAGAAAGAAGACATGCGTTTATGCCTTCTCGAAAAGTATTTGGGCAAACGTCAACACAGCAAGCCAGAATTTGAATTGGGTTCACCGGTTTCAGTTTTCGCGTCGATAAACATTGCACCGCATTTACATGACGTATAGAATACAAGATCCAGGCTACTGTATGGGTGAATTTGTTACGCATTTCATACAGGTACCACAAAACTATGTTCAAATTTAAGGTTTCGGGCGGTGATTTTAGTATTATTTCAGACTAGCAGTATAGCCCGGCGTTGCTCGGGTGTAATGAAAGCTTTAAACTAATCCATGGTCCTGGAGCTCAGACTCAGCCTAACGAATATTTGTGTGAATTTTGGTGAGAATCGGATAAAACTTGTGGATTTGTATGAAGGACATACAGACTGATAAACAGACATACACACAAACATCTTGCCTTATATATATATATATATATATATATATATATATATATATATGTTATCGATTTTCTGCCCTATTGTAAGAACTGAAACTTTGAAACTTCTGAAGATCGTTTCTTATGTCTTTGTCTATGAGTGTATCAAATTTGATTAAAATCGGACCACTTCTTCTATAACCCGATTTATTCGATTATCGATGTTCGATATTTATCTGGGGTATCTCGACACAAAACTTAACTAAGAACACTCGCAGACGCTTATAGTACAACTGTATAAATTCTCAAGAAAATCGGTTCAGCTGTTTCGGAGTATATAGGTAACGGACAACACACACATACACTGTTAATGTGTTAATCAGTTGGATTTGTAGCAATAAATCATTATTATCTCCAAAAATTTCTTACAATCTCAAAATATTTTCTGGCTTTAAATAATCTGTTAAAGATTTAATAAGACGTTGATGACGAATCAACCAACAAAACAAACTGATGGAACTCCTCTAAACATTTGCCAGAGAAATAACAATAGAGTAGCAAAAAAGAGTACGGTATTGCGTCAGTGGGCAAGTGGTTGTAGAGTAGAAAATAATTAATTCCTCTCCCAAAAGACTACTCAAAGCATTTTAAGCTCTGCCAAACCTGAAAAGCAATGATTCAGCGGCCTCTTGCCCATATATGGTTGTAATCCTCTATTTTTTTGTTTAATCTGGCATTTGTATCAAAGTATGGTAGAATGAATCTTCTACTTTCTGGATAAATAGAATGAGCCGACCTTTTACCATCAACTATATGTATCGTATATATGTGTTCTTCCTGAAAGTAACATAGAAATCATGGCGACTCGATAGGAGCGCATTCGTTCCTCGTGACAGGAGAAAACTTAAACCCGAAAAAAAAGTTAAAGTAAATAAATTGTAAAAATTGAGACTGTATGAATTACAGAAATTTAGCTTCAATTTCTAAAAAGAAAACCGTTAAAATATTTTACTTTTTCAAATGTTCATTAAATAAAAATAGTGTTAAATTTTTAAACTTTTCTTTGCATGTAATATATTTCTGATGGATTTAATTAGTTTTGACTGGAGATAAAAAAATATATTACGAATTTTACAAGAAAAAATAAAGTTGCAAGAAACAACTCTCCATTGAATATTGGTAACATCTAAAACCATGTAAATCGTGATATAGAAAAAAAAAAAGATTATATGTATATAATCTTTTCTCTCTCTCTCTCTCTCTTTCTCACTCTCTCTCTTTTTTTTATTTTATTTTATTTTTTTCAATTGGAGTAGATAGACTAAACTATCGCCCGGTTCACACTCCACCAACGTCTATTGAACAGGTGAAGAGGCTCATCCCTTGTTTCCTGTTTAGGATGTGGTTTCCGGTTTTTCTCTTTTCCAATCTTTTCACTCTTACGTAGCACTCTGCGCATCAGTGACGTTTTCGCCTTGCTTGGGGTGATATGATTAAAAAAAAAATTGTCCATCGCTAGCTACTATATTTTCCCATTTTTCTGGAAACATTTAAATTCCATGTTTTTTGAGGCTAACCACGATTTTTAGTATCTTCATAAAGATGGAAGTGCTGCTCAGTTAGGCCATGTGAAATTCATAGGAAGAAGTGATAATCGTACAGGGCAAAGTTTAGTGAATACGGCGTGTGGAGTAACACTTCCCATTTAAGTGTTTCCAAATAGGTTTTCACCCCTTTTGCAACAGGTGGCCTAGCGTTGTCATGTTGTAAATCACTCTGTCGTGTCTCTGCTCGTATAGCGGCCGTTTTCCTTCAAAGTTCAACTCAAATGCATCAATTGTAGTCGATAGCGATCTCCCGTGATGGTTTTGGTCGGTTTGAGCAGATCATAATAAACTACATCCAACTGATCCTACCAAATGCAGAGGAGAAGCTTTGAATCACGGATATTTGGCCTTGCCGCCAACGTTGATGAATGGCCAGGCTTATCTTAAGGTCTTCTACGCTTTAGGTTATCGTAGTGTAGTCACTTTTCATCGCCGGTTACAATACGATGCAAAAAATACTTTTCCCCTTTTTTGCTCTAAAGCAGCCGTTCACATGTTAGAAGACGCCGCTCGATGTCTCTCGGTTTCAACGCGTACGATATCCAATATCTTTTGAATCATTCCTAATGCTTTTGAACGTTTTGAAATTGTTGTGTGATCAACTCTAATGATTTTGAAAATTCATCTTGCGCCTGACATGCGTCTTCATGAACTAATGCCTTCCAATCTTCATCTTCAAACTTTTTCGGTGCGCCAGAACGTTCTATATCTTCAACATCAAAATCATTATTTTTAAAGCGTCTAAACCAGTATCTGCGTGTTTTTCTGACAGTGCATGGTCACCCTATGTCTCAACAAAAATTCTGTGTGCTTTGGCTGCAGATTTTCTTTTAATAAAGTAGTGCGGTAAAATTTCCCACAAACGCCAGTACAACCTCATAGTCGTTCTACGTTCAAGGGATTGGTTTGACTCAATAATTGAGCAAAGCGGAATATTAAAGAGAAAAAAAATCTGAATATAAAATATATTTATAGTGTGTCAGTTGTCAGCACTGCGTAGAGAAATTCATGTACAAAGGGAAGTGTTGTGTCTTTGAGCTGCAGCAAGAAGCTGACATGAGTCAATCATCACCCGAACAAAATATCTACAGTAGGAGAAGAGATTAAAACAGTAATAATAATATTAATAATCTGGGATGTACCGGCGACTTATGGTCTTAGTTAAGATTAGGGCGTTGAATCAGAATAATACTTAATATGCGATCTCTTCAGAAGTTTGCCTTGTTTGGTACTGCAAATATTCTACAAAATCTGTGTGAGGTCTTACGACATGATAAAGAACACTCATAACGCAAGATCTTCAGTTAAAAAACAAAACAAAACAAAACAAAGCAAACCCCAAAATCAACGAAAATCCGTACGAATAATAATAATAATAGCAATAATGATAATAATAAAAAAAAAAAAAAAAAAAATAATAATAATAATAATAATAATAATAATGAAAAATAAGAATGAAAAATAAACCAGAACAGACATGGGCTGGAATTACAGAAGAGGATGTTAAATTTGCATTAAAAAAAGCACACAATTGGAAATTCCCAGGTATAGATAAAATCCCTAACTTTTGGCTATATTATTTAAATACAGCACATAAAAAACTAGCCAAAGAACTTCAAGAAATGGTTGACGATCCCACTAAAATGCCTGCATGGATGACCAAAGGAATTACATTTCTTCTACCCAAGAATGGTGACACAAACAACCCGAAAAACTACAGACCAATTACATGTCTTCCGACAACATATAAACTATTAACATCTATTTTAACAAAACAGATATATTTATTCTTAGAAAGAAATGACATGATACCGCTTGAACAAAAAGGGTGCAAACGTGGCTGTTATGGATGTAAAGACCAATTGCTAATTAACAAAATGATCCTGGAAAACTGCTACAGTACAAAGAAAAATCTTAGTACTGCCTGGATAGATTATCGAAAGGCATTCGATAGTCTACCACATCCCTGGATTTTAAAGACTTTAAATATAAACAAGATATCGCCCGTCATCATCAATTTCATCAAACAGTGCATGTCTATATGGAAAACAACCCTTTACCTCAATCATATAAATGGAACCTATAAGTCTGATGAAATAAACATCAAAAGAGGTATATTTCAAGGTGATTCTTTATCTCCCTTACTATTCTGCATATCATTAATAGCACTAACCAGTCAACTTAATAAGACAGAATGTGGTTATAAAATAGGCCAAAAGAAAATAAGCCATCTATTTTACATGGATGAACTAAAGTTATATGCTAAGAATGATAATGAGCTGGAAGGTCTTCTGCAAACTGTAAAATGCTTCAGCGAAGACATTGGAATGAAATTTAATTTGAATAAATGTGCTAAAGCTACACTTTTACGTGAATCAATACAAGAAACATCCTCAATTAGCTTAGAGCCTGCTGTAACAATAAAAGAATTGAAACCAGAAGAAGCTTATAAATACCTAGGTGTAAATGAGAGTGAAAACATTCACCATAAAAAAATGAAAGAAATAGTGCGTAAAGAGTACTATAGAAGGCTACGAATGATATTAAAAACTGAATTGAATTCTCAGAACAGAGTTATGGCCATTAATAGCCTTGCAATCCCAATTGTCCAATATAGCTTCAACATCTTAAACTGGACTTTAAACGACATCAGGCGAATGATTCTAAAACAAGAAAGCTTCTTTCTAAGCATAAGATGCATCATCCAAAGGCTGATGTAGACCGTCTATACATACCCCGTAAAGAAGGTGGAAGAGGTCTTATTCAGCTGGAATTGTCATACAAGACAACAACTATTGGCTTACTAACATACATAGAAACAACAAAGGATTGGATGATACAATTAGTAAGGTAGCATGAAGAAAGAAAGAAACTATTTTTCAATAATAAAAGAAGGCAGTAAATACAAACAAGATTTACAGTTAGTAGATTCTGTAGAAAAGCAAAACAGAAGCCAAGAACCAACTATTGCGGCAAAAAATATGAAAATGAAAGCCAAAGATAAAGCTCTTGAACAGTTGAAACAGTGCTGGCAAGACAAACCTCTGCATGGCCAATATCCAGAACGTGCCAATAAATCCAATGTTGACAAAGTTAATACTCATCGATGGTTACGTGCATCTGGATTAAAGTGTGAAACTGAAGGCTTTATTCTTGCAGCACAAGACCAAAGTCTTTTCACTAGAAACTTTCAGGCAAATATTATGCATAATAATATGTAGGGATGTACAAAAAATCACTGCGCATTTTCGATACCTCAATTTAAATTTAATTTTTAAAAATAAAAACATTTTCTTGAAGCTTTAATTTTACCTTTAATTGAAAGCCAAGAGATTAAATTTACTAATTACCATAAGCAAAATACCCTGGTTTAGTTCAAACCGAAATTATATAGCTCGGAATCAAAAATTTAACTGCAGAAAAAAATTTTTTTTAAATTTACCGCCATTATTGACGAATCGACAGATTTTGTAAACAGTAGCTCAATTTCTGATTTAAAAATCTTGCAAAAAAAAAATATACCTCCTTGACACGTTATTTAAGTCGATTTTTATAATTGAAACCTACCTTTATCTGATTTCAAACAAGCATTAAGTGCTTACTAACTTGATATTTGCGAAATAAATCACTCTTTAAAAACAGTAGCCCTCTTGTCAGCGCTTATCTAGGCGATAAATGACGTGTTGACAAGTAGCAGGTGTGAATGACGTTTGGATGGCGGCCGTAAGTGACAAAAAATTCATGTTGCTTAAAATGTAACATTTCGAAATTTAATTTTTTTTTTGTTGTTTTTTAACTAAATAGTAAAATTGAAAATTTAACATATATTCAGCAAGTATAATATTTTATAGAATTTTATAGCCAGACTATGCTTTTATCTGAATAAATAAAAATTTACTTTTCTTTTAAAATAATTTAATAAAACAGAAGTTAAAATAACCAAACTAAGTTATATTGTTAATGTTATTTATTAATATTTTTCTGAAATATTAAATATTTTTGTTTAAATATTACATATTTTTCTGAAACTATTAATATGCTTTCTGAAAAATTAAAAAAATTAAATTTCTTTTAGAATAATTTTTAATTTAATGAAATTAAAATATCCAAACTAAGTTATATTATGATATTTATTATTAATTTATTTTAAAATAACCAAACTAAGTTATATTATGTTAGTTACTAATAATTTTATTATGTTAGTTACTAATAATTTTATTATGCTATTTACTAATAATTTTATTATGCTATTTACTAATAATTTTATTATGCTATTTACTAATAATTTTATTATGCTATTTACTAATAATTTTATTATGCTATTTACTAATAATTTTCTTAGGTTATTTATTAATAATTTTTTTTTTGATCATATCACCCCGAGAAAGGCGGTAACGCCACTGATGTGCAGGGGGCTGTGTAATAGTGAAAGGATCAGAAAGGAGAAAGCCGGAAACCACATCCTAGACAGGGAACGGGGGATGGGCCTCTTGACCTGTTCAGTGGACGTGGGTGGAATGTGAACTGGGCGATACATAGATCTAGGTTATTTATTAATAATTTTATTTGGTTATTTATTAATAATTATATTATATATTTTTCATATTATTAATAAGTTATCATTAAGTTTAAGACATGGTAATAATATGTAATTTAATTTTTATAGTACTGCAGATGTTAATATATATATTTGGTTCCATCATTTTTACGCAATATTTTGTGTTCAGAGAAAAGACTTTTTGGAATATTTTGTGGCCCTGAAAAGGGCCTTTTTTTTTCTTCTCTTGCCTGTTCAACTCTGCTCATCTTCAAGAAAAAGGTCCTGCATAACATAGTCAGCACCAACTTCATATTGGTTCAATTGACAGTTGTCAACCAAATCATTGAGATAAATAAACGTCTTGAAGAGACTAGAATCAGAATTGAAGTGAGGTTTGTCTCGTTTCCGATGTAAGGGCAGTTAATCCAAACACTTGTTAACTTCTAAAAACAATACGACCCCTACGGAAACGTATTATGACTCATATGGAACACCGTACTTAATAAAAATTAACAAATTTATTTTTTTTTAAATTATTTTAAAATTGAAATGGGTGAACGATTTTTATCAAACTTTTCAATTTTCGATAGGTAATATAATCACCAATTCTTAAGTAAAAATGGCATTAAACAACGTTTTCATAAAAGGTTTTTAAAATATTAGAAACACTTTTATGAATTATTATAGTAAAAAATAAAAAAATAAAATCAATTCTTTCAAAATTTTATTAGTAAACGAAAAAATTTTTTTTCTTCAGACTATAATGTCCTTCATAATTATTATTAATTCCAGCAATTAAAAGTTTATCAAATTAAATTATATCAGAGTTTTATTGTATGTTTTATTTTACGCTTCGGGGCAGATTTACGGTCGGGTTGTCCATTTTAAAATAAAAAGCATAGATGATTTATATGCCCCAATGAGTCCTGCGTTTATTTAATAAAAAAAATTTATACAGATATTTAAATTTACTAAAATTTCATGGATTTACGTAGGGGGGGGGTAACATACTTAAAAAAAATATTTTCATCAAGATATTTCAAAAATAATAATTTAAAAAATAATTTCATTCATTTGTGAATGAGTACTGAAAGTTTCATTCAAATCTGACAATTATTTGATTTTTGCGAGAATTTTCAAATTAATGTGTTTGTTACCGTGAAAAAAGTGGGTTCTGTCATCATTACCACGTAACCTATTGTAATAAAGGCGTAATATTTTTTTTAGCCGCTAACTCAAACAAAACAACATTTTCTATCAAAATTTCGAAAATGTTAGCAGGGATTCAAAAAATTTTAAAAATAATTAAAAATTGCTTTGATCTTTCCTCTTAATAAAAATATAAATATTTTGATGGAAAAAGTTTGTTTTATTAAGTTTATGAACTTTTTTATTCATACTATGCTGTTTCACGCTGTTTTTTAGCGATATTTTGTACGTCCTTAATAATATGGATCCAAAATGCAGGTTTTGTGATAAACACCAAGAAACAATAGACCACCTAATCTCAGGCTGTTCTGTGCTTGCTCCAAATGAATATAAAAATCGCCACGATAGAATTGGGCAATATTTACATTGGGCAATGTGCAAACATTATGGAAAAGCTGTAAACAAACAATGGTATGAACATCACCCAGCACCGGTTACAGAAATAGAAGATGTAACCATTCTATGGGATTACACCATCTACACAGACAGAAAAATTGAAACAAACAGGCCAGACATTATTGTCAAAAACGAGAAGGAGAAAACTTGTCTATTAATTGATATGGCTTGTCCAGCGGATTGTAACATAGCAATCAAGGAATTTGAAAAACTGTCAAAATATAAAGACCTGGAAATTGAAATAGAAAAAATGTGGAAATTGAAAACAAGAGTTTTGCCAGTGATAGTAGGTGCACTTGGAATGATAAAAAATGGAACAAAACAACACATTGAAAGAATCCCTGAAAACCCCAGCTTAAGAGATATACAAAAAATTGTCTTATTAATTACAGCCCACACACGAAGGAAAACTTTATCTATGTAATGCTAGGGATGATAGGGAAGATAGAAAAACATGAAATGGAGTCATAACAACACGCCACGACCTGCCTTAGGTCTCCCCGCAGACTTGCTTGGTAGTGAGTCCAAAGCAGAAATGGAAATATGATGAAAAATGACATAATAATAATAATGATCAACAAAATATTTAATGCCCAATAGTAAAATGTCCGATACAACAACGCGATATCAACAGAATTTGCTAAACATTTTATCAAGAGCGACTGCAATTTCGACGAAAACTTTAATGCAAACATTTAAAAAAAGTCTCAGAATACTCCAATTTTTCGACTCTTAAAACGTATGAAGATAATTACATACGCAAATTGCTAACAGTGGCGTGTACCAAATAACAGGAGCGTTCCTTAAGATTGATACTAAACTTTTAAATTAATTGTTCCTTATAACTAATTATATCACAGGAAATTTCCAAATAAGCACTATTCCATCATGAAACTTACGTTTAAGTTGCATTTCACTCATACTGGCAGCGTTTCATTCGCTTTGTACAACGATTTGCATTTTTAATAATTATTTTTTACTTGAATGCATTTTGTAAATATAATTTAAAGAAGACAGGTGTAAGGTCGAAATAGTGTTAAATATTATTGAAAATTATTAAAATGTTGTAGAGTAGCTAGCACCCCATCAGCACTCTAATTGATGGATTGGATCATAGCCTAAAAGAGTCTTCGAGTATGTATTTAAAGGGTCGTTTTCATTAAGTTGCGACAAGCAGATTAATATTCGGACTGATTTACTTCGTCGGCTATTCACCATTTAGACCCTCCTCTCTTTTCCTCGTACATTTTGTCTTGTTAATTGTTTCTAACATATTGTTCTGTATGTTTTGTTTACATCCGTTAGCACCGGATACTGCACTCAATCAATATATCAAGCACTCATTCTACTCTGTGTATTATTCACCTCGACGATACAACACAAAGCCTCTTTTTTAATTAATTTATTTCAAATTGCGATCTTCTCTAAGTGTTGTAATAATAATAATAAACCAGAAATTGAAGAGGTTATGATTGCTGTCCAGGATCAATGGCTTTCTACGACGAATTACTAAGATAATGTTCAGAAAATTAATAGTAGGCTATAAGTTCATGTATGTCAATAGTGTACAGAATCGACTGATTCGTGTATATAGCTGTGACTAGCTGGCGCCAACAGAGTACTTGCAACGATATGCTGGGGCTGCTCATTATATACATTGATAATATATACTCCGCAATCAATCTTCCGGCGCATAAAGAATTGGTGGTATCATAACCAACTACAAGAATAAAGAATAACAATCCACTAGAATTCAAGCGTTCAGACCGAAAGAGAAATTTAGGCAAGCTAACCAGAGATAATTGTGAAATCAGAACTTTACATACTTTCGGAGAGAAAGCACATCTTTCAAAACGTTTGGGAAACTAAGCAAATACGTGGTACACGAGAGAGAAATCAGTAGAATGTGGTATCTGATGATAACGGCATTAACTATTTTTGGAACTGTTGGAATAATATTAAAGACAACAAACAAATGTGTATCAAATTTCTGGTAGCACTAAAATATGGTAATTGCAATATATCATATTCGGTGAATACTTCTCGTATTTGACTTAGATTCCTTTTTTCAAAGTTACATATTCTTTTCTTTGATTGCTTGGCACACCGTCTGTTTGCTTCTTCTGATAGAATTTAAAAAATTGTCTTTGGAAATTGCAGGTTAAGCATTGGGGACAACTTGTACTACTCATATCAACGACAACAACAACAACAATAATCATAATACTAATGTTATCGCAATATAGTTACCCATATGAAGAGAAATTAAGTAAAAAAAGGCATCCTCATAACTGATGATGATGTGACTTGTTTACCAATACACATCACGTTACACCTAGTAGAAAGCATACTAACTTTAAACTGAACAAAAAAAAAAACTGATAAAAAGATAATAAATTTTGAATCTGCACCCCCGCCACCCTGGAGAATTCAAGAAAAAAAATACGTATCAAGATATATAGGCAAAGTTGCAAAAAGGACACTTAAAGGGGACAGAATACTCGATTGGCATCTAGTCACACACATTTACTGATGAAATAGATAAATGCAATTACCACTTCTACTCCAACGGTTTATTTTCTGACACTTCCCACCTGTGGAACTCACTTCTGTTACCTTTGTTTTCTTGATAAATATGATCTTTAAAACTTTAAATGTAACGTCGATCGCCATCTGTCTTTTTGCATTCCATTCAATATTTTTCTTTCCCCAATCCTCTCTGTTCTGTCTTCTTTTTCACTTTTGTTTCTTCTAGTTCGCTGTGTACTAGAGACATTACCACCTTGCTTAGGTGAAACGATTAAAATATTCGGACGAGAAGAAAGAAATTATCCTGGTGAACAAAGAAATGAAAGTGCCCTAGATGTAATGTTCTGTTCGAAATGAGACAGACATCTGAGATTGCTCGGCGAATACCACAGACTAGAGATTGTGATTTAACAAAAAAAAACAAAAAAAAAACGAGGAAATTAACCGGCATTAACCAGAATAAGCTTAAAGGTAAATATTGCTGTTTCAGCTGATCTCAGTGTGACATTCAAAGAGAGTCAAAAGCTGGCTAAATCTCTGAATTTTGATTTCTTGCTTTTATTATTTAAGCGTTTGCAACGTTAAGGACACCCACTGCGTTGGTGACGCATTAAGAGAAACATAATGACTTTTCAAAGCAACCAAGAATAAAGGCTCCCGAATTCAGATAAATGTAGGTAAACAAGAGAAAATCAATAACTTCCGCCTATAATAGAAAACTACAAACCTCATCAGAAGTGAATGCATCGAATTACTCCCATAAAGAATATAAAACTTGCGAGAGGGCATAACAATGATAATAAACTAAATATTAAAAATTTGTTTCGAAGAAATAAATAGATTGTATGATCAAAATCCTGAGGATGTTCGAAAAGTAAAGAATGAATTGCCAAACTATTATATTCACTTAAAAGACCAAATATAGTTGGTCGGGGAAAAATAATTGATTGTAGAAAAGGATGTACCTACGGGTCATGAAGTAGAACAAAAGCAAAATATTTGAACAATACTAGGACCATACGCAATGTAACAGCTCCGTGTATATTCACACACCAATAAACACTTGAGTACATTTAAACTGATGTACAATGATGGTCTTTTTTAAAACACTAGTTGACGTAGAAGAGTTATTGTGCATGATTATATTGGTGTTAAATTTATTATAATGTATAATTAGTTTTATTTTTTCACTGGGACAAGTGAAGAATTTATTAGTACTTATGGGTTTTTTCTTTGATGTTTTTCATCTTGTTTATAGCTAAATGTATTTGATTACTGTATAGTAGGTTGATATGTTTAGAGTTATTTGTGGATAAGTATTATGTTCTTTTTTTAATATATTTAAATATAAGGGCTTGGCTTTTTTCTTAAACACTGAAATTAATAACAGTCGGTCTGGGTTGAGAAGTCATATATGAGAAAGAATGGTGTCTTCGACAGGAATCGTACTTGCATATCTAATTTACAACATGATAACACTTTCTTTTACTCAAAGCACGCCACTACTCGTTTATCCACGAAGACCAGCCTGAGAAAGTAGAGGTTTAATTACTTATTTAAGGTAAGCACATCTCTCGTTGGGACTTCTAAAAATCTATCTATCTATCTATCTATCTATCTATCTATCTATCTATCTATCTATCTTTTTCATTTACAGAGCAGTTATTTATGCCTGGGGACACCGAAAGGTTGAAACCTAGGTTGCGTAAATAACTGGTTTCCAATTAAAAATATTGAAAAGATCGACATTATAGGGCACTTTTAATACAATTGTATACATGTCTAGTTAAATTATGACCAAAACCTGGCTAACAATAATTATTACACACACACACACACACACACACGCACACACACACACACGCGCGCGCACACACACATACACACACACACACACACACATATATATATATAATTATATATATATTGTATATATGCTACCTTATATATATATATATATATATATATATATATATATAAAAGGTAGCATATATACAATATACATATATATGCTTTCTTTCACGGTTAGTTGTTACCTCAAGGCAAAAATGCCAAATCTGACCTTTTATTTAACTCCTAGCTAAAGGAAGATGGAGTCATACCTTTTCAAGAGCATTAGCGGAAAACGTAAGCCAAGTAGGATCTAAAAGGAAAGCAGCCCACCTAATTCATTTCCCGAGCCATTAACGGTGACACTATCCGCGCCTACTCTATGGTGGTTAGCACTTTAATAACATCTAGTGTTTTCAATTTCAATATCTGAAAATCACAGTACACTTCTATATAGTCTAACTTTACTTCTTTTGATTTTGATTGGCTGCTATTATTGTGGTAATGTCTATTGCCATATGCTTAAAGCGTCGCCTATGTCATATGTATTTCGTCTTTAGTTTTGGTTGAAACAGACTGCAATTTAAGTCTGTGTCAGTATTTCGTAGACGCCAACAACAAAGAGCAACTTTGCTCGCCCTGTGCCTGGCACGTTCTATACTCGCTGTCAGCTTCTCGTATTTTTTTTGTTAATTTCCTGTTTGCTCAACTGTTCAACATTTTGTCTAAGGTGAAATCAATAAAATCTCTACTTCTTTATTAAAAGAAAAAAATCCAGCCTTGAAACCATGCACCGAATGTTCTTTTACTGCTGTTCAGATTGAACTAATAGCTTCAAGAACTGTCTGAAGTGACGCATGCGCTCTTAGCACATTCACTTTCGTGCTGCTTTTTTAAGAAAACGACATCCAACTTTTTACCAAAGTTAATTTTATTTTACTACCAATGTCATAGCAGTTTTACTCTTTATTGTTAGTGTTATGAATTTAATATTATTTCAATGCGGTAATTTCTTCGGTGATCTGAAAACCTTTCACAAACGACTCTTGTCAAGTGATATCAAGTTTCTTTAGTTTTCGGTATATTCTTTAAGTTGTGGTAACTCTGTGTGGCTTGTTTAGGATGTTTTTTCTGATCACTTTAACTTATTTGATTTGCAAAGCTTGCTTGGACAATGACAAGCATTTCACTAATAGCAAAACTCTTTTTCTTCTTCTTCCTTTTTCTTTCTCGCCAGCTTTCTTTTTCTTCTCCTCTTTCGCCACCTTCGCCTTCTTTTTCCGCGCCTTCTTCTCCTCCACCATCTTTGCGTATTTCATTCTTCTTCTTCTTCTTCTTCTTCTTCTTCTTCTTCTTCTTCTTCTTCTTTGCCTTCTTCTCCTCCACAATCTTCGCTTTCTTCTTCTTCTTCTTCTTCTTCTTCTTCTTCTTCTTCTTCTTCTTCTTCTTCTTCTTCTTCACCTGCCATCTTCGCTTTCTTCTTGTTCGCCTTCTTCTCTTCCACCATCTTCGCCCAGTTTTTTTCTTCCTTCTTCCTCCTTCTCGTCAGCTTTCTTCTTCTCTTCTTTTGCCATCTTCGCTTACTTATTCTTTTTCATTCTTCTTGTTCTTCTTTTGTCGCCTTTCTTCTTCTTCCTTCTCGTCAGCCTTCTTCTTTTGCTCCTCTTCCAAAATCTTTGCCTTGTTTTTCTTCTTCTTCGCCTTCTTCTCTTCTGTCGTCTTTTTCTTTTATACCATTTGTCTAGAGGTAATCACAAACAAAAAATACATATTCTCCTCAGTACTTTTCTCAGTATTCTCGCCGATTACAACAATGTTGTGGTCTGTAAAATCGAAATTTTTGTTTGAATTTCAAATTCACCGTAATAATGATCCTAGAGTTTTTAGTATAGTTCCATATGCCCCGATTATTATAGGCACAACTGCCTTCCTATTGCTACCGTTGGTAGTAGTTGTAATGCGAATGATAATAGACTAGTCCAAATTTTAAGTTGCCTTCACTTCCACATAAATGCCATTGAGAAATGTATGAATTCGTCTTTACCCACTTTCCTCGGTTATGTGTTAAACTTCACAGTAGAAACCATTTTAAGAGAAGGACAGTAAGTCAGTTAAGTGCCATACGTGATACACATTTGGGTGATCATGCCTCTTTCCATCCATGACTTACTAAGCAGAAACCTTTTCGCAATAGGTTGCCATTTCTTTTTGCAGTAGCGAACAAATGCTACAAAACCTAATTGGTCCTGCAATTAAACCTATAGCTAGAGAGAAAACAGATGGAGTAATACATTTTTCAATTGTATTTGTGCGTAAGTGAATGCAACGAATTAAAAAAAAAATTGAATTCGGCACTCTGAATTCTCATTTCGAGCCGATATCCATTACACACCACAACACTCAAGATACGGACGTATCTAAATTCTAAACTGGCGAAGGTACCAAGGAACAACTGTACTAACTTTCCGAAAATCTTTCTGTTGTGGGCTTGCTAAGGCCAGAAATGAACACACCCAGTCCTAAGTATTAACTCCTTAGTAGTCTTAATATATTTTTTTTGATTCTCGACAATAAAATCCGTCATTTTCCTTTTCCTCCGTAAACGGCGCTGTTTCGAGGCCGCTTGCGGAATTGGCATGTCAAAAGTATCGTAAATGACACCCATTACTTCTGTTTCTTCAGAAAAACCGCTGTCAGTATCGTCCGACAGGCGTTTCCTGATTTGATTTAAATATCTTTTGCGAGTTAACTGGGGAAAGTTAATTATATAAACCATATTTCCTACTCTTTTGTTAATTGTACCCCTTTCCCAGAAACATTTATTACTCCGGAACATCCTGAAAAAAAAAAAGCTTTCTCTCCGGGTTCACAGCGTTTTGTAAGTACCGTGTTTGTTCGTCCAGGTTTCGTTTGTTTGAGAAGTCGCTTGTCGAACACAGACCTGATTTTATGCGCAAACATTACCTCGGTTGGGGGTAATGATGACGGTGTTTTGAGGGGGGCGTGATTCTATACACCTAAAGGAACTATTGTAGAGCTTTTTCTTTGGATGTGTCCCTAGTTTTCTACATATCTCTTTTTAGCGTGTCAACAAAGCGCTTGGACTATCCATTGGACCTTGCGTGTTATGAAGCAATCGTGATATGTTTGATCTGGAAGGTCTCACATAAATCCTTAAATTCGCCGGACGTAAATTGTGTCCTATTGTCTACACTAAGCAATCGACTACCCCACATCTGGCGAACAGTTCGTGTAGGAAATTGATTGTCACTTCTGTAGTGAAATTTCTATACCTGAGAACTTGAGGTCACTTAGAAAAACTATCTACCTCTAAAAGATAGTAGAATCCGTCTAGCGGATCTGCAAAATTTAAAGAGTTTGACTAATTTATGCAAACTCTGGCGTAAAAATCTTCGAATCTTCTAAAATAGGAGTCGAAAGTTATATTCTCCTGCGGAGAATATGTAAACGTGTCTATCCCACCCCAGATCGTGTTTTGTGAGAACTCATTTTTGTTTTCATTAATTTGTCCCCAGTTTGCCAGTTTAAGCAAGTTTCTTTGTTGGTGTTGAGTTTAAAGTAGATTTTTTTTGAGTCTCTAATATCTAACTTCAGTATGTTTTTGAAATTCAAGCCTTTCTTTTTCAGCTTGCTTTTAAAATTCAAGTCGTTCTTTTTGTATATTCCGATGAAGTTGCTCTATTTTTCTTTGCTGCTTAAGTTGCTTCTCTTGTCATTTAAGTTTCCGTTTGCTTTGCTTCTGTTGCCTTTTAAGCTCCCGTTGGTTTTGCTGATTAAGTTGGAACTGAAGAAAATTAAGCATGGTTGATTTAAATTCGTTCATGTTTATACGTGTCTTTTTTTTAAGGATTAACCGAATACAAATTAAATTTAAAGGAAAACTTTTCTTTTCTTTGAATGACAAAAACTTTAGTTACTTATTCACTCAGTAAAACGAAATAATAATTAACTGAAAGTGAATAAAAATAACTTTAATTTCTTACTCAGGGAATTACGAGTGATTTCTCTTTGTCGAAAAAAACATGAATTCTCGTACTTTAGCGTCTTGCATTCAAGTTCAGTGTAAGTAATTTACACTTTCTTTTCCTTCAGATTCCTTTTCTGGATTACCAAGTAATGTTGAGTCGAACAAAGTCAGACGATCTTTTTTCGTTCGGCTTTTGAAAATAGAAAATATAATTATTTTTTCGTTCAGTTTTACTTGGATTACCAATTACTGATGAATAGAACAAAGTGTGACAAAAAACAGAATTCCGTATGTACAATGTTGACAATATCCACTTTTGGGTTCCTCAACAGTTCTTAACAATCCTGGTCGCCAAGTTATTGTGGCCTTGTTGAGGCCAGAATTAAAGACACAAAGAAGGAATAGAGTTAAACAAATATATTAGTAAAAGATAGTAGTACAAACGTTTACCAATGAGAGATTATCAGCATGACTCTTAGTCCGGCTTTCAAAGTTATCTGCTGGAACAGATTACCCTCTCACTCTGCGTATATAATTGCTGCTTATATATACTTTGGAAGAGTTCATGTGGCAAATGGGTCAGTCAACACTTTCATAGCAACTCACTGACTATAAATAAAAAGGAAACTGTGAAGAGTCATGATCGCCTACATTCTGAAGTGATATAGTATTAAAAAATGTTGTAGTACTTGAGTATTTACGTCAGTATTATAAGATATAATATCATTCAGGGATGCTACAAATAGTTTTATTTTAATATTTTTTTCTAAATAGTACTCTTTAAAATAAGTTATGTATCATTTAATAATGTACGTCGTGGTGCTGCGTATATCGAATCGGAACGAGAAATCGAAGAGCCGAATTCGAATTTCAGTTGAATTCATTGCATTCAATTACGCGCTGATATCCATAGGAAAGGTATTAATCCAGATATGGGTTAAATAGCGGGACAGATTGGTTTATATAGCCTTGAAATTAATAGCAACCTACTGCGAGAAAATATTCTGCTCAGTCAGTTACTTCTATTTCGCGACATTGCCGAAGCGTGTATCACGTATGGCACTTAAATGACTGACTGATCATTAAAAAAAAACTGAACCGATTAATTCGATTGTTTTTATCTACAATATTGAATACGTATTTTCTTCCATAAATTAGTGCCTGAAATATTCATTAGCATAATAATGCTCAATAATATATTGCCTTGAATAAAACACTAGTCAAAAGAAGAACAATCTCATTTCAGTCTTTGTTCATTCTAAAATACATTCTTAAATAAATTAAATATTATACAGGGTGCAATGAATGAATTGTTGTCTAAATGACGCAAAAAGAACACCGATATATCATTTTAACATATATTTAACAAAATTGAAAGAAAAAAAACAAAACATGAATCACTAAAGAGTATTGAATAAAATCGATATTGGCCTTTGACCACGGCCCCTAGATGACTTCGGAATTTTCTGCATCTCTTCCGAATGGTTTCCTTCTTTATGTTTGTGTAGAAACACATGTCTGTCTAGGTGTATGTTGAACGGTACATTAGTTAATATGAGTGTATATTTGTATTGTATACCTACCTATAGACAGGAATGGGATGTTCCTATCCTCTTAAATACGTGGATACTATTGAAGCAAATTTTAGCGAAGTGAAGTGATCATAACAATCCATACTCTCTCTTGTTCAACTCTCAGGCTCCGGCCGGAGAAGAACCCAAAAGAGGCTCCGACGAAGATTAGATGAATAAACAAGAGCTCGACCCAGCCTTAAGTTGGGTATACGGGAGATTTAAGGGCTCGGAATCTCCATTTTAAATGACCTTGTGTCGCATCTGCCTTGGTGGGTGGTGGTGTTAAATGCCTAGTAGAGAAGAGTGATTATACTGACCAGCACTTCACTAGCAGTGTATCTACTTCACGCAGAATACGAGTCTTGTGCTTGTGATATAATATTATTCCCAACCTCTGTTTTGGTGATTACTTACACAGTAACCTTTAGCGTTACAACAATGTGTATGTGTGTGAGAAAAAGTTTGTAGATGTCATTTCAGACTATGGCATTAGAATACAGTGGTGAAATATAGCGAAATGTTGCGATGATTTTATAGTTTGTTGGATATTTTATATTTACGTATGTGTATGTCTGTTTGTGTGTGTGTTTGTGTGTGAGGAATGCTATTGTCACTTCTATTTGAGTCAATGAAACGCAGATATAAGCTTGCGCAAACTAACTGAAACAGCTTCTTTAGTTTTCTTTCAACATACGGTCAGTTTTAAACCTCATGAAGTTACAGAATGCAATGCATTTGTTTTTTTTTTCCTTGGATTAGGTTATTTGTAGTGGTGTGCAGTAATATGAATCCATTTTCGAAGTTTATGCTGAAATTTGTTTGGCCTTGAAAAATATTTCCTCATTTATGATTGCACCAAATTTGTATCATGCCCAAACACTATTGTCTAAACTGACGATTAGTTATCTTACGGCTATTGTCTGCGATAGACGTTACTCCAAGGAAGCGTACAAAAGTGTTTACATTGCACAAACACACTGACAAGTTTTACAGAGAGATCGCGGATATTGTTGATGTCAGCCTTTCAAGTGTCAGTCGTGTTATCAAGGCGAAGAAACAAACTGCATTCATCAGTTCAAAAGATAATGGAAAATGCGGTCGGAAGAGAAAAACAACGCAAAGAGATGACGTATACGTTATCAGGGAAAGTGTAAAAGATCATAGGAAGACATTATTCGTTTTGTTTCAATTAATCTGCACAAGGGTGTAGGTTAGATTCTTGAAGTTTGGATTCGTAGAAAGATGGTGATGTAATGTTTTAAGCGAGTGTTTATAGTTGGTAGTAATGCTTTTATTATGTTTTCAATATACTTTCTCCTTAAAGAGCTATGTTCAGTTTTAATCAGGCTGGCATTAGTAGAATGTGTGTGTCGATTTGTTTAATTCAGTACTTTTGTATGATTTTTTCTGCTAAGTAAGTTTGGAAATGACATCCAATTCAAGAGAAATGATGGTCGACGTCACAGAAATTCAGATGAAAATGTGCCAACAACACAAGCGCCTGCAATACTTCTTCGTTTCCCTTCTTTCACTATACCTATCACTTCTTTTCATATATATATATATATATATATTAGAGAAAATTTTCAAAATTCAAAGGCGTCGGATGCACATTTCGACATGGGATCTCTAACAGAGATTCCACGTCACATCAGCGACATTGTTTTGTTCCAAATGGCGAAGGCCCTGGGGTAAAGGGGGAAGGGGCAAGGTTAACAACTGTCAAGAATTGAGAGTTCCCTTAAAGTCAGGGAAGTGGGATTTTTTTTAAGCAAAACAGAAGAGATAGACGGGGTATCAAATATCAAATGGTAGAGGCTAGTGAATGTTTACAGGGGTTTGAAGCGGTATATTTATGAGGGGAAGGAATAGATTTAAATGTAAGATCTTAAAAATTAAGATCAGCTTCTTGGAATTTACCTTCCTACTCTTCCACTTCGGATTAAAGAAAACAATATATATATATATATATATATATATATATATATATATATATATATATTCTGCGTTTCAATCCACTTTTTCTCTTTTCTCACTCTTCAGTAGTTTCTTCTTTCTCCTCCCTCTCATTCACTTTGACTTAATATTTCCGTCATAATATATCTTCTTAATTCCCTCCCCCCACTCTCTCTCTCTCTATCTTTTACGCGTTTATCATTTTGAAGCAAGGCACATTCTTCGCCTTTCACCATTCAGATCTGTATTTCCTCTAAAAGAAAAGAATGGTATATGGTCGTTGAAAGGATGCTAATGGGTTCATTGATGGACTGTCGGAAATGCTGACCATTTCCATGGGATAAAATTTCTTTTAATATTGTCTCTTATTGTTTTTATTCTTTTGCGATTTTTTATTAACTTTTCTTATTATTCTGATCTTATCTATCAATTTGTTTTCAACAAAATATTACGTGTTAGATTTCAGAATTCAATTTTTTGCTTCAATCCAGTGAAATTCAATAGATTTCCAAAAAAGATCTCCTGGAATATTTTACATGTGTCTGTTGCTTGCCGCTTCCAAAATTGAGCAACAATTAACTAATGGATTTTTATAAAAGGTTTGGTCACCAACCTCTGAGTGATGAGAAATATAAAATCATATTAGACTCGAAGTAGGCCATTATTAGTGTATTCTTAAACATTAGATTTTGGTAATGAGCTTCACGAACTTACTATGCCAAAAAATCTCAATAATGATAAGCTAGTTCTCATCATTTTATGGTTGAAATGTTTAGCCGTATGTTCTATGATATCAGTTTCTTCTCTCGCACTTCTCGCTTGTTTCCAAGTTAATTTTGGTTTTTAAAATTTAAACGCAGTATCTTATTTTCTTAATTCTTATTAATTTATCTCTCCTTAATATTGTTTTTTTTTTCTTATATTCTGTCTGATGAAATGGTTTGTTTAAACATTATTTTTGATCGATACTCGTATTTAAGTAGATATTCCGTTTATAATCAAACACTATCATATATTTATTTCTACCAGCCTGATTATTTACGATAAATTTTTATTATGAAAATGCGTGTAATTCGGCAGGATTCGAACCTGCGACCCTTATCCACATAGGGGAAACCACCATGTAATCTGGCGCGTCTTAGACCTCTCGACCACGAATGACGATCAGTCGAAACGAAGTCAAATTAAGCAATCTTCGAATTCATCGTAATAACCATTTCTGCTCTGAAAGGTATCGTAATGTCAATAAATGTAAACATGTTACGGAAATTAACGAAGATTAACGAAACTTGGTTATAAACAACCGACATTTCAAAATGATTTGTTTGAATTTTATTTTTGATCGATACTCATATTTAAGTTTATAATCAAACAGTATTATATATTTATTTCTATCTGCCTGATTATTTACGATAAATTTTTATTATGAAAATGTTTGTCATTCTGTCATATTCAATAATTCATTGCGTCTTAGTATTTTTTGCTATGTTTTAAGTGAACTTATAAAAACAATTAAAAAAACTGTGTTTAAAAAGAGCTCTCACAAAGTAAATATAAATAAATAGCACGTTATATTCATGGGTGAGGCTGAGCAGAGCCCCGCAGGCTGAGCAGAGCCCCGCAGGTTGAACAGAGCCTCGTTGTAAAATTCAATACATGTTTAATGGATATCATGTTTGACAGTAAGTTACTGTTTCATTCTAACGGATAAAATCGATAAAAATACAATCGAAAAACATTTACGTGCCTATATTCACATACACAAGTTGTTCGGGCGAACCTTGACAGTTTGTTTTGTGTGTTTAAATGCAAAACAAACTGAATATCTGTGCTAAAAATCCATATATTGGAAAAATAGAAAAGTGGTATCTAATCTAATCTAATCTAATCTTATTTATAACTATGTGTGTGTGTGTCTGTGTGTGCGTGCGTGTGTCCGTTACCTATAGACTCCGAAACGGCTGAACCGATTTTCTTGAAAATTTACACAGTTATACTATAAGCGTCTGCAAGTGTTCTTAGCTAGGTTTTGTGTCGAGGTACTCGCGATAAATATCGAAAATCGATAATCGAAAAAATCAGGCTATAGAAGGAGTGGTCCGATTTTAATCAAATTTGATACTCTCATAGACAAAGACATAATGAACAATATTCAGAAGTTTCAAAGTTGCAGTTCATACAGAAAATCGATAATATATATATATATATATATATATATATATATATATATATAAAAGACAAGATGTTTGTGTGTGTGTCTGTTTATCTTCCTGTATATCTGTATTTTTTCAGCTCTTTTATTTTAGTTTTTGCTTCGGGTTTGGCTCTATGTAGCTATATTGTAGTTCTTAGTCTCAGCCATGATACTATTTACTCAGAGGACCTATTTAGCCTTTAAAATTCAGTTTACGACGAAAAAACATTTTTTTGATATCAATACCAGGAAATCAAAATTTGACTTACATCCATCCATTTTTCCTTCACTCTACGGTTTCACATTAACTAGAAACAACTATAGCTTTTTAGTCTTTCGTGCCAACGTCCAAAGAATCTGAGCTCCAGGACCATGGATTAGTTTTAAAGCTTTCATTACACTCAAGCAACGCCGGGCTATACTGCTAGTATAGATTATCTTAATCAAAAGATAGTTAACTCAAAGAGGCCATCCTCAGCATTTCTCACGGCGTCGATCTGACTCCAGAATATAGCACATGCGGCCTTCACGATGTCCCTATGAGGAACCTCAAATACCCGCTTAATCTTGTCGATCAGTTGGATCTTGGTGTTACAGTCAGTGTGGTTGGTGTCTTTCCCAACCCCTCCCCACACATAATAATCTTGTGTCAAACTATGCCAAGAATACTTGTCTTAATAATTGCTTTATTAAAAGCGGCGTCCATTATTCCAGTCATTATCAAATATTTCGATCTGTGGAACCTTGTATATCACCCCGAGAGTTTTGCATGCATACAATAGCTTAATATTCCTTACCGAGCGCACCCGTCTGCTAGTGTGGTTAGTTAATCTCTTTTGTAGACTTCTGCTCAGGATTATTGTGTTTGTTCAACACTCACAGAGCTGTAACTATGCTAAGCGTGGGTGTGTCAAAGTTTCTGAGGGACGACGTTTTATTTGGCAGGATCAACATTTTGAACAAGGTAAGCGACTGTTCTAGCCAAAAGCCCATCTTGCAAATGGCTATATCTATCTATCTATCTATCTATCTATCTATCTATCTATCTATCTATCTATCTATCTATCTATTTGTGTGTGTGTGTGTTTGTGTGTGTGTGTGTGCACGCGTCGAATTTTTCAGTCGTTTTATTGTCAGCGCAGGTTATATATATATATATATATATATATATATATAATCAGCCATGCCAGATTTCAATGGTACTACCTGTACTACAGCTTTCAATGTTCGTAATCTACATGTAAATGCATATCATGATGATGAATTTTCTTCTATAAAATTATAAACACAAATTTTGGCAATTTATAATGATTCTCCTCGTGTTTAAACCGAGTGCTTTTCAGTGTATCCTCTTCTATATATAGAAAATTATTTTGCTGCGTGTTCAGACATCTAATCTCTAACTTAAAAAACGAGGTTACAAACATTTGAACGTACGTAATATATATATATGTGTGCGTATCTCTGGGCGTGTGTGTGAGATAGAGAGAGTGAGAGAGAGAGAGAGAAGTGTGTGTGTTTATGAATTAGTTTTTCAGATTAAATATGTAAGCATACATGGAAGTAATTATAACGACATATGTAAGCGTGTGCATTTATCGAAAAAAAATGGTATAAATTTGTCAAAAACAACGTTTGTTAATTTTTTGAAGAAACGGAATATTAAAAATACATAGATATTTCTCAAAGAAGAAATTAAAACTGAGATGTATTTTAACGTTTAAAACAACCAAAACTAATTTAAACCTCGTTTGAATCAATAAGTTTATTACCGTTTTTTTTTGCCTCGGTTATTCTTTGGCGTCATTGGTAAGGCTAGGTCAGCAGTTTTTACGACATCACGATATTTGTCCAACTATTTCATTTGGAATATTTTATAGGCACTAATGGGAGGTCGAACTCAATACATGTGGTGAAATCGACTAGCCTTGGTATCCCTTATCCCATGCCAAAACGAAACTCATATTGAATATTTTATGGGCACCAATGAGAGGTCAAACTCAATACATGTGGTGAAGTCGACTAGCCTAGGTATCCCTTCGCTCTCATGACAAAACGTCTCTCATATTGAATATTTTAAGGAAATCAATCAGAGGTCGAACTCAATACACGTGGTGAAATCGACTAGCCTTGCTATCCCTTATCCCATGCCAAAACGAAGCTCATATTGAATATTTTATGGGCACCAATGAGAGGTCGAACTCAATACATGTGGTGAAGTCGACTAGCCTAGGTATCCCTTCTCTCATGACAAAACGTCTCTCATATTGAATATTTTAAGGAAATCAATCAGAGGTCGAACTCAATACATGTGGTGAAATCGACTAGCCGTGCTATCCCTTATCCCATGTCAAAACGTCTCTCATATTGTGATGATGAAAAGCAACATCGACAACATTAAAACTAATAATAAAATAATAATAATGAATATCTCACACACACCTAAGCGATCCTAACTCTCCATGGTTTCCTTTCCTTGGGAATGTTTTTCCGTTGCTTTTTTCAGAATTTGTAACTCATACTAGTAGTCCTCCTAGATTGGTTTTCCAGCTTATTCAGCTTTTTATCTATTGGAAGTGGGAGATAAATTGGTTCAATTGGCTTTCTCAAATGCAATGAAGCGCTTTTAACTTCACAGACTCGACTGGAACTTGAACTCGGCTCTCTGATTCCACTGCCAGCACATATAACCGTTATGTTGCCCCTTAATGCTATTAATAGGTGATAATATAAACATGGAATAAATAGTAGGAAGGGAATTGGCGGCAGAATGACTGTAGACTGTGCAATGCGCAATCATCGACGCTTCCGTGTTCGGAAAGAGGAGATGTCTATGAAAAACTGGTTCTGTAAATCAGATTATTTCCGATTTGACGCTCGTTGCTTTAGCGATAGAAGATTTCAACCTAGAATACTCCAATATAAAGTAACAACAACAACAAGAATAAAATGACTAGTGAAATGGTAAAAAATTGAATAGTATGTAAAAAGAAATTATCAGCGATGTACCTACTTTTTAAATTTAGATTTCTTTTATTTAATATATTTGAATTGCTATGCCTTCTTGAAATAGATAGGGGTATGTTTTTCCATTGCCTTCTACAAGTTTTTTTTTCTTGTTATTATAGCATTTCAGCTATTGTGCCCTCTGGCTTTCATCAGGTTTATGAAGATCTGGATAACTTATATAGAATTCTTAATAGGACCCTTTATTTAATCTACGGGGGTAGACTGTTCTCGTTTCACTACCCAGCTGACTGTCTACCAATGTATATTAAATAAAGGATTCATTTAAAAATTCTTTGTAGATTACCCGAATCACACATACGGCAAAAACGTTATAACAACAATAAAGTTGGGTAAAATATTTCGCGTGTAAATAGTGTAAATCATGAAATCTCATAAATTCCCAGAAATTTAGACAGAAAGCAAACTTAACACAAGGCCAAAACTCTGGAGCACCCAATGAAGAGAGGAAACCCTACTCGGTATTAATAGTCAATAAGATATGCATTTGCGTTTCGTTCAATAGATGAATAATACAAGCTTCTCAATTCTCGATTCTCGAAGGTGCAAGCTCTCAGGGTAAATAACGTTATCTTTTAACATCTTTTTGAAATTCCCAAGCATTCAATTAAGAATCTTCGTCAAACTTCGCTCTTAATTTAACCATACAAATTAATTTAGGAACAACGGATTTCAGCAAAATCTTTCTGAGCAACAAGCAAAAGAACCATGTGTCTACAGTTCTGAAAAGACGACGCCATGGGTTGAAGTTTTGATATCGTTTCAAAGCAGCTGATTGAATAAAACAAAAAACAAAAATAATTGCAAATATTAAATTTTGTGCGCTTCATGATGCCGCTTGATTAATCTTAAAGGCATAATTCTCAGGAAGCGATTTTGTTTTATTTTAGTTTTTATCCGCTAGAAATTCCTGGTCCCGTTTCCCTGATTTTTTTATTAATGAAATTGCGATAGAAAATCATCCTAATTAATCAGATAGCATAATTAATTTCAGTTTGATTTTCTAACTCTTCAAAATAATCTTTTTTGTTGTTATTTGCTATTGTTTTCATTCTCTTTGTTTCATTGATATTTGAAGAACATAACAAGTTATATGGGCTGATGAGCGTATTGAAAAAAGTTTATAAAATATGAAAAAGAATTCTTATATGTACTGAATAAGGAGAGAGCGAATCAAGAAAACTCTTTATTGCCGGTTGATGCTACTGAGTTTCGATTGTAGAAAGCAAACGTCAACTACAAGGCAAATACGATGGAAGAATGCAAGCAAATATTTATTCCATCGTATATAAAGTATTTTTACAGTATAATTGTATACAGTAACGCATTAGCTATTTAAAAACTTTCAGAAATGGAATAAATTAAGTTTATATAAACGCTTTTGAAGCTTTATTGCTTATAACGTCTACTAAGTTAATGTGTACAATGGATTAGTTTGGGTTAAACTCAAATGAAGTTAAAATGCTCAAAAACGAATTTCATTCAAGCAAACATTTCCAGCAATTCTGAGATGCATTGCCTCAATGTAGTGAATAAGACGCTAACTTAGAAATATTGTAAAGGGTACGATCTTCAGTCTTTGCCTTACACTTTTTATTTTATACTAAATAAATATCCGTTTTACACATAGTTTTAAAAAATATGTATACAGGATGTTCTGGTTAAATTTAACAGAGTAGAATGATTTTATTTTTTCAGATTGGTTTCGAATAGTCACTACACTTTTAGTGGTGTCAAATTTAAGTGATATAGACGAGTTAAAGCAACTTGAAAATTTGAAGAGTAGTCAGCATCATAGTGATTCGTGCTAGGCATCAAAATGTCGCAATCATGACAAATGCTCACGGCTTTTTGAACAAGTGAAAAAAATAAGAACTGGAAAGACGAGCTGCGACAGAGACTACGAGGCTATCTTCTTCTTTAAGTGTTGTGCCCCTTCAGGAAGTAGGCGACTGTAGACTTCTACTTGGCTCTGTCTCTTGTCGCTCTCACTGCTTTCCCCTGTCTCTCATTCCCCCTATCCGACCTGTGAGTATTAAATTCTCCAGGCCATCCTACCTCATTACATGTCCCAGGAACCTGATTTATCTCTTTCTGATAATAAGTATGTTTTCTTCTCGTTTGCATCCACTACAACACCTCATCGTCCATGGTGTTCTCAGCATCCTTCTGTAAAACTAGATTTCTGCAGCCTCAAGCCTCTCCTTCATCCTTGATGAGATCATCCAACATTCACTTCCATACAGAAGGACTTTGTTTCTAATGAAATTTTCCTGTCTTTTTAGTACTTTGGTTAGCTTCTGAAATGCTTCTTTGGTCATGACAATGCGTCTCTGGATTTCCATGTCGCACTTTCCATCCTCTGTTAAAACACTTCCCAGGTATTTGAATATGTTTACTTGTTTTATTTTAGTTTTTAGACGTGTAGTCGGCATATTGGGATCCTCATTTTGCTGCTCACCATACTTCCAGTTTTC
The DNA here is from genome assembly GCA_037127315.1 of Ascarosepion bandense. Classification (NCBI taxonomy): domain Eukaryota; kingdom Metazoa; phylum Mollusca; class Cephalopoda; order Sepiida; family Sepiidae; genus Ascarosepion; species Ascarosepion bandense. The sequence goes on along the minus strand of JBBBDQ010001130.1, from coordinate 248,476 downwards.
TTGTAGTTTATGCTCAGTCCTTTCTTCTCACCTTCTTTTGTTACCTTCTGTAGAAGGTCCCGGATTTTTTCCGTGTCTGCTATCAGCACCATGTCATCTGCGTATCTTATATTGTTGAGATTGTGGCAGCCAATGATGAATCCCATCAAAACTTTTATTCTCTCATAATTGCTTCGCTGTATAGGCTGAAGAGATCCGGTGAGAAAACACATCCCTGTCTAACGCCCCCTTCTAATTTGGCATATCTGCTGAGTTCACTTCCTATCCGTACACAAGCCATTTGCTGCCAGTATACATTCTTGATTATTCTAACGTCTTTTCTAAAAATGTCGAACCTTTTGCGAAGTCCATAAAACACAGACAAAGGTTCTTCTGCATTTGTATTGATCGTTCAGATAGCATTTTGAGCATGACTATCGCATTTCTCGTTCCGGTATCCTTAACAAAGCCACATTGTTCTTTAGAACGATTCTCCTGCGCGCTCTGTTCGTCAGAATATGGATGATGAGTTTTGTTATGTGGTTCATTAAAGAACACAGCAGACGTTCGTATTGCCCACTGGATATTCCTCCAACAAGTGCAGGAGAAAGTAATGGAAAACCTAGCAAGAGAATGCGGACTTTAGCTCAGGAAATGGGTGTCGCAATTTCTACCATAAACCAGGCTTTGAATGGGAAACTTCACTGCCAGTCATCTAAGAGATACAAGGTTAAATTATTTTAAAATATCTGGAGAAAACTGAGTGACAAAGGTAAAGAAACTTCTGAACAAGGTGAAACATCCTGTTGACTCAGGAACAATCTGTTTTTTCTCTGATGAAGAGAATTTTTGTTAGGACCAGCTGCACAACAGCAGCTTGCCGACAATCAATGGAATGTTCTTGTCATGAAGACTAAGATTTCCCAAAGTGTGATGTCTTCAGTGAAATCCTGCCTTCTCACATCTTTGAACACGATCTTCGGCTAAATTCGGGGTGGTTGTGTAGTTTCTGAACATCATATTCAAAACGTTTTTGTAGAGGGTGGCTATTTGAAGACTATATGTTTGAAAGCAAGATTCAGCTCTCTGTTACACCTCCAAGAAGTGTCAAAAGTGCTTGTCAGATATTTTTACAATTTCAGCACCAACAACCTTTGCCCCCTAACTTCATTAATTATAATCCCATAGATTATTATTTCTGGGGTGTGGTTGAGAAAGACACTAATCGCACTGACTTTGTGTCAAACTATGCCAATAATGCTAACGGGCACAGAGTGAGAATCAAACTACACAGAAATAAGGGTCAACTTGATTAGCTTGGTAACCATTTTGTATTCGCTGGGGCAGCCAGTTTTTTTTTATTAAGCTTAGCATATTTTAACACAAGATTGCAAGTACAGGACATCCAATGGGGGTCGAACATGCTATTTAGTAGTAATAGTCAATCATACGAGTTTGTTAATTATTACCTTACGCTGAGTGGCCAGAGTGTCTATTAGCTAATTTGCTCGGACTTTGCAATGTTGTTATTATCTAAAAATTACCTTCTATTGTTGACATATCGGGCAGGGCGTTTTTTCGTTGGTATTCTTATAATTTGAATACATTGTACAAAAGTTGGATACCGAAAGTTTTCAGACTACTTCCTCGTATTCGATAACTGACAGATCATCTATTTCTGTTACTCTATTTCTGTAAGATTGATATTTTAGGAACAACGTTCTTTTTGTGAATTATTTACGAGGTATTGGCTATTTGCACAGAAGGAAAAGAATCTTTGATTCCTCTGTGTCAGTTTTATTCTTATTTTTTTTTTACTGATGATCACTTCTTTTTAACCAGAGGGCTTTCTGGTGTTCTTCAAGCGTTTAGTGAAGCCTGTAATTTTGCTTTCATCTTTTGAGAATTAGAGATTGCAGTTAGTAAAAAAAAAGAAAACTACAGAATGTTGATTATGCCAGAAGAGGGCCGGAAAACCTAAAAGCTTAAAAGTAGAGAGCGAAGGGTAACAAAAACACTAATACTAGAAAAAATTGATTTGTTTGTTTAATGGAATATCAACTCCTTCTGGGTCATCATAAAATGATTCACAAGGTGTTGATATGTTATTAAAAAACAAATCTAAACGGATATACGCAGAACTGTACAATAGTTACAATGACAGACAAGACAGAAAGTAATCAGTCCGAATATTACCTGAACGACATTCGAATATTATCATTTATTTTGTTAATATAATACAACAAAATGTGGATCAGAGCCAAAAACGGGGATTGGGGAAGGTTGGTCTTCATCTGTCCTATATTAACTCCGCTGGCCCTATTCGCAAACCTAAGCAGACTATACAATATCCCTTGCACCATAACATTACATTCTTACTTACCATTCTTACTGTCACATCCAACTCCAGTGGGGGAGTAGGGTAAAGACCATATTTACAATTTGTCTGTGGAGAGTGGGGAATAACTAATTTAAAATTGAAACCCCTGATGAATGGATAAAAGTATTATTCACTATACATTGGATAAAACTATTTACAAAAACTAAACAAAAATGTTGCTAGTAATAACCCCACCAAATTTTAGCGGGGCGTTTCAAAGTCAGATAGTCATTCATTCAACCATACACACAATCACGCACTCATTAAAAGACAACAACAAACACGAAACAAACCCTCGAAAACAAATGGTATCCCGCATCTACCAGGGAACTAACAGTCCTGCTCATCTAACGAGGAAAAGGTGGGGAATTAAACTAAAGAATGTGGAGACATAAAATAAAATTGGGGCCAATGACCATACATAACCTAGCTAAGTTTAAACATAGTGAAACAAAAAGAAAAACAAAAATAAACTAACGTACTTTCGGGTGGAGTTGACGATGTTTTATACAGGATCCTTAATATCATAATGCCTAACCGGCACCAAATTGCCACTTTAAATCAGCTCCTTTCCCTCGAAATATGGACGCAAGACTCCCCCACCTTTAGCCAAATTCTGATGGCGGAAGTCGTCGCGTTTCCATCCTGATCTTGACTTTAAGTTGTTGCTTTAAGAACAAGTTCAGTTGGGAAGAGGAAAACTTCTCGTCCCTATAGAATTCCTTCTGTCGCGTCGTCTATATCACGACTCGAATAATAGCTAGTAAGCATACGAACAGATAATGGTTAGCCCTAGAAAACGACGGCACCACATTACTACAAACAGAAACGACCTCAAGGACAAAGTACTTTTTGCACAGCATGCGAACAAGAAGTCTTGAAGCCACTTGCACAACGGGATTACGACCTTGCAGTAGAAGGCGTGAGACAGATTCTCGAATACCGATTCACCGCAGCGCGAGCAGTTGGGCAAACTACCTAAACTCGACCCAGAGAGTCTTTCGCATCAGCAATCAGATAAGTGATGCTTTGTTATTAGTGAGACATTTCAGCCCGGGGCACCCAAGGCCATGTACAGCTAACCTCATGCTTTGTCAGATCGAGCTTGTCGATCCGATTATCTTAAACGGACCCCTCACTCTTATCCGATAAAATGCCTTACGTGACAAGGCATGGACGTTGGAGAGGTCATCAGTCGCAGGTAAAAGGTACTTGTGTGCTAATCGACATTCACGATAGAAGGAGCACTCGCCTCGAGGTAAACGATGCACACTTCTTAGGGACAGGAAGTTATTGTGGGCATCTTCCTTCCAGAATTCGCCATTACAATCCGCTTGCAAATACATTCGGTCTAGTAACGCGATGTGAAGCGCATGTTGTTGAATCTTGACGCTATGCATACCCATAGCACTTTCAAAATGGTGGAGGCAAAAGTTCTTAAGACACACCATGGGAGCCTTGGATCTCCACAACAAGGTTCAAACTAATGTCATTACTATGGCATACGGGAGTGGAAGCACAGATAGGTAATAAAAGAAAATTGGGTAGACTTGCAAAAAACAAACTTCCGCTCTCCTCTTACTTCGTCAATCTCGGCTCTGCTCACCACAAGAGCAGAAACGTCGTCAGGATAGGCGCAATACCTAGCCGAGGTGGTAGCACCAGGTAAGAAGATTCCGCGTAGGACCAGATTCACCTTCAACTTGCGAAGGAAATGTTCCAACGCAAGAGAGTAAAGCAAAGGCGAAAGCGGATAACCTTGACAAATAGAGCGAGTCAATAAGAAAGGCTCCGATCTTATTCTATTCACTTCTAACAGCGCACCGGGAGACGCGTACAGAAGTCAGATCCAAGTGCAAAATTACGGCCCAAAACCGGCTGAGTCCAGAAAACCTTTTCGAATGTACTGGACTGATTTAAATTGCTCAGCGCGGCTTCAATGTCGACATTCTCGACGACCAAGCGTACTAAATGACACTGGTCCTAAATAGTCTTATCCCTCACAGCAAAAGTCTGTTCGAGGCCAATCAGACTATTGAGAACAGCTTGCAAACGGCTGGTTATACCTTGGTTAAAATCTTCCACTCTGTATTTAACAAAGTTATCTATCCCATCCCCACCGACATTTTCTTTTCGCACAACATCATCACATCGCTAGTGAAGCGTTGAGGTATAGACTCCTGCTTTATCCATTGTTGTAAATCAGCGTCAGAACGGGAACAAGAACGGGCGACTGCCTCAAGTACAGTTTGTAAGGACGACGATCTAAGCCATAAGATTTGTCCCGGCCGATCAGATTCAGCGCATCCTATAAGACTCTATTACGGGACCCTAGCATCCAGTAGCTCTAACCCACCTCGAGGCGGGGGAAATTCGGCTAAATAAGCATCGAACTGAGCAGTGCTCAGACCGGGCTCCCTGGTGAACAGTTCCTGAAAGTAGTCACGAAACGTTTCAGCTATGCCCTCGTTTGTAGTCACGGTTTGCTTATCCGGTTATGTGATATATGTGATCTACCATTCGCTAGTATTTCTCCGTTTCTCTGCATGCAATTCAGCAGCCATATTCGTTGCCTTTGGAGACATTCTTTTTAACCTAGCCTAAACTACAAGATCTTGATCCTTCTTGATAAACAAAAATAACTGATCCGCCCTAACTATGGCTACGTGCCCTCTAATACCGAATTTAATCGCTGGATCAACTTTCGCTTCTACTGCCGTTAGTGCTGCTAATCTAGTCAGATTGAATCGATGACTATATACAGCAGCGAACGACCTAATTTTTCTATTTAAAAGAACCCTTCCACTTATTCCCAACCACATCCCCCGATAATTCGCGCTGTATAATTAGTAACAACTGGTCCTGAAAATCTTGCTCATCAAACAATGAAGAGTTCAATTTTCAGTAGCCAATCGATTTAACCTTAATCTTAGTTTAGACGAATCCGAACGAGCCGATGATTCAAGTAAACTATAGAATGGAATCTTGGACAACCTAAGAACCCTACATCGACTCTCTTAACTAGAACTCGGTCTATGTAGCTAGAACGCACAACCAAAACCGCGCTACCCCTATTAGTTTAAGTCCACACTCAATACCGTAGGTGCTCACTTCGGTATTTATTGACAAGATCGAACTTGTCGAAAAAGTCCTTAAATTACTTCACATCCGGGTTGTAAGTACCGGATCTTTTACTTTATATGATATATATCGGGGCCAAAAACGGCATTCAAATCGCCCTCTAAAATTGCTCGACGAAATGTCATCAAAAACGCCTCGACCTGTTAAAACAAAGCAGGCCGATCTGCATGGTCGTTAGTGCATAAACCTCAATGAGACGAAGTTTATCCAAGGAGCAACTTATCAAACATGTAAAAAAAATGAAAAAAAAATACAAGACTACACGTTCAAACTCAGTGAGGAAAAGTGTGAATTGTATTTGCCTAAAATAAAATTGCTACTAGAGTAATCAAGAATCTCTACTGGCAGCAAACTGCCTGCATACGGACAGGTAACGATTTCAGTAGATTTACAAAGACAAGGATGTGTCTTTTCACCGGATCTGTTCAACTTGTACAGCGAGAATATTCCAATGGGATGCCCAGAATCAAATACGGATGTGAATTCCCAAATGATCTGCTGCAATCCAAAAAGACGAAATAAAAAGCAGATACAAAAAGCATCGCCAGACAGATACCAACAGACAGACTCGAGAGAGACGAGTGTAATCAGTATCTTCCTTGACTGACGTCAAGCGGCTTACTACGCTCGCTGCCCTTCCCTCTCCTTTTCTTTTTCGCTGTCTCTAAACTACTTACCGACCAAAGGAGCGGATACATCAAAGACATTCCTAACTTACAACGCTCCCACATTCATAAGCACAAATTCTCTTTTCAGCAGTTTATTGCCATGAACATTTTAACGTCCGTTGGACCCATACTAAAAGGATTACTTTAATTGTAAAAACCTTAATTGATATGTGTATATACAAAATATTATTTCTCAACTCAATTTGCTTTTCTTTATTTATAATATTTTATGACTTATAGTGGGCTATCTACAACGCGGCTAAATTCCGTTAATCTGCAACAACATACAACTACTCTTCACTAGAACGAATACCACACTATAAAATAACTTTTCATTTCGTAACAAGGCTTATATGCTAAAGAATACAACAAAATTTATTCGGTAATGATTGGATAGAATTATTCGAGTTATGAGTATTAATTATAAATATTTATTCAAAAATATAAGTGGATATGTGGCCAGTTTAGAAAAACAATGCGGTAATTTAAAGGAAGGAGTGCAAAAATGTTTTCTGGATGTTTTGTCGGATGACTTGGGTTGTTGTTCTAAAATCAAAGCAAAATTTTAAGGAAAAAAGGACCGACACCATTATTTATACCGACACGTAGTGTACCGTTTGCAGCAGTGAATTAAGTCAACGAATAATTAGACAGACTTCAAAAACTGGGTGTAATTGAAAAAATTGACAATTCAAAATGAACAGCGCCAGCAGTTTATGTAAAGAAAAAATACTAATAAAATTCGTGTTTGTGCTGATTTTTTATTGGGTTAATCAAGTGTTTAGAATCACATAACTATCCATTATCAAGCCAAGAGAAATATCTTTTCGAAATTAAACGATGGAAAGTTTTTTATAGTTGGATATTTCTTAGGCGTATTTGCAAATAATGGTTGAAGAAGAATGTTCAGAATTAACAACGATAAATATGCACATAGGATTGTATTATTTCAACCGACATTTTTGGGGATAAAAGTGGCGCCAGCCTCATTTCAACAAGCAATGAACAGATTGTGATTTTGCAGTTGCTTAACTAGATAATATATTGACTAAAAGTTTATCCAAGGAGCAACTTTTCAGACATGTAAAAAATGAAAAAATACGAGACTACACGTTCAAACTCAGTGAGGAAAAGTGTGAATTGTATTTGCCTAAAATAAAATTGCTACTAGAATAATCAAGAATCTCTACTGGCAGCAAACTACCTGCATACGGACAGGTAACGATTTCAGTAGATTTACAAAGACAAGGATGTGTCTTTTCACCGGATCTGTTCAACTTGTACAACGAGAATATTTTGAGGACCTTAGATGCTACGCCAAGATTTGTTATTGGAGGCCACAACTTGAACAACATAAGGTATGCAGATGATACAGTGCTGATTGCAGACACGGAAAGAAAACTACAAGACCTCCTACAGAAGGTACCTGTGGAGAGTGACAAAAAGGACTACAAATAAACTTTAAGAAAACTGAATGCATGGTCATCAGCAAAAAGAGTAACCCAAAAAGAGAAATACAGGTGGAGGATACCAGAATCAAGCAAGCACAAAAAAGATACATAGAAATTTTTCTAACAGGAGATGGAAAGTGCGACACAGAGATCCAAAGGCGAATTTGCATGGCAGAGGACGCGTTCCAGAAGTTGAGTAAAGTACTAAGACACAGGGAAATTTCACTAGAAACAAAGAAAAGAGTGCTAGATTGCTATGTGATGTCAATTCTTCAATACGGCAGTGAATTCTGGACAATATAATCGAAAATGAGGAAAAAACTAGAAGCAGCGGAAATGTGGTTCTACAGAAGGATGCTGTGGACCGACTATGCGAGCAACGATGAGGTGTTGGAAAGAATGGCAACGAAAAGAAAATTAATAGTGAGCATCAGAAAGGGACAACTGAAGTTCCTGCGACATGCAATGACGAAGGAGGGCTTGGAGAACCTGATACTGACATGCCAGAAAGAAGGAAAAAGAGACAGATGAAGGCAGCGGATAACATATTTGCAGGGCCTGATCAGGTGGATGACGGAACAGGGGTTGCAAGGTGTAACAAGAGAAAGCATACTAAGAGCCAACAGGGATAGCGAGACGTGGAGAACCATGATCGCCTACGTCCTGAAGGAACAGGGCACATAGAAGAAGAAGAAGAACTAAGGACAAATTATTGAAAAAAAATGGTCGTCATTTAGATCCATCGAGTGCAATTAAGAATATGCATTCTCCAACAAACGTTGCTAGGGTACAAACACTTCAAGGACTAGAAAATCAACATATATAATATGCAGAATTTGAGGGCTCTACTAAACTATTGGTGTCAAGTGGAAGTGGACTGATAAATGTCAAATTCGTTTGAAGTAATCACAAAAATACTAACATCAGAATTCCGATTAGCGCACTACAATCCAAAAGCTGAAATCGTATTGGCTCAGATAATAGTGACTATGATATAAGAGCTGTAATTCTACCTAAAAAGATGATAACATAAAAGCCGTCGCACATGCTTCGCGTTCGCAACTACTACTGAATTTATACACTGACGTATATTTTTGGTTTGAGAAAAGGAATTCCGACGCTTAAAGCGAGTAGATTACAATGCAGGGGTACGATCTTATTAAATTAAAATTTTCGAATGGAATATCAACTTCTAATCCTAAAAAGAATTAGAATTTTGTAGATGGTTTTTCAAGATTGATACCTAAAAATACTGAATCCTTAAAGGAAACTGCAGCATTAAATGTGAAATAAAAATTAAAAATATATTTTGCAATGTAATACGCAAATAACCAGTTGTCCTCCAAAAAATAAAAGTAACAATAAATATTTATTTCGAAAATAAAAAAATCAACTAAAGGGAAATAAGAATGATAGACAATTTATAGAACGGAATCCAGACTTGAATGCTTACTCACTATGTGACAGAGTAATAATGTTTGCACAATAAGTAGTAATCCTTATCATATTACAAATGCAGTTATTAAATTAGTTTTATAGTAGATATTCGTGAATTTCAAGGATGAAACCTCTCATTACAAATTATATATACCGGAGAAAAATGGACTAAGGCATTGAAAAATGAGTAAAAGTTTGAAGAGTTTGTGCACTGACAGCAAGATTTCTTTAAACAAAATTACAACCTTGGCCAAAGTTAGATACTCCGTGGTTAAGACAGCATATAAATTTTGCAATTTCAATACACGGATTTCATTATCTGGTAGTTGTGGATAACTTTACTATGTGACCTAAAATTTGTGAGTGCAAAAATTCAAATTTCATGGTTAAAATGAATTTTTAAATGAACTTTTTGTAAAATATGACATTTCAGATATTATAGTCACGGATAACAGTACACAACTCATTACAAAGTTAAAGACTTTTGTAAAATGTTCTCAATTAAACATATTACTACACCACCATAAAATACAAGATCAAACAAAAAAGCTAAACTGTTTGTGGGCTCTTTTAGAAGAGCTATGAAAAAGCAAGCAATGAAAAAATGAGTGAAGATGCACTACAAAAAATATTGAGAGTATAACGGATAATGCCGAATCCCAATACAACGATAGGCATGTCACCGAGAGAATTGACGCTCGCAAGAAATGTTAAATATGTGTTCTCTGGAACTACACACTACTGCATAAAACGGTATAAACGAAATGGGTAATTTCTTTTTGCTATTCGTTTTATTTATAGTGGAAACTTGGATTCCAAAAGGCAGTAGGAAGATTGGCCCTACAGAAACACATGTCGCATGTTGGTTCAGCGTTCCTCAGTGGATGTCTTAGCCGGCCGCAAGCCTGGTTGTGAGTGGCATATCGATGCATCAGATTTCTTGAGATCCTCAGTAGAATTCGCGCCGTTTTGAATGTATATACCAACACCAGACAAAGTCATTTTATTATGGTCAGAATGTCTTCAGTTTATTTATTGTGAAGAGGTGAAAAATTATATCGAGTGTATCTTTGTATTTAAACCAGAAGAATTTTATGCACGGTGGGTCAACAATTTGCCAAATACATGGGATTATATTATTTATAAATAAGAAAAATATTATAATGAATAAATACATCAATTAATGCCAAAGAAGCATCTTTACATTTGCGTCTTTGTATGCGACAAGACTTATTTTCTAGCCAATTAAATATAATTTATTAAATGCCGTTAATTAGAATAAGAGATTAAGAAAACAGTTTATTAAAGATATTCAAATACGGTTACTGATTTAGAAATTAATTCTTTTCTGTGTGTCTTATTGGAATGATCGTTGCCAATGGAGTTGAAAGGTTTTGCTGGTACGTATGAAATCAATAGTCGCTCAGTATCCATTGTAGAACAGCTGCAAGCGTGCTGATTTTACAATGTTCGGTCCTTGCTGAAGATGGCTTAGTGCCAATGTTAGATTAAATCAACAAACAAATATTTACAGAAAAAGAGAATGATGCGCCCTATCGTTGTGGCTCTCTTCCAAACAAAGCCTGCATCTTACTTTCGAAAAAAAACAAAAAAACAGACAAAAACAAAAAAAAAAAACAAAAACAAACAAACAAAAAAAAATAATGATAAATTTTGGACTACTGAACCGACGATATCGATGGTACTACTTTTAACAAGCAAGAACTTTTAATGTAAGGGAAATTTTATAATAAATGTATCTGCAAAAGTTTGGAACACGTCTGAGAACTCCCAAAGGTTCGTATATCAGAAAATGCATAATTTATTTCTCTCCCGCTATCTATCTATCTATCTATCTATCTATCTATCTATCTATCTATCTATCTATCTATCTATGCGTACGAAAGTAGTCATCAGTGTTTCAATTTTGTTTATATGAAAGTTGTGATCGTTAAAACGCAGGAAATGCTGTCGAAAGATACAATAATAGTCAATATTTTACCTAACAAAACTGGAGGTATGTTTTGATGTCTTATCTTAAGGAAAACAATCAAAAATTGGTGATTCTATACTTTGAAAATACATCTACATACATTTAAGAAATATATAAGTGATTAGCGTACCAAAATTTCATTTAACTTGGCCAGTTTTGCGTTTCGATTTTGGAAAACAGAATAGAATCAAACATTACAATCTTGGCCAAAGTTGGATACTCGGTGGTTAAGACAGCATATAAATTTTGCAGTTTCAATAGACGGATCCCATTATCTGGTGGTTGTGGATAACTTTACTATGTGACCTAAAATTTGTGAGTGCAAAAATTCAAATTTCATGGTTAAAATGTATTTTTAAATGAACTTTGTGTAAAATATGACATTCCAGATATTATTGTCACGGATAACAGTACACAATTAACTCATTATTTCAATTGTGTTTTGTTTTCTATTTTTTGAGTTAGTTATGAATTGAATGATTCGTTTTTTAACGGTTTATCAATCATTTGAAGGTTATTTAAAGCCTGAAAATATTTTAGCTGAGTAGAGAAAATGTGAATTCATAACTTTCCCAAGGAGATTTGTGCGTAAGAAACCCAACTGGGATTTGAACTCGGCTCTTAGGTTAACAGTTCCGAGTTATTATCTATTTCAACGTCCACTCATCCAAGCGTACAGCCCCTGATACTCCCAAACGGTCACTCATTTTGCTACTAACCAGTCCCGACGTTGCTTAACTTCAATGATCATATAAGAAACGGTGTTTCAACGTGATAAGATAATTAACTTGGTTATAAATTCATTGAGTGATTTGTTGTTTCCGGCTTATCAATCAGAAATATTTTTTAGCTTTTAAGAATTTTTGCGGGTGGAGGAGATAATAACGATGTAGTGATACAAGTCTTGCTAATTCATCTATAGCAAGAGGGAGAAGATGTAGATTCATACCTTTCCCAAGGGCATGCGCGTAACGAACCCAACTAGAATTAGAACTCATTTCTTCGATTAAGAATTCCAAACCATTATCCATGACACCACACTCATATTCAAGCTTACAGTACCCATTATTCTTAAGCAGACACCCATCTAGATTTCTGAACCACTGTGTAATATCAAACCATCTGCACGAAAGTCAATACTGGACAATATTCTCACAGATGAAGAGAAAACTACAGGCAACAGAAATGTGGATCTACAGAAGAATGCTGAGAACAGACTGACTTTTTTTCTATAGACTGAAAATGCGAGTAACGAGCTTTAAGGAAAATGGAAACAAAACGATTCTTAGAAATTTCTGTGATATATAAAAAGGAAGGTAGGCTTAGAAAATTCGATTCACACTGTATATAATCAAGACGAAAATAACATAGAAAGGTTTTCTGTCACCTACGTGACAAACTTTTGCGAAGAGATGTTAAAACGTATAGAGGGAGGAATTGTTAAAGGTATTGTTAAAAGCTACAAACGATAAGAAAAATGAAGGGGGAGGTAAAGAAAAAGAAGAAATTTATGGCATATGATAACGGTTGGTACCTTTAATACTTGTCAAAACGTAAACACTGATCCAGTTTGTACTGTAAGCATTTGTCTTGTTTATGCTTGAATCAAAAAGTAAATATTCTTCATTTTTTTATACTTGATTCAATATTTGTTCAGTTTATACTTGAATTGAGCAGGTAAAATCGGTTCTTGTTATACTCTAGCTCAAATGTCAAAATTAGTCAGATTTATACTTGGATTAATAAGTAAACATCGATCCATTTTACAGTTGATTGTGCATGCATCAAGCAGAAGGCATCACTTGGTGGGGTCGTAACCCTTTGAAAAGGATACAATGGGTAAATTCTAAGCGCTGTAGAAAGGGGGATATTTTTCGATCGGATTTTACTTTACTTATCAATTCAAATGTCTTCACTGAGAATATTTTTTTCAGTTATCCTCATTTTAAGGTCACGAGTATGGGCAACCAGTGAGGATAGAACTAGCTACTAAGTCGTAACGTTCAACCAGCACGCTAACCACTGCTCCACGACGAGACATAGTTTTGATTTTGTTGGTGAAATCAACAAAATAATTTAGCCCACATTTTCGCTGAAATTATTTTATCGTCTATAAGGGACTAAATAAAGCATTTTTCTGATGAGTATTGAAGAAGACACAAAAGTCGTGGGTATCGAAATAACTACCTCTGTCTCGTAGTCGCCTTGCCATCGAGGCAAGAATTAATACACAGTCTTTAAAAATCCTTTGCTAAAAGTTCGTTAATAACATGTGGCCTTGTGCCAAGCGATTGTTAGTAACTTTTTCCACCTTTGACAGATTGCGAACTAACATGATTTATTTTCCGCCTTTAATTACGATGTTGCTCTTGGTTAATTTAGTGTCAGAAAAAAATAATTTATCTCTCCACACAATTAATTTATTTCTTCATAGAATTGATTCATCCTTCCACACAATTAGTTTGTCCCTCTACCTCGTAACAACCTAAGCGTGGCTTAATAGACTAAGATACCTTATCGTGAGTTAATGTTTAGCACGTCAGTCAAGTAAAAAACAGCAACTGGATAGCGATTTCGATTCACGCCGTATGCTCCCTCGGAAAAAAACAAAAAAACAAACTTTTCCAGTTTAAGCTAAAATGATAAATATTACATGCTCTGTTTAATGAAGATTAGTAAACAAACATTATTATTTAGTGGGTATATTTTCGTTTTAGCTCCCGACGGCTTTTCCTCCTTCGAATTTATCTAAAATAGCATTATTTCTGTGCAAATGTATATGCTGAAATCAAATCAACAATTAGTTATTGAAAAAACTTAGCTTTTTTTTAATCTAAATATCCATAAAAAACGAACTATATCTCGCACTTTTTCTCTCGCGTAATTCTCACGAAGTCATGTAATTAACTGCAGAATGAAGTTCTACGTAGGCAACAAATTTCGGCCGATTTTTGGTCGATTTTCTTCCTTTACTGAAACGAGTGCGATCTTTATCTAGGTCTACATTACTGAGACCCTGTTCTAAACAAAATTAAGCGATATCAATTTACCACTGTAGTATAGATTGACGCAAGACTGTAAGTAAGGCTCACTCAGTGCGAATCAAACGCATTGCACATAATAGATCGTTATCCATTACGCTCCATTTTGATTAAATCAAAATCAATAAATATTGCTTGATTGGTTTGTTGTTTTATTTTGACGGTATATCAACATTCCTAAAATATTCATGTGAACTTGATGAAGTAATTCCATACTGCCGTCAATTTTAGCACATTCACATTTTATACGTTCAATCAAGTGTGTTGCATATGTAATTTTCATTGAGTTCACCTTCTTTAGTATCCCCCAGAAAAAGAAATCAATTCTTTCTTTTTTCGAAAAAAAAAAACAAAAAAAACAAACTACGTTTTATCTGTGATGGTAAAAAAAAAAATGTAGTTATTGAGACTTCCTATATGTCCAGACTTTAGAGACGCCATGTAATTTATAGATGATCTATACTAGGAATTATAAACATTGCCGCTAAGTATTGGTTGTGGCAAGTCTGCTTTATTTTTTAATCATTATAAGCTTTCTGAATAACGTTTAGGCTTGTAGAAGAGTATAGTGATCGAAATGTTTGATAATGGCTGATAAAGGTGATTTTATTAACTGAATGATTAGGACAAGCAACTCTACCTTAGTTTAGTGCAACACAATGAGTAAATGGATATATCGTCAGTATCAAACCTACTACAGAGTAATTATCGTCAGCCATTGTATTCAGAGGGATGAACGGTAGATAATAGCTCAAATTTCAGGACTCGGAGAGCCGAGTTCGAATTCCAGTCAAATTCATTACATTCAATTACGTGCTAATACCCCTGGGAAAAGGTATGAATTCATATCTTCTCCGCAGGACAGATTGCGTTCTGTAGCCTTGGTTGGCAACCAGTCTCCTGCAGTAATAATTGAAAACCTACTGCAGAAAAATCTTCAAAAGCCACCTCGTCCGGAGTATATAAGTGTTTACATAGGGTCAACACCTCTAGCTGTTAAAGACAAATTACAGAATCATTAAAGGCAACGAACTAGCCCAGAAGAGAGTGCGATGGTGAGCGGTCGTCGATAGACTATGCTCCACTGGGAGCTATTGGCTTTAGTGTGGCACCTTACGCCCGAGGCTGGCTCGTTATTTGTGACACTTGTTCTCGTCGACGGTCGTAACGGTACCAGTTGTGACACTGCCACCTGGTTCAGTCGCTGTTGCTGGTCGTGATGATCTCGTCCGATGATGTCACAAAAGCTGATTTTCAAGACTTCTATTGCAACAATGGGCACTGCCCCACGTTGTGAATTGATCTCAGAAAGCCGCGTTGTGCAATTTTAGTCGTTGCCTTTCTATCAGAGCCAGTCCGGACCCGAGCCAGTCCGGACCCTGGTGTACACTTGTGGTTAAAAATAAACACAGCACCAAAAAAACAAAAAACAAAAAAAAAAACAACAACAAAAAAACAAACAAAAACAACAAAAAACAAACAAATAAATAAATAAATAAATAAATAAATGAAGGTCGAACACGCCTGGAGAGTTACGAAGAATGTGTTCATATAAAAAAAATTATTAGTTACCGGAGCAGATAATACACCCGTCGGAATGCCAGTTTACAACGGAGATAGAGATAGATAGATAGATAGATAGAGAGAGAGAGAGAGAGAGAGAGAGAGAGAGAGTTTAGAAATATCAGAGCTTTCAATCCTTAAATAAAAATGTCTTTTCTAAGTTTCGTTAAAGTAAACAGAGCTCTTCAAATTTTCACGAAAGTCTTTCCACATATTCATTAAATTTTCATGAAAGTCTTTTTACATATTCTCTATAATCAGGACTGTCAATTCTCTATGTAACTTCTAAAATAACAAAGTTCTTTCGGGTCCTTATCGGAGTTTAACGGCGTTTACCGAAGTAGAGCGAACGTGGAATCAGAGATTTCGATTCTCCCATGATTAAAAAAAAAAGCCCCCAAAACAATAACGTTCTTTCGGGATTCATATTGAAGGCGCATTATTCCAAATTAACTCTTTAAGTTTTTTTTTTTTTTAATCATCTCACCCCAAGCAAGGCATTCCACTGCCACTATTGCGCATGGGGCTACATCGGGGAAGGTAAAGAGAAGGAGTGGTTAGACATAGGGAATGTCAGGAGGAAGGTGACAGATGAGTAAGGATAGCGAGGATGAGGGTTAGGCAGATGGGAAGAGTGTTTGATAGAATGGGAGCAGGTTAGTGTGCTAGGAGGTGTCTATTGACCTTACATTTAAACTCCTGGAGATCGTTTGGAAGAGAATTCCACAGTCTCAAATTCTAAATTTTGTATTAATCTTACATATATATATAAATTAAGAAAATAATTGCGAAACATTCATTTAAGCAGTGATAAATAAAAAATCAGAGCAATGGCTATTTATTATTAATTATTACGTTAAAACGTGTGAGAACTTTTTTTTAATCGCATCACCGCGAGCAAGGCATTCCACTGCCACTATTGTGCATGGGGTTAGATAGGGTCGGGAAAGTGATGCGAAAGGATGGTTAGATATAGGAAATGTCAGAAGGAGGGTGATGGACGGGTAAGGATACCGAGAATGAGGGTTGGTTAGATGGTGAGAGTGTTTGAGAGAATAGATGCAAGTTAGTGTGTCAGGAGGTGTCTATTGACCTTACATTTAAACTCCTGGAGATTGTAGCTGTCGGGGAAGCAGGCATGTGGAAGGGAATTCCACAGGCGAGAAGCGCGAGAAAAGAAGTTGTTGGAGTAGAAATTACGGTTACATCTTATCTGTTTCACTGTAAAAGGCTGCGACCTAGTTGCTAATGTAGTATCTCGTGTAAATTCGTACCTATGCGGAATCAGTGACCTAAGTTCATCGGAGCAGAAGCCGTGGAAGCACTTATAGAAGAGGCACAGGGAAGTCACGTGACGCTGGTGAGAGAGTGGTGGGGGCCGGTCCGCCAATTCACTTTACAGATTCTCCGTTGTATTTTGTCAAGAAGCCCGAGGAGAGTAGCAGGGGCACCCGACCAGATGTAGCAGCAGTATTCAATACACGGGCGGATGAGAGATTTATATATGTGCAGGGTAGATTCAGACGGGAAAACTTCCGGGCCCTGCACAGAGAACCGACCTTTATAGCAGCGGACTTAGCAATGGATTCGATATAGTCATTCCATTTGAGGTCCGCCGATAGTGTAAGGCCAAGGAGGCGTAGTGTTTTACTCTCAGGGAGGCAAGCCTGTTCCATGCTGATGGGAGGTAGGTGCGATTGTCTATGATGGTTAATTGATAGCAGTTTCGTTTTGGAAGCATTGAAATTCACGAGCCATTTCCTACCCCAGTCCACTACGGATTGGAGGTCCTTTTCAAGCTCGGCAGTGAGGTTCGCTTTGTCGCCCACACCGGGTTTTAGATCGAGGCGAGAGTAAATTGTGGTGTCATTGGCGTACATGCCTACTTGGGTTCTAATGGCATCTGGGAGATCATTAATGTAGATCAGAAAGAGCGTGGGCCCTAGGATAGAGCCTTGAGGGACGCCATCATTTGTATAGTAGTTTTGGGAGGCATGTCCATTTAATACTACCTTCAGTGTGCGGTTAGATAGGAATGACTGGATTAGATCAAACAAATGTCCAGTTATACCATAGCTCCGCAGTTTGCATAAAAGGTCAGCATGACAGACTCTTTTGAACGCTTTGGAGAGGCAACGGTTCGTGCTTCTCTATTCTTGTCGAGCGCCTGGTATATGTACTCGGTAATGGTCGTTAGCATATCAGCAGTAGACCTGGTGAAGTGGAAACCATATTGCTTGTCCGAGAGGAGCCTGTGTGCTGTGAGATGCTGAACCACCTCGGCGTTGATAATGGCTTCGAACACTTTGCCAAAGATCGGAAGAAGGCTGATAGGGCGGTAATTTGCAGGGTCAGAGGTTTCTCCAGTGTTTTTAAATATAGGAACTACAGAGGAAGATTTCCAACAGGCAGGAAAGCAGGAAGCAGATAGGCAGAGGTTGTAGAGCTTAGAAAGGACAGAGGAGAGTTCAAGGGCACATTTCTTTAAGACTATGGTTGGGATTCCGTCACCACCGCTCGCTTTGTGAGGGTCAATTTTTAAGATTATCTTAGAGACAAGCGAAGGTGTAATGTGGACATCATTCAGTTGTGCCTCGGTTCTAGGTGAGAAGTCGGGTGTAAAACCTCCAGATGAGTCCAGATTCGAATTGTTCGAGAATCTGCGGGCAAAACATTCAGCCTTATCTGCTGGGGAGGTGAGGACCTCAAATTTGTTGATTAGCGGGGGTATTGTGGACTTGCTCTTGTTAAGTACTCTTTTACAGAGTCGCCAGTAGTCTTTAGAGCCGAATTTAGAGCATGCTATGCGTTGCTTCATTCTGGCAGCAAACAACATCTTAGCTTCGTTAAGTATCCTTTTACACTTATTACGAGCTGAAGTGAAAAGGCGCCTGTTTTGGTCCGACGCGTAGTTACGATAGAGTCGGAAGAAATGATTCCGGTGGGCAATGGCAGCCGAGCAAGCGGGTGAGAACCATGGAGACGAATGAGATTTAAGCTGGAATTTCCTAGCAGGGATGAAGGCATCAATGCCAGCCTTAACCCAGGAGGAGACCTCGGATGCACATTCTTCGATGGGAAGACTAAAGACGTTGTTCCAAGGGATGTCACAGAGGAAGTCTCGGAACGAATTCCAGTCTGCTCTTTGATAGCAGTAGGATATTCTACTTGTCTGTGTTTCATGGGTCGGGCGGGAGTGGAGTGAAATATTGACGGACACTACAGTGTGGTCAGAGTTTCCAAGTGGGCAGAGTTGTCTGGTAGTGCAAGAGTCTGGGATGGAAGTGAAGCAGAGGTCTAGAAGTGAGTCCCTTCCGTTAGGGTTGTCGGAGAAACGCGTGGGGAAGTCCACTACTTGCGTAAGGGATTGGGTGATTGAAAAGTTCATGGTGTGGACACCAGCAGGCTCAGTGACAGCGTTCTTCAGCCACTTGGTGTGGTGGGCGTTAAAGTCACCAAACACGAATACATGGGCAGAGGGATGGGAAGAAATGGTTTTGTCAATATTGTCAGAAATGATGTCAAGTAACGAACAGTCAGGGGAGGAAGGAGAGCGGTAGAGAAAGAAGAGATAGCTAATCGAGCTGAGAAGTGAGAGGCGGAAGCACATGAAAGAATGATCTGGGGATTCAAAAGATGACACCCTAGCTAAGGGAAGGTGTTCGCTGACATAGACACCAAGCCCATGCATATGAACATTGGAGTCCTACCTGAAGAGGGGAAGGTAGCCAGGAACGTAGAACTCAGATGAGGGGATAAAAGGGTTAAAATTAGTTTCACATAGGGCTAATACATCAGGTGAGTTATTATGGAGGGAAGAATCTACGCTAGGGAAGTTGGTGCGGATGCCGCGTATGTTAGTGAAAGAGATGCAGACAGGTTTGGACGTTTTCAAATGAGCTGGTTTAGTTTTGTTATTATGTTTGCTTTTTTCCATAGTGATTCAGTTAAGGAGTGGTCTTAGAATAGAATCAGTCGGTCAATCATTTGCAATTTGTGAAGGATGGAGACTGGCGCGGCCTACAACATAATGTGGCCTCCGGGTTGCCCACCGAACATTCATGCAGGGACGCCCGTCCATGCGCGATATGGCACTACAAGAATCTCGGTATTATTCAACTGTTGATCAGAGCAGCCTCTCAAGACGCTTCGCAAGAGTTCGGGCTTCTAACTACCAGTCGGAAGCAGCAACCAGGAAACTGCCAACCCGGTACCCTCAGAATGTAAAGACGTTGCCGCCATACTCCGTAACTGCAAAGAGCTTCCAGCTAAAACTAACACCAAGACCGGAGAAAGGGGATGAACCGGGAACCCCTTCCTAAACAAGAAACAAAGTGATCACCTCTAAACTCATTCAAAAGAAGTGGGTAGAGTGTGAGACCGGGCGATAGTAGGAACTATCTACTCCAATTAAAAAAAAAAAAAGAAAAAGTGACTGAGGTTTACAAAGTTTTAACTTAGTAAAAGTCGAAAATACCCTTGAATTGCAAAATAATTTACACAAATTAAGTGACGAAAATAAATAAATAAATAAATAAAATAATTTCCACAAAATTACGCAAACAGACTGAAAAATGAACTGAATCCCGGTTGACTTACCACAAGCAGCTAACGCTGTAAACTTGATTTAATTCAATTTCTGAAGACAAAAATAGAAATTAAACCGTTTTTTACAGAATATAGTCGAGTTATGTTGCTTGCGTTCGCTGGCCAAACCGTTACGAATTCAATCTCTCGAAGACAGAAATTTAAATCTTCTACAAGACAAAACTAATGGAAATAATTGAACCGTGATACTATTTATCTTAAGTCAAAAATACTTATTAAAGTTAATCGGCGGCAGGCTTCATTCGAAATTAACTCTTTAGCCATAAGTTCTGTGGTAGTTCTAACAACTCTGCCCCGTAAAAAACAGTTTGTTACAGAAACAGCAACGAAAGGTTGCTGCCTTATGCACCAACTGGGTGTGATGGATAAATGATGATGATGATGAATAATACCACTAATATCAATTTCTCTCTCTCCGCTGTATTAAACCAAACAAAAGAAAGTAAACCCGCGGGAGATAGTGTCACATTAGATTATATATAGAGAAAAAGCTAACCATTTCTAGTCGCTGAGGTGTTCAAGATATTTACTAAATTTCTCATCGCAAAGATCCACAGGCATGAAGCACAGAGTAAAAATCGAACTCAAAACTCAGTAGAAACGAACTTGTTAATCATTACCCTATGTTGCTGATTTTTTTCGCATTTCAATTAATGTGAACTGAACATGGCAAAATTGGGTTTAGCTAAGAAGTACCTTTTATTGTGGATATTTTTGACGGGTTTTATTTGCTGGTATCCTTATGTTTTAAAACTTCCACAAAAGATTTGATTCTCAAATGTTTCAGACTACTTGTTTGTATTCGGCAACTAATCGATCATTGACATATGCTTCTCTATTTTTGTAAGATCGATATTTCAGAACGACATCATTCGAGTTGTTATTTGCGACGTATGGGGACGAAAGCAAAGAATCTCTCAGTTCTTTCGGTCAATTTTATGTTCCTTCCGTAATGTCTAAAATCATCCTTTCTTTTATTCACTTCAATGCTACTCTCTGAAAGCTTTAATTACTTTTGCGTAATGAGTCGAAAAATGATAAAAATTAAACTTTGCATAATTAAAATAACACTTTTTAGAAGCTGAATAGATAATTGAATCCTGAGAAAATGTGCAAAAATTGGAAAATGTATCTTATTAAATTCTAGCACACGTAAATATACAGGATTAATTGTTGTTTAAACTCCATAAAAATAACACTGACATATTTTAACAGATGCATAAAAATATGAAAAATTAAAGAGTAAATTTATTCAATAAAATTGGCTTTAACCAAAGCCTCCAGACGACTTCAGAATCTTCTGCCTCTCTTCCAGATGGTCTCTTTGTTTAAGTTGGTGAATGCTGCAATAATTCTTGCCTTCAGCTCATCTTTTGGTGCTACAAGGTGTTTCTGTGGACTCCCGTTCAACTGCGCCCCACACATGATAATCAACGGGAATGTAATCTGAGGAGTTACGTGTCCAGATGTAAAGGGTTGATGGGGTCACAGAAACTGTCTGACGGCCATGATTGGGTTCTATTGCTTGTGTGTCATGGTACAGAGTTCTGGTGTTAGACATAGGGTCTTCTACAACCGCTCTCCTGACGTTAAATGATGTTAAAGATCGGCTTTTTATTAGCACATAAAATTTTAGAATTGGACTTTTGTTATTTTTCATACATAACTAGCAAGTTTTGTACTGTTTTTGTTTTTCTTTTTTTTTACCATGCTAGCTTAAAGGGAGATTTGTGATTATCGTATCTCGTCTTAAACTTTCCTTTTCTGGAACTGATATACATTTTTGTTTCTGTACATTCTCTGATTTAGCTGTGTAAACAAAACTTTTAAACTTGTTATTGCATTATGCGATTTCTTTGCGGGTGGAGTTGCAGCTTCTGTTACTGAACATATAGTTGGTTGGTTGTTTTTGTTTTATGGCATTTTAAAAATTCTTGCAATTAAAACAAAAGTGATTGTGATTTTTCATAATTAAACTAAAAATATGAAAATTTAAGCAATGTTTGTTAAATTTTTAGAATTTAGACGAATAAACGAAAAGTTTTGTCTTTAAAACTGTGTTTATTTACAAACACGACCGACAGTCAGTAGTCAACAATAATGTTTATATTTTCTTATTAATTATTGTTTTCCTTATTTTTAATTAAAATTAATAAAACCAGCATAAAACAAAAACATGTCTTTCTTTTTTTTCTTGTTACATTTTAAAAAGTTTTAAATCTTTATTAAAAAAGAAACGACTTTGTGATTATCAACACTGTCATGAAGTGAGAGATACGGCTGCTAC
Source organism: Ascarosepion bandense (assembly GCA_037127315.1). NCBI lineage: Eukaryota > Metazoa > Mollusca > Cephalopoda > Sepiida > Sepiidae > Ascarosepion > Ascarosepion bandense. The sequence goes on along the minus strand of JBBBDQ010001130.1, from coordinate 225,928 downwards.
GCTAATTCATGACTCTACTACCGTGATGTCACATTTCATCGCTTCGGCCTTGGTAATATATAGCGACGGCATCGGCCTGGTACTCCCAAGCGGTAACCCATCTAAGCACTGACCAGTCTCAACGTTACTTAACTTAGGTGATCGAGCGAGAACCAGTGTATTCAACGTGATATGGTCGTAAGCCTGAACATTTAGAAAATATATGAAAGTCTTTTTGTCAGAAAGTTTACTCACTCATATGGTATGCAAGCAATGAGACATACTACTGAAATCTCGAATTACAACATATGTGGTGAGCATACATTATAAAGGCCTGATATTCCGTTCTTTTTTTCCTTATCTATTTTCACTTCTTTTTTTCTTGCTTTCTTGTTTTGATTCTTGTTTTCGTTTCACTTTTATATACTTCATATTGTCTTAATCTTTCATTTCCCCTTTTTATATGTTTAGCTTTCATTTATTTTTTTATTTTTCCTTTATTTCATTCCTTCTTTATCTTTCTATAATTCGTTACAAATCTAAATTTTTCTTTCTTTCCCTTTTTTCATTCTTTCTATCTTTTGTTTATTTGCTTCTTTCTTTTATGTTCTAAAAATTCGTACCTTTCTATAAATTTTTATCCTGCTTTATTTCTTTTGCTCTTTGTTCTATAATTTCTCACCTATCTCCATATTTGCTTGATTCTTTCTTTCTTTGAACTCTTTTATTTATCCTTTTTTTAGTCTTCTATAATTAATCACCTATATACAGAATATTCCATCTTATTTCTTACTTTTTCGCTTCAAATTTTTCTTTCTTTTTCCGTTATCTTTTCTTACTTTACATATTTCTTTTTTTCCCATATAATTCAACAGATATCTCAAATTTTTATGCCTTTCTTTCTTTCTTTCTTTCTTTCTTTCGTTTCCCTGTTATATTTCTCTTTCCTTTCAATGTTTTTTTTATAATTACTTACTTGTCACCAAATTCTTTCTTTCTTTCTTTCTAATGCTATATTTTCTTTCTGTCTTTCTTTCGTTTTCTTTCTATATTTCGACACTTACCTACATGTTTTTTCTTTTTTTCTCTGTTTTTTCTTTTCTCCTTGCTATCTTTATTTCACTTGCTTTTCGTTGTATAATTTGCCACCAATTTCCAGATTTTCTTTGTTTTTCTTTCATTTCTGTCTTTTTTATTTTCCTTCCTTCTTTTTTCTTTATGTAATTCGTAACCTATCTACAGATTTCTTTCTTTCTTTATTTTTTATTTCTATATTTTTTCTTTCTTTCTTTGTCATGCTACTTTTTTCTTTCCTTCCTTCTTTTCTTACTATAATTTGTCACATATCTACAGACTTCTTTCTCTCCCCTCTTTCTTTCTTTCCGTCTTTCTTTGGTTATTTATTTTTTTTGCTATTTTCTTTTTTTTCTTTTTTGCTTCTCTTTTTACTATAGAGTTTACAGATTGTTGTTTTATTGTCAGCCTTGATCAGAGAGGTAATTAGAGAGGGCTCCATGTTTTTGTCATAAATGTTTATATATACCTGGGAGATGTGACAAATCAATATATACACATTTATTGGGGGATGTTTGTAAAACAAAATTACGATCAGTTCTACTCTGGGTGTATCCTAATATGCGAAGTGTGTCAGGAGATGTACATAAACCACTCCCGTCTCACCTGTCACATAAATCCTGTAAACTGAGTTTACAAAAAATAAATAAATAAATAAAAAACGCCATGTTTTATTAAAAAAAGTGTTTGGTGTGTGTGCAATAAACACTGCAAGGTATTTGCTGGCTTCAAGAGCCATTTTCCTTCTCACAAGAACTAGAAACTTGAAAGCAATGCTCATTGACATTTATCGAATTGAGAACTATCATGTATGTATGCATATATGTATGTACATCCTGTCCCCAAATTTGTAAATCGTCTGGTGGATTCAAGCGGCACCTCAGTATTCATATGGATTACATTGCTGCTGTTGCTATCCTAAGTGATTACTTGGAATTCTACATCTGTCACAAACAATGCAGGTCGCTTGCAGGTCTTAAAACCATGCAAAATCGCACGACAGAGATGAGCAGACCGACGTGATGAATGAGAGAATGGCACTCGTCTGACAAAACGGAGCAATCATCATCATATCATGTATGCATGTATGTATGTATGTTTGCATCTTGCAAAGAGAGCATTGTCTGATCGTGGCATCATCTTAATCACAAAATAGTTGACTAAATCACCATTTTATATTTCTCTGAAGCGTCGAATACTTATCGAAAGCACATTATCTTTTTTAAGCATAACTGAGACACATCTTAGGCATCAATGGCAAACTTGTACACCAAACAAAAACGTCCTTCAGTGCACAAATATAAACAAACTACTTCTCCTTACGGAGAAGTAGTTTGTTTATATTTGTGCTGGAAAGATGAGCTGGAAAGATCATTTGACACGTATGGACGATTTCAGATTTCTCGAAAGATTTTTTTTATCGCGAGTTGGATGTGCGTTGTGGTGCAGTGGATATTGACTCGGAACGACAAATCGGGGAACCGAGTTCGAATTTCAGCTGAATTCCTTGCATTCACTTACACGCAAATACCCTTGGGAAAAGTATTAGTATGTCTCTTCCTTCCAGTTATAGGTTAAATAATAAAACAGATTGGGTTTTATAGTCTTGGCTGGCAACCAGTCTACTGCGGAAAGCAATGACAACCTACTGCGGGATAATCTTCTGCTCAGTCAGTCATGTCTTTTTCGAGACATGATCGCTCAAAGCCTGTATCACGTATGGCACTTAACTGACTGACTGGTGCAAGTTAATCGATCAACTCACGAGCCTCAAAACTTTTCAAGGCTGTACCCGGTATTAATGACGAAGACTGTGATACTGATGCTGTATATAAGTCTTGCTGTAGAAGGTTGATTTGAGCAAAAAAAATCTTGAGCAGAAGGGAATTGAGAATTAACTACTATTAGGAAGGTAGAAGCAGAATATGTCCCAGAGCTTTTAGGACACGAAGACACTTGCAGTATTTGTGAAAACGTAATCCTTTCGACGGTAGGTTTAGCCAGTTACGTGAGATCACACCAAAGAGGTCAGGTGCAAATGTCTGTGAATGCAAACCTACCAGAAAGACTTGCAGTTTACTTGTGCGAGTTTAGTGATATGTAAAGCTGTCGAGGGACTCAAACATCACATGATTGTACCCAAAAACAGGCAGCTTTAGAGATAACACAGAGATACTTTATATTTGCCACGTGTGTAAGAGAGGTTGTAAAATTGAAGCTGGCCTTAAGAATCACATACTGGCTCATAGTAGAGCGTTATCTCGGTTAAAAATAATAAAAATACTAAGTGTGAATGTAAAAAGAGCTATCAAATGAAGAGAGTGTCTTCTACAAAGAAGTGACTATCATCATACATATATGTTAGCTTCAATATTTTGTCGGCTTCCTGTATTCAATATTTGTTAGACAATTTTGCCAGATTCATTTCATTGAAAAATATGTATCTTAATAAAACAGACTCTTTCACAAAGAAAAAGGGAAGAAGTATCTGATATGTATACGATGAATATTTTAATTGTTTTCCCAATTAAAATCATTACGAAATCAAGTTAAATCGGAAATTAAAGTCAATTTTAAAATTAAGCACTAGAAACAAAGGTGAGGAACTAAGTATTCGCATAGGATAACGGGTAACTATCTGTGTGCAGCATTTCATCTTTCAGTCGAGTGTCATGGAGCAACGAGGTCAAACGTAGGGACGCTCAACTCAGCGATTTCAACATCGCTTTAGTGTGCTTTCGGTGGACAGATAGAGTTAAACCTGCAGACCTGCAGAATTTCATCTCCGCATGCTGGCACAGTATGAGGCACGAATCTTTAATCAGCGAAATATATATGAGTTGTTAGAACACTGCTAGAAACGGGAAGAACAAATGTAACTGGGGAAAGCTGATCAGGTCACCCATCGACATTGCACCACCTCAAAAAAAGAAGCACATCTAGATGGTTGATGCCTTTATCAGAGAAGACTGACGAATCAAATTAGCAGAAGTGGCAGTAGCCCTTGACATCAGCTATGGATATGCTCAAACCATAGTGAAAAACGATTTTGGGTAACGTAAAGTTTCAGCGCATTAGCCACCCAAGCGTTGCACATGGGGCTTCGTGATTAAAAAAATATTTTTCAGTGGAAATGAAAAAGCTCCTTCAACATTACCAGAATTACATTGTGGTTCACGAATGTAAAAACTGACATATACATTTGTTCTTCATCAGTAGAAATAAAGATGGTGTATGGCAATTTCATTTTCTTTTATACTTACTTTTGTATTTTAAACGATAAATGCAAGTTTATATAAATGTGTTCTTTAGGATTTTCTTACCAAATTTTAGCCAATTACCGGCATCAGAAGCCGTAAGGAATGCCGCATTTTTTAAATCACGTCCAAAAGCAAATATTCTTACACGTTGCTTTAGGATTTTCTGTTCGATTTACAGGTCACCTGAAATCCATATTTTCTAATTACAGGTCACATGTTATCTATATTTTCCAGAGAAATCGATTTTTCTTTATCTCCGCGCAGTTATGAGCACATTTTCTTTGCTAATGACTCCCTCATTAGCCTAAAAAATAGTGAAATATATTTGCTCGTTGTACACAGCTCACATTGAGACTATCAGGAAAATCCGAGAAGATAACATGCAAGCTTCTTCATACTTATAAATCCTATCAAAATAGTATACATATTATGTTATAATGCACTCTGTAGTATCAGCGGTAACTTTAATTAAATGAGATAAAAGAATATAATTAGGGAAAAAGTCATTTTTCCCGTGGATTTACTGAAAAGAATTCAGTATAAAAATTAAAGAAGATGTCTGTGTTTCGAGTGACATTGGATTCTGTAATTGTAATGGAATAATGAATCTCACTGGAAATTCAATACAGAAAACGAATTCTTATAAAATCTAATTAGTACTATTCACCTTTTCTTATAGCGTTTGAAAGGCGGAGTAATTAGAATGATTAAAATGACATTACTTTACAAAGTTTATCTTCGGTTTTAGGAGGTCAAAGCTATAAAAATTACAGCAAAAACAAACCAAAATATTTGAATACTTTAATCGCCTCAGAATTTCTATTTAATCGAATAATTTTTTATAACCTTTATACGAAGAATTATGTTTCAATCGAAAGCAAATCAAACGCTTTCAGGTTTGATTGCTCTACATTTAAAATCTTATCAACTGAAGATAAAATGAAACAAAAATAAAAACTGTTTAACATATTTGTTTTGACAGATATTGTAAATACATTTAATTACTTACAAAGAAGGAAAAAAGAAATAAAGGAAAAGAGAAAGAAAGAAAATTTGAAGATGGATGAAAAATTATAGAAAGAAAAAGAAGGAAAGAAAGGAACATTTTCTTTCTTTCTTTCTTTCTTTCTTTTTTCTTTCTTTCTTTCTGTCTTTCTTTCTTTCTTTCTTCCAAAATATTTTCTTACTTATTCTCTTTGTATGTAATTAAATGTATTTACAATCTCGAAAGTAAATCAACCGGAGAAATCAATTTTTTTACTAATTATCTTCTTTTATCTTATTTAATTCAAGTAACCACAGATACTAAAGACTGCATCATGACATAATATGAAGACTATTCTTGATAAGATTTAAAAGTATTAAGATTGCACGTTATCTTCTCTGATTTTCCTGATGTTTTCAATGCGAGTTGTGTGCAACAGCCAATTATAAATATTTTTTTTTAATTTTTTTATTTTCATAGCGGAGACACTAGCCAAGAAACGTGTTTAACCCTTTGCCACATAGTGGTTACAATTGTAACTTTTCTCTAACCTTTATTGCATATTGGTTACAATTGTAACCTTTCTCTAACCTTTGTTGCATATTGGTTACAATTGTAACTTTTCTCTAACCTTTGTTGCATATTGGTTACAATTGTAACTTTTCTCTAACCTTTGTTGCATATTGGTTACAATTGTAACTTTTCTCTAACCTTTATTGCATGTTGGTTACAATTGTAACTTTTCTCTAACCTTTATTGCATATTGGTTACAATTGTAACCTTTCTCTAACCTTTATTGCATATTGGTTACAATTGTAACTTTTCTCTAACCTTTATTGCATATTGGTTACAATTGTAACTTTTCTCTAACCTTTATTGCATATTGGTTACAATTGTAACTTTTCTCTAACCTTTATTGCATATTGGTTACAATTGGGGCCAATATGCAACAAAGGGTTAAAACTGAGCAAGGATTGGAAAAAACGATTTCTATGGAAAATATAAATACAGACGACCTGAAATCTAAAAAGATGGTTGTAAGGTTACCTGTAATTCGAAAAAATGCATATCGGGTGACCTGTAATCTGAAAAAATGAATGTCAAGAAAATATTAAATATTAAAGACTTCCTAAAGACACATGCGAACAAAGTCCTCTTGGTCGTGTTCAAAGAAAAGCGAAATTCCTTACGGCATTTGATGCCGGTAATTGGCTAAACTTTTGTAAAGAAAATCCTAAAAACATTTTTATGAATCTAAATTTATCGTTTAAAATACAAGGACGAGTATAAAAGTAATGGAAATTTTCATACTCCATCTTTATTTCCACTGATCAAGAACAAATGTATATGTCAGTTTTAGAATTCTTGCAAGTCAATGCATTTCTAGTATAGTTCAACGAACTTCAGCACTCCTACTGAAAAAAAAGTTTTTCTTTTATTTAAAAAGCCGCGTGTGCACAGCTTGGGCGTCAAATACGCTCGAACTTTACGTTATCCCACGTTAGTTTGCACTAAGTCTTGAGCAGATGCATAGCTAGTATCAACAACTGCCTCAACTTTTGCTAATTTAATTCATCGGTTTTCTTTGATCAAAGCATCAGCGGTCAGGATGGGGTCTTTCGTTTGCAAAGTTGGTGGGCGACTAGATCAGCTTTCTCCTGTTAGACTTGTTCGTCCTGTTTTAAAATGTTCTAGCCACTAATATATATTTCGTTGATTAAAGATGCGCGCCTCATACTGTGCCAACATGGGCGTATAGAATTCAGCGGATTTGACTTCCTCTGCCCACCGAAAGCACACTAGGTTGTTTCGAGATGGTGAAATCGCTGAGTGTAGCGACCATACATCTGACCTCGTTGTACTTTGAAACTCGACTGAACGATGAAATACTGCTCACGGTTAGTTACCCGTCGTCCTATGCGCACTTGGTGTAATACTTCAGGTCCTCACCGTTGTTTCTAGCTCGTCATTTTAAAATTGCTTTTAATTTGTCTTACCTTCGTAGTTTGTGTTTCATAATTGGAAAAACAATTAAAATATTCATTGTTTACTGATGTAATATTTGTCCTCTTTTTCTTTGTGCAAGAGGATGTTTTATTTAGATGCATTTTTGTATGAACTGAATCCGACAAAATTATCTAGCAAGTATTGAAAACAAGGCTCTTTCATAATATTGAAGAAAACATACATGTACAATGAGTGTCGGATGTGCGTTGTGGTACGAGAAGCCGGGGAGCCGAGTTCGAATTCCAGTTGAATCCATTGTATTCACTTATGCGCAAATACCCTTGGGAAAGGTATTAATCCGTCTCTTCCTTCCAGTTATGGGTTAAATAGCAGGACAGATTGGGTTCTATAGCCTTGGTCGGCAACCAGTCTACCGCAGAAAGCAATGGCATCCTACTGCGGGATAGTCTTCTGCCCAGTCAGTCATGTCTCTTTCGAGACATGATCGCCCAAGCGTGTATCACGTATGGCACTTAACTGACTGACTGACGATGAGTGTCATTTCTTTGTAGAAGAAGAGCATTTCTTCACTTGGTAGCTTTTTGTGTTTTTCATTCATAATTTTAATATTTCTATCATTTTATATATGATAACCCTCCTCTATGAGCCCGTAAGTAATTCTAAAGGCTAGCTTCTATTTTACAACCTCGTTTACACGCGGATATATAATGTTTGTCTGTTTACTTCGAAAGTTGCCTGTCCCTGTGTACAATCATGTGATGTTTGACTCCGCAACAGATCTACATATATTATCACAAAACCCGCACAAATAAAGTGCAAATCTTTCTGGCAAGGTTTCATGCAGAGAAATTTGAATCTAACGCTCTAGTGTGATCTTACGTGACTGGCTAAACTAGCCGCCAAAACTGTGACTTTTCCATAAATACTGCAAGTACGTTGGTGTTCTTAAAGCTCTGGGAGATTCTATTTTTCTCTTCTTAATGGTGCGGATTCTTTGGGAATTATCAATTTTCTTCTGCTCAAAAATGTTGGAGCGTTTCCAAATCAAACTTGCTCAGCCAGAGCTGTCTCCAACATTAGTTTCACAGTCTTCATCATTAATATTGAGAATCTTTGGTTTATATTTAACTACAGCCTTTAAACTTTTATGGTTTCATGAGTGGTTCGATTACTATTTAGCGACTCATCATAAAAGATTCTTTTGAGCAATCTGCTTTCCTCCATACGTGTCAAATTATTTGTCCAGTGCATTTGATTACGTAGATGTAGTTTCTTAATGCTGGCTATGTTTGCGCGCAGAAAGTCGTTTGTGCTTGGTACCAAATGATGTTTCGTCTCAGGCACGCTCAAAGACATTACTGTTTTTTTATAAGTAGTCCACACTTCAGGAGTAATATAAAAGGGTGGTTATGGCAATTGTTTCACAGATGCCAGTCCTTGTGCTTAAGGTGATATTACATACAGACAATACTTCCTTTTCAAGATGCAGACATAGATAAATAGAAAGATACATACATGCATACATACATGATGGCGATCGAGTTGGGAAACGTCTATGAACATCGCAGACAAAATTTTAATTCTCATGATAACGAAAATAGCTTTTAGAGTTAGTAGATACCTTGCAGTACTTATTACACATGCATCAAACCAAATATTTTCTACGAGACAGAGCCTGTTTTTGTAAACACAGTTTAAGTGATTTATGTGACGCTATAATGGAATTGCTATATTCATTTAGGCACAAATATCTTTAGGAAAGTTATGAACCAAATATGGTGTTCTTGTGAGCAGGAGTAAGATACGTGTACTTAAATTGTCATTTTAAATTAAAACTTTCGGATTGATGCCATGCATAGCACCAAACCCATTGAGAATTATCGAAACTGAGTAAATACAGCATTAAGTCAACTCTAGAGGCAATCCAAATCCTCAAGAGCGAAAAACCTAATAATGAAATCATAGCTTCACTTGACGTTGAACACCTTTTCACTAACGTACCCGTCAGTGAGACTATTGATATAATTATAAGGAATCCGCAACGACTCCTCCCCCACCGCTAGGGATTTGCAAAAAACCAATGTAGTTTATAAATTCAAATGCCCCTTTCGAGAATGTACCTCTAACAAACTAAAAAATATCTACATTGGCCATACTACCAACTCGCTCTCAATGCGTCTTACACTACACTTAAATGACAATTCAAACATATTACGACATTTAAAACACCACGGTTATTAACGCACACTTCTCAGAAAAACACTTGTTGAAAATACATGTATACTTCAACAAGAAAATAATAAACGAAAACTCAAAATCCTAGAAGCTATCTACATCAAACAACTTAAACCTAGCTTGAATAAAATAAATTTCGATATCTCTACTAACATACTACAATGCCTGTAATCGACGGGGGAGGTCATAGTTACTACGCTTACTCCCTTTACCTATAGTAATAGTAGCTCGCAGACCAATCCCCTCATGCCACTATACTCTCATGTGAGCAAGAACCATACCACCACCATCTTGTCACCGTCTTCGGCCATCCGCCACGTTAAAAATGAACTTGTCTCTCTGTTTAATTCTCTTTGTTTAATTCTACTTTGTCAATAACTTATATGTTTACTCTTTGACAATGGCTTATGTAAGCCGAAAGCTCAGACTGGATAAAAAATCAACAATTACTGCGATTTTTTCTTGTCTTTTAACGATAGTACTATCAAGCTTATCAGACTATACGACAGGATCCTGCATAAAATAAATAGACAAAACTTACCTATATTGTTTAACGAAACCTGCATCAATGAAAAAATGCTGCCAAAACACACACACACACACACAATATATACATATATATATATATATATATATATATGTGTAGATAAAGATGAATCCAAAGAAGTAATCCTGTACATAAAGATAAAGTAGTAGGATAACTCTCTAGGTGAGCTCAAAATATACAGGTATATAAATACATATAAAGCAAATATATGTAAAGAATAAGACAGACATGTCATTCCATGGTTAAGCGGAAGTATATCCTATTTCAGGTGAAACATCGTCAGCTTCCGTCTTTATTGTACAGAAGATTTTCAGAAGAGTGTTTGCCTGAAATAAGCCTAAACATCTGCTTAACCATGAAATAACGTGTCTGTCTCATGTTTTACACACATTTTACACACACACACACACACACACACACACACACACATATATATATATATATATATATATTAGAATTTGCTTTATTTATGCGGGAGAGTGCCTAATATCGGAGAGATTCTCTTTATCCTTCTTGATCTACGTGCAAAACCTTATATATACAGCTCTTTAAGTAGTAGTAATACTTGGGATGATGACTGCACTGAATGGTGAAACTGTCACCATGCAGTATTCATTCTTAAGGCTTTCTTCGTTTTTGTTATCTCTGTATGTCTGTTTTCTCTCTCGCTCTCTCCATATATATATATATATATATATATATATATATATATATATATATATATATATATGATGGAGAAGTGAGTTTTTCTGAGAACCTTTCCAGACGAGCTCGTTCATGGAGTTCACTGTAAAATTTATCGAGAAAGAGGGTTTGATTAGATATTTGGCAGGTATAAACAATATGGATATAAAAATTAATACTGCATTATGACTATTAATTTCCCATCTTAAATGATCTTCAGACCCAGTGTTATTATTTGTTCCTAAATTAATATTTTTTGAATATATGAAATTATCCCTGCTTGTCTACCAGGGAACATCTGCTACTGTCCGCTAGGCGGCGTTGTATAAAGTAGTATAAGAAAGTAACTTTTTGGAGGTGGGGTGGCTTTTTCTAAGAAATTTTAGAACATTTCAAACTTATCTCCCGTAGTTACCCGAAGGACTCCTAATACAAAAACCAGCAAATTCTTTCTCTTTTCCTTTCGTCTCAATGACTTGTCGGTCTAACCTTTTGGACACTCCTCATTCTTGTTGAGAATGACCACCGTATCTTCGGACAAGTAAGTCAGACTTTGCTCTTTCAAATGCAACCTTTGCTCCTGAAGCAATAAGTTCAGTTTCGCCTTATTTTGGGGATAATTTTATTCATTTTCGTTCATAAAATTCTATTTATAAGTATCTCTGGCTCTTTCATCATTTAAGGATTTACACCATAAACCGTCCATGCTTCTTCCGTACACTTTAAGGAATTACAACGTCAAATCGAACGTGATACTTGTTAACACGCTAACATTTCACACGACCACCAACACCGTTTATAACACAGGTGACCTTGATGTGTTTCGAACAGATGTCACAGTGATAAGACGCATCTCGTTTCTCACCCGGGAAGAACTTCTTAATCCCTGGGAAGTGACAGCTGTTTAGTCGCAACCGTACCACATTGCGCATTGCATTCAACACCTAACAATATCTCTACAATAACTAATCAAATAAATATATATTTCTTTCCTTTTCTGATGTAGGCTAGATCTAGTTTTCTATACAAATGTCTATATATAACATTAATGTGTTTATTGAATTCATTTCTGTCGTAAGTGTTACATTTTCAAAACGAATGCTGATATAAGTTTTCTTTGTATTCTTCTATGTGCCTTGTCCTTTCAGGACGTAGGCAATCATGGCCTTCCAAGTCTCCCTATTCCTAGTTGCTCTTAGCGCACTTTCTTCTGTAACATCTCGCAGCTCCCGTTCTCTCATCCACCTGCTCAGGCCCTTCAAATATGTTATCCGCTGCTTTTTAGGTCTCTTTTTCCCTCTATCTGGCCTGTTAGTATCAGGTTCTCCAAGCACTCCTTCCCCATTGCATGTCCCAGGAACTTTAGTTTTCTGATTCTCAATATTAAATTTCTTTTCGTTTCCATTCTTTCCAACACCTCATCATTCCTCACAAGCTCGGTCCATGGTATCTGCAACATTCTTCTGTAGAACCACATTTCAATTGCTTCAAGTTTTTCCTTCATCTTTGATATTGTCCAGCATTCACTGCCATATTGAAGAACTGACATCACATTGCAATCTCTCTTCTTTGTTTCTAGTGAAAGTTTCCTGTCTCAATACTTTACTCAGCTTTTTGAACGCGTCCTTTGCCATGCCAATTCGCCTTTGGATCTCTGTGTTGCACTTTTCAATTAGAACACTTCCCAGGTATTTAAATTTTGTACCTGCTTGATTTTCGTATCCCCCACCTGTATTTGTCATTTTGGGCTGCTCCTTTTGCTGGTGACCAAGGATTCGATTTTCTTTCAGCTTATTTGTAGTCTTTCTTGTCACTCTCTTCAGCTATCTTCTATAGGTGGTCTTGAAGTTTCCTTTCTTGTGTCTGTTATCAGCACTGTATCATCTGCGTACTTTATGTTATTTAAATTGTGGCCTCCGATTACAGATCCTGGCATAACATCTAGGGTTCTCAAAATAGTCTCGCTGTACAAGTTGAAGAGATCCGGTGAAAAGACGCATCCTTGTCTTACGCCCCTTTCTATCTTTGTATATCTGCTGAATTCATTACCTGACCGTATGCAGACAGTTTGCTGCCAGTAGAGATTCTTAATTACTCTAATAGTTTTCCCAAATATATAGAGGTTGCTGCGCATCTCCATCAATTCTTTGTAGCGTATTTTGTCGAACGCCTTTGCATAATCGATAAAACATAGGTACAAATCCTTCTTTATTTGTATTGCCCTTTGGGACAGCATCCTAATAATAAATATGGCGTTCCTTGTTCCAGTGTCTTTTACGAACTCGCACTTTTTTTATCTTATCTCTTGCCTGACTTTGTTTCTTGCTCTATTCATCAGGATTCGGACGATCAGTTTTGTGATATGACTCATTAAGCTGATAGTTAGGTAGAGTTTGCACTCGTTTGCACCTGGCATTATCCTCTTTTTTATTACAAATACCAAATTTTTTAAACCAAGCACAGCTTCATTGATGTAAGTAGGATATGTCTGAATGTTTTTTAACTGTCACATAACATTCGTAACATACAGAATCGTTTGATTCAAATTTCGCAAGTCCCTACTTCTTTTAACACAGAATCTTGACTAAGATCGACTTTGACACCTTTTAATCAGTCTAAACCAGTGTTTCTAAATTGATGTTACCCGGAACACTAGAGATGCGCAAGACGCCTTTTTCTCATATATAGATGGATACCTTGCTATGAAGCAAAGGTTAGTTTAGCTTGTCTCGTTACATCAATTATAACTGAATAGTGAGATCGATCTTCACTGGGTGCTCCCACACTTTTTTATATGCTACGCTTAGAAAATCACCCCTCTCTCACATATATATATGCAACTAATTATAGGGTAGGTATGGATAAAATAAAATTCCTTATTAAAAATAAACACTATTCTTATAAAAGTGTATAATACGAAGTAGAGCGAAAAATATTTATTTAGAATTTATAACATAAATATGTTATAATATATTAGAAAAATAGCCATTTTGTTTCGACATAAACTGTGTCTTATGAAGTTAATTGAAAATGTTGAATTCAAGTTGAAGAGATTTAAAAGGTTCAAAACTGATCAAACTCCCATAATCAGGGAGACATTGTTACGTAATCAGTGGTGACTAATAAAATACGAGTAATTTCTAATTTAGAGAACAAAAGAACAGACACTAAAACAATTTAGTGGGGTATTAATGTTAATATTTGATCATCGTAATTGATCAACTATTAGCTTTACTTTATAATAAAAATTAAATTTAATATATATATATATATATATATATATATATATATATGTCCATATGTAGATACCTATATATTTGTATTTGTGTGCGTACATCTCTTTTCCTTATTTCATATTTATATTAATTTACAATAATCTAAATTTTATGATTTGTTAAATTTAGAATTTCAAAATAGTAGTTTCTAACATTAATTCGTAATATATATATATATATATATATATGTGTGTGTGTGTGTGTGTGTGTTTTAATTTTTATTATAAAGTGAAGCTCGATCAACTACGATGATCTCATTGTTTAATAAATTATTAACATTAATGCAACACTAAATTGTTTTAGAGTTTGTTCTTTTGTCCTTCAAATTAGAACTTACTTGTATTCCGATTAGCCACCAAGGATCCCGTTACAATATCGCCCTGATTAAGAGGGTTTGGCTAGTTTGAACCTCGTAAAACTCTTGAAATTGAATTCAACATCATCACTTGATAAGACACAGTGTCGAAACAAAAGGGCTATTTTTGTAAACATATTATAACATATTTATGTTACATATATATATATATATATATATATATATATATATATATATATATATATATTTGTATCATCCCCAAGCAAGACAGTGCTCCCATTGGTGTGCAAGAGGTTAAAGTTACAGGAGGAAGAAGAACAAGGTACAGGGGATATCAAAGAAAGGATAAGAGCAAGATGGGAATCAAGGAGATAGATGATGGCAATTGACGTTGCATTCTCTGTTTTGGAGTATACGAAAGTATAGATAATAATAATAATAGTTTTGACGAGAACACTGAGATGAATAGTAGAAGCATCCGACCAGATTCAGCAACAATATTCAATATTCTATAAGTAGATTTGCTGTGTATTGTATGTAATTCAGCGGAAGTCTGATGCGAGACAAGATAAATTAATGTTGTATTTTTTTATGATTTGTAAGAATATTTCTCTTGATATCCATTAGTATAGTGTTTGCTTTAAAAGATACCTTCCTGAAATTTCCTGGTTCCCTTGTTGCCTTTATTATATGTCTTTGTTACTGTTATAGAAGACTATATATATATATATATATATATATATATATAGGGTGCCCAATAAAAAAAGAGTGAAATTCAGAAAGACGTGATACAACCGTTAAAAATGGTAATGAATGATGTGACTGGAAAATTCAAGAATAATTTCTGCAGATTTCGTTGATCCTCACGTCAGAGGTTCTTCTTTAAAAAGTACGATAACATGACACTCAAAATCTGTGAGTTGTTTAGCCATAGGAGAGGGGCCGAACAAATGATAGAAGATGTCTGCAAATAAGCATTAAATGACGGCTCATATGATCGAACAGCAATTAATCCGTCATAAAAGAACCAATTTGAATTATGTAATTATGCGGGTGTCGAATTCAAAGTCATTAATATCCAAGAAAGTTAATCGAGGTGATAGAAGGTCAATTATTCCTGAAAGATAAACCAGTGATAATAATTTTACTGCATTTTGTTTTACTGGGCACTCTGCAAGTATATATATATATATATATATATATATATATATATATAATTAGTTTTTATTCATAATTAAATTAGACCAGTACCAGAGTTGCATCAAACTGTACTCAGTCCACCACGGACTGGAAGTCCCTTTCAAGCTCGGCAGCGGGGTTTGCTTTGTCAACCTCGGCAGATTTTTGATCGAGGCGAGAGTAAACAGTAGTGTCGTCAGCGTATATGCCTACTGGGGATCATATTACATCGGGGAGATCGTTTATGTAGATAAGGAAAAGCGTGGGACCTAGAATAGAGCATTAAGGGACACCCGCGTTCAGGTGATAGTACTGGGAGACATGTCCGTTCAATACTACCTTCATTGCACGATTTGAAAGGAATGACTGGACTAGTTCAAACAATTGCCCTGTTATACCATAGTCCCGCAATTTGCATAGGTCAACATTCCGTACTCTGTCATACGCTTTGGAGATGTCTAGGGTAACAGTTCAGGCTTCGCCGTTCTTGTTGAGGGCCTGGTGTATATACTCAGTGATGGTCGTGAGCATATCAGCAGTAGATTTAGTGAAGCGAAAACCAAACTGTTTGTCAGAGAAGAGCCTGTGAGATGTTGTACCACCTCGGTGTTGATGATGGCTTCGAACACTTTGACAAAGATCGGTAGGAGGCTGATAGGGCAATAATTGGCTGGGTCAGAGAGCTTCTCTGGCATTTTTATATATATTGGAACCACAGAGAAGGATTTCCAGCAGGCAGGAAAGCAAGAAACAGTGGCAGTAGTTATAGAGTTTAGAAAGAACAGATGAGAGTTCAGGATCATATTTATTTACGACAATGATCGGTATTCCGTCACCACCGCTGGCTATATGGGGGTCAAGATTTGAAATTGTTTTAGAGAACACAGAGTGAGTTATGTATATGTCAGTCAGTTGGATCTCGGTTTGGGGTGGGAAGTCGAGTACAGTACTTCAGACAAGTCCAGTGTCGAGTTGGTGGAGAATCTGCGAGCGAAGCACTCAGCATTGTCTGCTGAAGTGAGGACCTCGCATTCGTTGATTAGAGTTTGGGATTGAGGGCTTGCTGCTGTTCAGCACACTTTTACAGAGCTTCCAGCAGTCTTTTGAGCCGAACTTACGGGATGCTATGCGCTGCTTCATTCTGGCTGCAAACAGCAACTTAGTTTCTTCTTGCACTCATTGCGAGCCGAGGCAAAAAAGCGCCGGTTATGGATCCGACGCGTAATTCCGGTAAGGCCGGAAGGAGTGATTCCGGTGGGCGACGTCTGCCAAGCAGGCAGGAGGTAAGCAGGTGGGTGAGTGGGATTTAAGCCACAATCTTCTGGTAGGGATGAAATCATCGATGCCAACCTTAACACAAGAGGAGACCTCAGCCGCACAGTCTTCAACGAGAAGGCTGAATGCTTTGTTCCAAGGACGTCAAACAAGAAATCGTGAAATGAGTCCCAATCAGCTCTTTGGTAGCAGTAAGATATTCTGCTGGTCTGAGGTTCTTGCGTGGAGTGGGAGTGGAAGGAGATGCTAACGGAAACTACCGCATGGTTAGAGTTTCCGAGAGGGCAGAGTTGCTTGACATTGCAAGAGTCAAAGTAAAGCAGAGATCTAATAGTGAGTCGTGCCTATTAGGGTGACGGAGTTTTCCAGCCACTTGGCGTGGTGGGCGTTAAAATCGCCAAACACAAATATATAGGCAAACGGATGGGAGGAAATGGCCTTGTCGATATTATTAGAAATGCTGTCAAGAACGGAACAGTTGGGAGATGAGAAGGAGCGGTAGAAAAAGAAGAGATGGCTGTGTTTAGAAGGGAGAGACGGAAAGACATATAAGAATGATGTAGGGTTCAAGAGACATCACCCTAGCTAGAGAAAGGCGCTCAATGACGTAAACACTAAACCCATGTATATGGACATTAGAGTTCTTCCTGAAGAGGGGAAGGTAGCCAGGGACGTAACTATTCAGAAGAGAGGACAGAAGGATCAAGGTTAGTTTCACAGAGGGCTAGGATGTCAGGTGAGTTTAACTGAAGGAAGGATTCCATACTGTAATAGTTGGAACGTATACCTCGTATGTTACAGAAGATGTTGATGGGTTTTGATATTTTTTGATTAGCAGGTTTAGTCTTGCTATTATGGTAGTGTGAATTCATGGTTAGTGATTTTTTTTAGGAGAGAGACCTAGAGTAGAATCAGTCGGTCGCTGTTATGCAGCAAGTGTGGGAGGGAAGCTGGTACAGACTGCAGCATAATGTGGACTCTAGGTTACGCCCACTGGAGCTTCATGCAGGGACACTCATCCAGCGTGACATGGCACTACATAAGACCCCGATATTATTCAACTGTTGAGTAGAGAAACCTCTCTTGACGCTACATGGCTCGTGAATGTTAATGCTTCCAAAACAAAGCTGCTATCTATTAACCACCATAGACAGTTGCTCCTACACCCCAATAGCTTGGATCAGGCTAGCCTCCCTGAAAGTAAAACACTGCGCCTCCTCGGGTTAACTCTCACAACAGACCTCAAGTGGAATGATTATATAGAATCCATAGCTAAATCCGCTGCTAAGAAGGTCAGTCCTCTGTGCAGGGCCTGGAAGTTTTTTCCCTCTGAAACAATCCTGCACATATATAATCTACCATCCGCCCGTGCATTGAATACTGCTGCTATATCTGGTTGGGTACTTCTGCTATCCACCTAAGAGTCTTTGACAAAATCCAACTGAGAAACTACATTGAGATCGATCACGACTTGGCAGCTCGGATACAGTTATTTTCTCACCGGCGAAATGTGGTTTCCCTGTGTCTCTTCTACAAATACTTTCACTGCTTCTGTTCAGATGAACTTAGCACACTGGTGCACCCTATATATAAATTTACACGAGCAACTAGGTCCCACCCTTTTACTGTGAAACCAATAAATTGTAAACAAAATTTCTACTCCATCAGCTTCTTTCCTCACACTTCCCGCCTGTGGAATTTCTCTTCCGTTTACTTGCTTTCCCGACAGCTACAATCTTCAAAAATTCAAATGTAAAGTCAATAGTCATCTCCTATCTCACTAACTTGCACTCTCTCTCTCTCTCATGCTCCTTTCTTTGTCCACGCCACTCTCATCAACATTCTCATCCTTCTCTTACCCTCTTCCTGACACCCCCTGTAACCTGTCACTCTTTCTCATAACTTTCCTCTTATGTAACCCCGCCTGCACAACAGTGGCAGTAAAATGTTTTGCTTGGGGCGACACAATTATAAAAAAAAATAGATACATTTATATTGAAGAGCTTTTTAATATTTTTTCAATTGAAAAACGTCTGAACCCCCCCTATATATATATATATATATATATATATATATATTACACATAAAAATTCAAAATGAGGAATAAAACAGCGTATCCGATTAGCAGAAGAAACAGAAAATCCTCAAACTTGTCGTGAGAGAATTTCTCAATAGGCACATAAAAAATCTAAAAAATATAAATAATATGTATATAAAAAAGACAGGTGTTAGGCTTCACCCGACCTTTATAAATTTGTTCCTAATTTTTTCGTTTCAATTCAAAACAGGCTTCGAATAATGTTAATATAAAAAATTACGTTAAAGGTTTACCCCAGGAATAATATGAGTAAATTATTTGGTTAAAGAGAAAAAAAATCAATTATTTTCAGGAATATTAAAATTTAGATTAATACGATCTGGAAAAATTTGAATTATTTTTATATGTAATGAACAAAGATTGGCTCTGTCAATAAATAACTTTAATTACATTGAGCCCTCTGGCTGGATCAGTGTTAATATTTAATTTTTAATAATTAATATTAATAGGATCTCTTTAAGATTTTAACTTCACACCTTTTCGTTTTATATATACATATATAAAGCATAAACTTCTCAGTATGCTGGACAGAAAATAGAAGATATATATCTATATATATATCGTATGACGCACAATAGAAATACACCAAGTTTTAACACGAATAGCATTCGTAAAATCTTGGGTATTTAGAAAAATGTCTTTTTTTAAATAAAAAATTACGTTTCTAACAAAGCCATCTACAGTACTGAAAATTAAAATTTGTACTATTTCCAAGCGATCACTTCCGAGTAAAGGCGGTTAAAGATAAAATTATATGTAGTCTAACTTTTTGCAATCATAACGCGTCTCTGTGGGTGATAAGTTTGAAATATCTTATTGGGTTTTCTATGCCAACTCTTCATTGCTAATTTTGTATAGAATATTTATTCAGGATAAAATACGCTAATATTTCCTTCGGTAACCATTATCCCACATCAAACAGTTTCTCAAAAGGCTTCAAATATGTAGAAGAAATTAGATTTAATAAATTCACTCTACATTTTTCGGGTTGTTTTCCTCATCTTTGTTGCCATATTCATTAGATTTCGACTGTTTTACGTTCTAGCCTTCTTTGATTGTGAGTGGAATTTCTAAATGAACCTAGTATTTCTTTCACCGGGGTACATTGTTCTAGTTCCGCGAGATGTCACATTTTACATATATCAGTTATCTCTCTTTAACTCAACTCGCGGTGTTTTTTTCACCTCTGCTGTAGCCAGCTATTGAACTTACATCTCATTGGGTCAAGTTACTAGATTCAACTAACGTTTTTTTCCCATTGTGACATGTGTCCTTCAATATGACAAGAAAGTTTGCACAAGAGTCCAAATAATGTAAACAGCATAAGTAATTGCAATAGCCCTTCCCAGAAATAGAGACGAAAGATTTAATTAAATAAAGAAGACTTTTCTCAGTATTCCCTATGATGCACTAAGTTAAAGTCACGCATTTAACATTAGATTATATTTTTAATTATCAAACTGCGGGAAAATATCTTCATTCCTAGTCATGACGATATTGTCTCTCGGTGAAGTTAGTCTGCACCACAGTTGTTTTATTTTCTGTTTTTGACTACTTTGACTTGAAAGATCACAGTATTAAATCTGAAATATTTTCATGTGGCTACAAAAACGATTTTCTGTGCTGACTAAAAACAAAAAAACAAAGAAACAAAAACAAAAAAAAAGACAAGAAGAAAAAAAAGAAAATCAAAATCAGATTCTCTGTATTTTTTAGCTTTAATCGAAAGAAAAGTTTCTCAGGTTACACTTTGTGGAAAATCTTATAAAATGAGAGTGATTTTGAAGTTGAATCTACTATCGGTTTTCTCTTGAATGTACTTTAAAATAAAAGAAACAAACAAGGAAGAGGTATACAAAATAAATTTATAGAAAGTAGGTTTCAATGTAAAAAATTACCTTTCTCTTCATATTCGACAAAAAAGTGAAATTACAAAGATGTAATAAAAAATAAATTTATTATGAAAAACAGAGGTGAGGAAAAATCTTGTACAATTTCAACATTTAGTATCTTTAGCTAAAAGGATTTTTAACGGATAATTTCAGCTAATATAAGGCGTGATAGTCTTTTGAAGTAGATGAATACATTCAAAAAGCTAATGTGGTATGAAATGTGTGATATGGCTGAAACATGTGACAGGAAGGCGTATGGGCGTATCACGTTTAAGCACCAGTTCCCGTTGAGCTTGGTCAGAACCTAGATGGATGAGCTCTTGGGATACCAGGTGCTATAAGCTTGGAGGTAAGGGTGAATCCACCTCTTCTCCCTCAGATAAGGGTTAATTAGTAAAAAAAATACTTATTATCTCCCCCAACGCTACAAAAACTTCTTAAAACCTAAATAAAGTGATTCACTTTCCGACATGCTATGAACGTACGTCGTCCTTTGTTGGAGAAACCGTTTTAGGAGTCAGTGTTCTCTGGATCAATTTCCCAACCTATAGCCACACGGCCAAACTAGTCTATTGTAAGTTTCAGTTTGACTACTGAAATTTTATAATGTTTTATTGGGCCAGCATATTGAATAGTTCATAGAGCATAGAACATTTATTCACTATTTGTCTTTAATTTAATAAAATTAAATCTATATAAATAATTTTAATATATTTAGATTATGAAAATTTTCTAATTACTTCATATTTGAATAACTTTTAATTAGTCAGACATTGAAAATATCGTTTTTCTTTCTAGATGTATAAAGAAAATTACACCATTTCAGTTTTTTTAAATCTTGCTCATTTTAGCTATAACTGTTCTACTCTGATTTTGTAAATATATTTTTTAGATTTTTATAAGTGGATATCCATAAACTCTTATTAATATTTAATTTGCAATTTGATTATGTTAAAGAAATGAAAATATATATTTATTTAGATATTAAGTTGTTATCAATGTTTTTCCTGTCAGGTTGCCCCATTAGCCCATAAAAAGAAGCCGTGTAGACAATAAATTAGCAAGATTTTAGCATACGGTTTTATCAAGTCTGCAAACAATGTGACAATGTATCTCTTATGTATGACATTACTTTCTAATCATAGCATGGGCTCAATGTAAGCTTAAATATCATCTGGAGAGCAAGCACATGAATAAGGAAGACAAATCATTAGATCGTTTAAAAAACTATTTGACAGTTCCGTAAGAAGAACTTACTTCATTATTCGGTAAATGTCAGAATAAAAAAGCAAAGGTTTTGCATTTTATAACATTTCAAAACTAATAGCAAAACACGGAAAACAGCGCATTATTGGTAACGATTTTTCATTATCTGTGGCAATTTCTATTGTTATGCAACAGAGTGCCTAACCAATTATTGTATTTCGATGGGCAACAATACAGTAGCAAGACGCATCGATGAAATGGCAGAGGATATTGAAAATCAGTTAGTTGCACTTTTACAGGTAAAGAATTTAGCATTACAGATTTAACACCCCATTTTGTATGGTAAGTTTTTCCATGATAAATGGGAACTCAGAGAAGAAATGATTTTTCCTCGTAGTCTTGTGTCAGATAGTAAAAGAGCAACAAATTTTAATGAACTATCAGACTATTTACAAGAAAATAATATTCCTATAGTTAACATTATAGCATGGGCAACTGATGGTACTGTTGCTATGGTAAATACGGAGGCTTTATAGCCTATTTAAAAGATATTGTCTCTAGTGTGTTTTGCATAAACTGTGTGGTTCATCGAAAACCTTTAGTTGCAAAAACTTTGTGTGGGCTTTTGAAAAATGTTCTTGATAACATGATAAAGACTGACAACCGTATCAAATCAAATTCGCTGCAAGATCGTTTTCTTCATCAACTTTGTGCTGGTAATCTTCTACGTGTGCCGTGTCCATTGAGGATGTAGGCGATCATGGACTTCCACTTGACTCTGTCTCTTGTCGCTTTTAATATTTTTCTCCTTGGCATCGTTCCCGAATTCCTCTCTGCTTTCCATTTGCTCGAACCAATTGAATATGTCTCGCGCTGCCTTTCCCTGTTCCTCTTTCCCTCTGTTCGTCCTGTGAGTATCAGATTCTCCGAAACCTACTTCCTCATTACGTGTCTCACGAACCTCAACTGTCCCTTCCTGATGTTGACTATAAATTTTCTTCTCGTTTGGATCCTCTCCAACACCTCGTCTTTGCTCAAATGCTTGGTCCATGCTATCCTCATCATCCTTCTGTAGAAAAACATTTCTGCCTCAAACCTCTCCTACATCCTTGAAGAAATCGTTCAACATCCGCTGCCATACAGAATGACAGATAACATATAGCAGTCCAGCACTTTTCTTTGTTTCCCAATAAATTTTCCTGCTCTCAGTATTCTAGTTAGCTTTTGAAATGCGTCATTGGTCATGCAAATGCATCTTCGTATTTCAGTGTTGCCCTTTCCATCCTCTGTTAGAAAGTTTCTCAGATATTTATATATTTTTACTTGTTTTATTTTAGTTTCCCCAACCTGTAGTTGGTATTCTGGAGTCTTCTTTTTGCTGATGGTCATACATTCAGTTTTCCCGAAGTTTATGCTCAGTATTTTCGTCTCCCTTTCTCTTGCTACCTTCTGTAGGAGGTCTTGCATTTTTCTTTCTGTATCTGATATCAGCACTGTGTCATCAACGTATCTGATATTGTTCAGATTGTGACCGCTAATGACGAATCCAAGCAAGGACTCTATCTGTCTCAGAATTGTTTCGCTGTACAGGTTGAATAGATCCAGTGATAAAACACTTCCCTTTCTTAAGCCTCCTACTATTTTTTATACCTTGCGGAATTCATTTACTGTCCGTATGCAAGCGATTTGCTTCCAATTTAGGTTCTTTATTATCCTAATGTCTTTACCGAAAATATGGAGGTTGCCGAGCATCTGACAAAGTACACCACAAAGACTTATTAAAGTCTTTGTGGTGTACTTTGTCAGATGCTTTTGCGGAGTCTATAAAACACAGATGCAGGTTCTTCTGCATTTTTATTGCTCTTTCAGATAGCATTCTTTGTATGAATATCGCATTCCTTGTTTCGGTGTCTTTAATGAACCCGAACTGTTCTTGTTCTAGCTCTGGTCCGATTCTGCTCCCTTTATCCGAATCTGGGCGATGAGTTTTGTTATGTCGCTTATTAAGTTGATTGTTCAGTGGAGTTCACCTTCGTTGGCACCTGGCTTCTTAGGTTGTGCTATGAAAATTGATCTGCTTAAGGACTCCGTTATATCACCACTGTTAAAGATTTCGTTTATTATTTCTGTGATCCTGTCTATGCCAAATCCGCCTAAGGCTGTCTGAAACTCTATTATAATACCATCTAGTCTTTCGGTTTTGTTTCTGATTAATTTGGCCAGTGTAGTTGCCAATTCGGCTTTAATATTTCTGGTCTGTCGGTATTTCTGTGTATTGCCGGTTGTTCTCTCTTGTCGTGGAGGAGATCACCGATATACTTGTCTCATCGCTGAAGTATTTTTCTTTCTCCTTTGATTTTATACATCATGTTGCTGAGTATGTCTTTTGTTTTAGTAGTTCCTTTATTTTTTATGCATAACTCCCATATTTGCAGAGCTCAATCTCTCTATTTCTGCGCATTTGTTGTTGAATCATCTTTCATTAGCCTGTCTATATTTGTTCATTTCCTTGTGTTTCATTCCTTGTCTTGGCATTGTTTTCTGTCTCCTCTTCCTCATGTCAAGAATCTCGTTAGTGATCAACACATTTTTCATACTACGTGCTATTTCCGTTGGGATGATATCGTTAGCTGATGCGATTTGAGTTTCTTTTAGTGCGTCTCATGTTGAACTTTCGTTTCCAATTCGGCTTTCATATTTCTTTTTTTTTTGCTGTCCTTGTATATTTTCTGCAGGTTCGGGTCGTTAACGAATTTCTTGTATTGCAGTCTGCGTTAGGCTTCTTTAATCTTCATATAAAGCGGTTAAAACCTAATTTTTCATACAGAGTTTAGATGATTCTCTAAAGGTAATTGTCTGGTTTATTTTGTTGAACTATGGCAAAGTGATTAATTAATTATGAAGAGAACAGATCTTGGAGAAGACATTCTATCTGTTAAATTCGACATTTTTTACCTTTCAGATATATTTGAGAAACTAAATATACTGATAAAACAGCTACAAGGAAAAAATGTAAATATTTTAAATTGGAAAGCGGCAATCAGTGATTTTCTTGGAAAATTTCATTTGCTCAAAAATTCATATCTGCTCAATTTCGTATACTAACGTAAACAAAACAATATAACTGCGTTTGTGTATGAGTGCGGGCGTGTTTTCCTCTGCATAATACGAAACATTTTTAATGAAATATCGGCCGGAAGCAACTATTATATTTTCCAAACCTTGCCAATCTGGCGATGTTACATGAAGATGATATTTCAATTTACATCAATAATTTTGAAAAATGCAAAAATTATACTGTTTAATATATATATATATATATATATATATATATATATATATATATATATATAAGTGCAATTAAGCCACATTTTGTTGCGGATAAACAGTCGTTAAACCAAGCGTCGTGCTCTAGACCGACTCAGTCACGGAACGCGTCACCACTCCAGCAAAGTCGAATAGTGCCTTAGAAACGCTAATCTTTCTCAAATTCTCGAAACATTCATATCTGCTCCTTTCGTATACTAACGTGAACAAAACAATATAATTGCGTTTGTGTATGTGTGCAAACATATTTTCCTCTGCATAACACAAAATATTTTGAACAAAATTTAAAGGCAAAAAGTGAGGGTTGTCTATTACAAAGAAATACACAGTTTCAAGAATATTTACACAGTTTAAAATACACTTATTTGAAATAGCAAGATTACGAATACTCTTAGTAGAATCGATAGTAAATTACAATTTAGGTGTTTACAAAATGTATTCGGTATGTCGACAATAGTTTTTCTGTTGGGAATCACAGTTAAGTTTAAAATTGAAACTCATTTAGTTACAAGATAAAGTTTGTTTATATTTTGATTTTCTATGTTTCTTTTAAATAAAATGTTCTCACTTCATTTTTAGCGAAAGACAATATTTCCACTTTTATAGTTTACTAATATATAGAAATATAATAAAGTCATATCAAACAAAAAAGTATGATACATTAATTTACACCTTAAGAATTTTTACCAAATTTCTTGTTAGAATCTTTCCCCGAAAATAAGTTTTGAAAAGTAATTTAGGAGAAGAAACACACAATGGCTAAACATCCCTTCCATATCTATTGTTTAATATCGTAAAAAATTAAATATTTTAGTGAAATATATGTATGACATTGAAATTCTAATGTTTAATATGGTACAATTTTTAAGAATAAATTCATGGAGATGGCTGTATTGTAGAGTCATATTATACACAAGGATGGAATTTATTCCGTGGTTTTAGCTTCAGAAATGCGGTCTCGTATTACATTCAAGACGTATTATACACAAGAAAATATGGCATAAGTAATTATATGCATTTTTTTTTCATCACTTTAAACGTTAACTTTAGCGGATACTCATATTTAAGTAGTTATTAAACAGTATATTTATTTTCGTGTAATGTTTGAGAAATCTTATTAAAGAAGAATATCCGTGACTGAGTCAATTTACAGCAGTAGTTCCTAAACATTTTTTTAGCTCATAGCCAACTTTGAACACATAATTTTTTAAGTGGCCGTCAAAATTATAATAGTGTAAAAATTCCTTCCATTTTACATAGAATATTTCCGTATAAAGATTCAAGTGTGTCAATTTATTGGACTCACACAATTTCACAAGTATTAAAAATATTTTGCGCCACAAATGAGACCATTGATTATCAATATTACATACTTGGCCACGAAGCACAGCCCAAAAGGCAAAGGACAAATTTGGTGCTTTCAAGGAAAACTTCTCCTGTCATAATTCTCTTGAAGCTTTTAATATCTGCGCAGTTTAGTATACAAAAGTAAACGAAGAGGATTTTAGAAAGGATTCTTTTTTTATTAATCTGACAGATTCTTAGAACGTTAAATATTATTTTAGTGGATACTCGTATTTGAGTAGGCACTCCGTTTGTTGATAATTGTGTATTCTCTATCTGAGTGTGCAAGTATGTATGGAATAAATTACGCACCTTTCTGCTTCTCTTTAGGATTTTAGTAACAAAACAAATGTGGATGGCAGTTAATCCAAAGCACAGGTATTTTTCAGTCCGTTTAAATCGTAACTACACTTCTGAATCTTTCAGTGCAGCAATTATTACATCAAATATTCTGAAAAATTGTCATCACAATTTTTTTAATATGACTAATGTTTCCTGAATCCATGTCATGTGCATGCGTTCATTGACTAATGGTGCCTTTACGTCATCAATCCGCAACCTTGGAATCTGTGATATGACGAAAGATCAGAAATATCACTGGAAAAATCAAGTCTCGTTAAATAAGAATTTCCTGGCAACTTCTACAAAGAAAATGTCAAAAAAACTTTAGCTGAAGGCTTTTTAGTGGATTTCGATTTGTTCTACGGAAGTTTCAAATTCCTCGGGAAGAAAATAGAATCTAACATAAACACATGTCACGCAGTATAGTTTTATAAAACAAGCTTCCAAACACGAAGCGTCGGGATCAGAAGGACCGTTTGGTATTTAAAAGTGAAAAAAGCTCTTTTAATTTAAGACGAAAATAATCTGAAAAGGCTAATAAAATTATTTTAGATGTTTGACTTCATGCTCTCTAAAAGCTAAGTAATATGCTCAGAAACAGAAAATTTCGTTATAAATAAAGAAGGGTACCAAACTGAAATAAAATAAAATAAAACAACTGAAATTGAATAAACGCTATTCACATGGGAAGGGTTACAATTAACAAAAAACCTAACCAAAGTATTAAGACACATGAAAACTTCGATGAAAATAAAAGAACATAATACTGAATATTAATGCAATCTTAGTCCTTCTATATGGCAGTGAATGTTACACAATCTTCTTAAAGAGGAAGAAGAGGCATGAAACCACAGGAATTTAGTTTTCAGTTTATGATGCTGAGAATATCATGGACTGAACATGTGAGTAACGACAAAGTTTTAGAGAAAATGGAATAAAAATGCATAATTTAATTAACAAAAAATATGGAGAGTAGAAATTTCTAGGTAAAAGTAGCTCAGAATATTTGACACCGATATTTTTTTATTTGTTTTAATCGTATCACCCCGATCAAGGCGGTAACGCCACTGATGTGCAGGGGACTACGTAACAGTGAAAAGGTTAGAAAAGAGAAAGCCGGAAACCACATCCTAAACAGGGAACAAGGGATGAGCCTCTTAACCTGTTCAATAGACGTGGGTGGAGTGTGAACCGGGCAATAGATAGATCTATCTACTCCAAGATATGACGTTAAAGGCAAGAGAGACCGTGGAAAACAGTGCATAACCAACGTAACGAAATTATATAAAGTGGTGGTTGAAAAGAGTTTAGGAGGGACAGCGGAAAAATAAAATTTGCAAAGAAATTGAAAGGACAGGGAATTGTGAAGGACCATGACCGTAAATCTCCTGAAATAACATGACACAAAAAATATAAGTACAGCTAAACAAGAAAAGGAATAAAAGAGTACGAAATTAATTAAATTTTCCCCCTCAAAACGGTGCTTATTTTATATGGTTGGTTGGTTGTTTTGTTTTTATGACATATCAACCTCGGCGGGTCATTTATTGCCAACTAAATTTTATTTATTTATTGCTGGTAATACCTTTTTTTTCTTTCAACAATAAAATTGTTATTTTTATATAAGTTTTGTGTCTAGTAATATTTTTTCTCTTTTCGAGTATCAAGATTGATTGGGATTTGTTTTTTTAAGGGCAGGGTCCCCGAGTTCTACCCTCGTTATTTAATCCATAACTGTAAGGAAGGGACAGATTAATACCTTTCCGAAAGGTGCCGGTGCTTAAGTGAATGCATTGTATTCAACTAGAATTCGAACTCGGCTCATCGATTTCTCTTTCCGAGCCGATATCCACTGCACCACAACGCGCATCCGTCACTAAACGCTTACAGCACCTGGTATTCCCAAGCGGTCACCTATCTAAGTACTGACCAGGGTCAACGTTGCTTAACTTCGGTGATCAAGCGAGAACCGGTGTATTCAACGTGAGAGGCCGTAAGCCTATTTTATATGGAACTCTCGAATTAAAAAATCGGGTTATAGAAGGAGTGGTCCGGTTTTAATCAAATTTGATACACTCATAGACAAAGACATAAGAAACGACATTCAGAAGTTTCACGGTTGCAGTTCTTACAATAGTGCAGAAAATCGATGATATATATATATATATAAAAGGCAAGATGTTTGTGTTTGTGTCTGTTTACCTGCCTGTATATTTGTATTTTTTCAGCCCTTTTAATTGAGTTTTTGCTTCTGGTTTGGCTCTAAGTAGGTATAATTGTAGTTCTTAGTCTCAGCCATGATACTATTTACTCAGAGGACTTATTTAGCCTTCAAAATTCATTTTACGACGAAAAAAACTTGATATCGATAGAAAGAAATAAAAATCTCACTTACATCCATTCATTTTTCATTCAGTCTACGGTTTCGCTTTAACTGGAAACAACTATTGCTTTTTAGGCTTTCGTGCTAACGTCCAAAGAGTCTGAGATCCAGGACCATAGATTAGTTTTAAAGCTTTCATTACACCCGAGCAACGCCGGGCTATACTGCTAGTTAACTATATATATATATATATATAGAATAGGGGTCCTGGGTATGACAATAACCTGCATCTAGCAGCAAGGCCTCTGATTGGGAGGTTTTGAGGAGCATGAAACCACCTCTTAATTGCTGTTGTTCCCAGGTCCACCCTGACCCGGGGTGGTAGCACCTGTTAGGATTCCAGCTATGGGCAAATAGTTTGACCTTCAAACTGACGTCAAAACTCTATGAAAGTATAAAAATAGACTTTTATAAAAAAAATATACGTTTGTGAATTAAAAATATTACCAACAATACATTTTTGAAGGAAAAAGATTGTTAGCATAAAACATTTTTAAAGAAAAAAGAAAATAAAAAATGTCAACAAAATCTGACAGAATCAACCTTCTCACTTTAACTGAAGATTAAAAAAAATTTAAAACCCTTCCTTTTTGGCATTAAATAACCCACAGAGGTGTTGATATGCCGTTAAACAAAACTCAAACTCAAACTCAAACATATAGAATAGTGAATAGTGTATGCGCATTGGAGTTTCCTCAAACAATAAAGTATATAAAAATTACGTACAATTGGCAACAACATATTTGACTGATTTCGGATATTCATTTAAATTACTTTGTAGTTTATGCAACGCAGGTGAATCAAAGAAAACTAATGGTAATAAAATGAGTGAAAAAAAAATCCATTCATATTAAATGAATATGCAAACATTATGTACAAATTATTATTGATTTCTTATTCTTCTTTGCGTCGGATCCTTCCAGAATGTAGAGGATAATAGCTCTCCGCAACTTATTTTTCCTTTGTAGTTATTAGTAATTTTGGTCCTTTACCCTTAATTCCAGTCTATGTTCTACTATTTTTTCGCTGTCTCGTTAGGTAGGCTACTGGTAGCTTTATTTTTTCCATTTTTTTATTTCAATATGTCCAAGCCCCATATCCTATTTATGTGCCCTAGAAATTTGAACTTTCTTTCTGATTCTAAGTATAACCGTCCTGTTAGTTTCTATTTCTTATAGAAATGTCTAGTTATCCACAGGTTCAGTCTACGGCATTCTCAGAATCCTTCTGAAGAACGATTTTTTCTGTTTCTTCAAGTATTTTCTTCATTTGCAAAGAGGTTGTCCAGTATCCACTGCCATATAGAGGGACTAGTTATACATAACAGATTAGCACACTTTTATTAGTTTCTAAAGAAATTTCTTGTTTTTTAATGTTTTACTGAATATATTTTGGAATGATTACTACGAACGCACACACACACACACACACACACACACACACACACACACACCTAATATACAGGATGCGGTGAATAAATTATCTAAATTTCGCTCACACAGAAATGTCTTGAAGTACTAAAGATTAAATTCATTCAGTCAATCCACGCTCTCCAGATGAATTCGGGATCTTCTGTAGCTCATCTGAACGGTTTCCCTGTTGAAGTTGGTAAATGCTGCCATAATCAATGCCTTCAGTTTATATTTGATGTTATAAAGAGTTTAGTTAGTATCTCACCTAACTGCTCTCCAGCCATAATAATCAAGGGTGTTTTAGTCTGGTGCGTTAGCTGGCCAGTTGTAAGAAGTAATGTGCTTGCAGTAATTGTCTGAAGGCCATGAATGGGTTCTCCATCTGGTGTAGCATGGTGCAGAATCCTGTTCTCAGATACAGAGTCTTCTGGCAGCCACCCTCTTGCTGCACTATTTCTGTTATATACTGCTATCATATATGGTATATACTACTGCTGCTGCTGCTGTTACTGGAACAACAATCGTCTTGACAGATAAACGATAACAACGAAAACGCATGAATAAAAATATTATTTTATATTTTTATTCTATTCGGTGACCGTTGTGCGTAAAGATGTAATCAAAGGGAGTCACACACATACGCACATATGAGGGAGTTGATTGGCTGGAATTGTCTTCCTTTGCGTTCACCCCGACTTCTCTCGCCGTTTTTCTGAACTATCGCAAAAACCCGAGCTTATATAAGCTGAAATACGCCGACTTTCGCTTAATTACGTCATTTTATGTCCAGGCACATTGTTTATCATTTTCGCATTATTATGGTTTTGGGGTCAGCTGCCTTTGACGTCATTACATTCCTCCAACATTGTTTTATATTTTCTGACCTTGAAAATATCTGTCTTGACACAAACACACTTTCGGTTGTCACTGTTTCTTGCTTTACTTATTTTCCAAAATAATATTTATTTTATGTAAATACACGTCTGTTTTATATTTCCTGACCTTGAAACGACTGTCTTTGAGTAAAATAATAATTCCTCAATGTAAAAAACGTTTGGTTTACCAGCCTGAATTTTTGCTGTTTACATTAAATAAACTTTATTCAATGCAAATACATTTTTGTCTGCCAGCCTAAATTCCTGCTATTAAATATTTGTTTAATGTAAATACACTTCTGAATGAAATTATATTCTGTGGTTCACAGAATATTTAATATTCCTGCCATACCATTTTTCAAACGATTCACCATTGAACAAGTGCATCATTTTTTCGACAACTAGTTTACTACACAACCACTGCAATTGTACAAAACCTTTACATATAATAACATAAAAAAATCAATCAATGATACAGAACAACGCAAGCAAAAGTGAGGTAGACAATTACGTAGAGGCAAGCGAGTCAGAGCTCTGGTGCAAAGGAAAATAATTATTTTACATTATTACATGAGACGTAGTGGCAGAATTTTGTTCCTTGAAACTGACATGAATCTCCCCTCCTCACGTCAGAATAGTTCAAAATAGTATATCCTGTAAAGGTGGTTTTTGTACAGCTTAGCGTAATTCGACCAATAGAGAGTCGTGCGCTAATTCGTCGGACCGGAAGATGCCATTTACCTGGGAAACTGAAGACAATCGCAAAGAACACTAATTGGTCAATCGGCCGTGGTGTTGATATGATAAAAGAGGGCTGACGTAAGGAAAAAGGGAAAATAAATTTTGACGTTGTTGACGTGTGAGAGAACTCAAGCAACGGTGGACTGTAAACCAATGTATTTAGTGGTGTGCGAGCGACGTCAGAGAAAATGCAAGCTCATTTACGAAACAAAAAGTAATACGAAATTATCAAAATCAAAGGTGACACTCTCTTCTCTCTCTGTAATTGTGCGTATGTATCTTCTTTGTTAATTCTATGCAACAGACACTTTCGCCAATGTAAACTCTAATTTTGCTACTTACGGTAGGCATAATAATGAATCAGAACAGAACGCGATTTGAAAAAATCCCTTTTTTCTTTTTCTTTCTTTTTTCTTTTTCCTTCTTTTTCATTTTTAACACTCAGTATGGAGTCGATCTATACTTTCTGAAACGCGTTGGGCACCACGACATAGTGTAAGGATTAGCGCCAGAGCAGTTTCGTCCGAACAGTGAGCCTGATCCTTACCACGTTCTCTACTTCTAAGCCACACTTAGAAAATCATTATTCCGAGACCCGTGTATAAAACGTGTGTATAAAAATACTACTTATATTTTTATTCTTCTTTGGTGACAATGGTGTGGAGTAGAAGGCACTCAGAGAGATAGCATACACGCATAAGTGGGTAGTTGACTGGCTTAGGTTGTCTTCCTTTGTGTTCTCTCCGACTCCTCGGGTGTTCTTTGATCCGGAAAACCCGAAAATAAGCTGAAATACCTCGACTTCCGCTTAATTGCGCCATATTTTGTTCAGGCGCATTTGTTTATCATTTTCTTATTATTATTGTTTTCGGGCCAGTTGCCTTTGACGTCATTAAATTCCTCTGTCTTTGTTTTATATCCACTTTCCTTAAGAAAAGCTGTTTTGACGCAAACAAAATTTCATTTGTCACTGGTCTCTGCATTCCTTATTTTCCAAAATAATATTTACTTAATGTAAATACACGTTTGTTTTATATTTCTTCACCTTGAAACGGCTGACTTTGAATAAAATAATATTTCTTTCATGTAAACATATTTTTTGTTTGTCAGCCTGCATTCTTGATATTTGCATTTAATAATATTTATTCTATGCAAATACATTTTTGTTGCCAGTCTGCATTTCTGCTATAATATTTGTTTCTGATTTAAATTATATTCTGTGAGTCACAGAATATATAACACTTCTTCAAGGCATTTGTTGTAGACCTCCGTCTTGAGGCCTGTTTCGAAAAGGAATGGAGGCCTAACTTCGCCATCACTAGCGATCACTCAAAACACCATGTTGTTGACTAGATTTATCATCCGACTCTCTCCGAATTCTCTGCACTGTCCTCAAATTGACACCTAATATACGGAAATGCTTGTATTGGATCTTTCGGTGCGAATGACAAGCAATACAGCATGTCATTTTCAAATCTTTGGCGCGGTGAATTGCATCATGGAGCTTTTTTCTCACACACAGTGCCCAACAGATCCTACTCAGTGATAATTTACCGTCGCGTTTTGTATACAAATGAAGCGAATATTGAGATGTTTTTAACGTATTGTTTTATATAATTTTGTGTTGTCTGTGTTTTGTGTCGTCTGTATTTTGTGATTTTAAAATCAAACAAATGTTAGTTGCCAGTTGCTTCAATTACTGACTTTATTTTTAGTCGTCGACGCAAAACTTTTTTAAAGAACTTTTGCTAAAGAAAGGTCTAATTATTGCATTATCTCTTTCTGCAGACATTGTTAAATCACTGGAGAATGTTAAAAGTAATAACGAAAAAAATGCTATTAAAAGAAGAAAACTTTTTGCACCAAAGTTCATCCAGTACAAATATTACTGAATGAGATCTCATATATGAATGTAAGAGCAGGTAGAAGGAAACGAAGACTATGAGGATAGGATTGAAGATAGCGATTGACATAGCGTTCAGGGAAGGACCCAGTTGGAAGTTTGTGCAGAGAGGAACTAAATTGAAATTCTTCAAATGGAAAAAGGGGAATGTGGGTGACTCGGCACCGTGCACTTTACTGTAAAGGTTTAAACTGGTGAAACTAAAGATTGGAAAGGAAATAAATATGTCATACACGATCGTTTAAATGATTTTGAATTCTGTCAAAGATAAAAAGTAAGGATTGTGCAACTACAGTTATAACATGGCAGCAAAACTCATTTTTTTAGGCTAACCTGATTCATGTAAAGGTAAGATAGGACAGAATGAGTCAGGTATTTTTGAGTGTGCTGTATAAAGTGCTTTATAAATTTTATATTTATGAAAGCATTTCGGCTGAAATATTTCAGGGCTTATATTACTGCCATATCATGTTCAAATAAAAGTATGATCACTGTAGTTAAGAAACGTTGAGCTTGGTCAGTATCTAGGTGAGTAACTGCCTGGGGATACCAGGTTCTGTAAACTTAAATGGGTTGGTGGTGCAATGATTAACAGGATGGAATTAGAAATCAGAGGCACCAGTTCCAACTCCAGTTGGGTATCTTATATTACCTTATATGCAAATGCCCTTGAGGAAAGTATGAATTCACATACTCTCTGTCCCAGTTATAACTAATTAATAGAAGTTGTATTAGTAAATCATTATCTTCAATACATTGTACAAGCAAAAGTATGTTTCCTGGCTTTAAATAATTTTCAAAATGTTGATAAGCCGTAAAACACAAATCAGTCAAAAATCAATATTTTAGATATGTTTTTTTTTTGTTTATTAATATTTTTTCATATTCTGCTAACATATTTTCCAGTATTTCCGATATCTGTTTTTGCTTTCTTTTTCCCCTTGAGTGGTTCTTGGAGTTTGTCGAGGCCCAAACGTCATTCAACATTGAGGAATACGAAAGGAGGTTGTTGCATGAATGGTAAAAGAGGTAAGAAGTGAAGTTTATGAAGATATGTGAAAAAGAAAACAGTTTATTCTAGACTTGAAGAGGCCAAGATTGTGGTGCTAAAGAAATCCTTTTCTTCTGAGTCAATTCCTCAAAATAGCGAAGAAGCTGTCTGAGTGGATCTTTCTTTAGTGAAATATTTATCTAAAAGAAATTTAACCTTAGAGTTTGAAACATGAGTTTGAATTGTTATTCACATACATATAATTATTTGGTTATTTCTAGGGTCTGTTCCTCTTTTTGTCAGGTCCTCTGAGATATGGTTAATATTCAAACATTTCTTTGGCTTTTTCATTTTCTTTAAATTTTTGTTTGAAACACTTTGGCCTTGAATTCTATTTAGATTTCACTGTTAACCAAGGCATAAGTCGTATTTGGCGACCAGCCTTCGTCTATTCTCATAAAGTAGGCAGAATATTTTCCATTTTTTAAGAGTCCCGTTTTGAATTCACAATTATTTCTATCATCTTCTTCTTCTTCTATGTGCCCTGTCCCTTCAGGACGTAGGCGATCATGGATCTCCACGTCTCCCTATCCCTTGTGGCTCTTAGTATGTTTGCTCCTGTTGCTCCTGGCAACCCCCGTTCCGTCATCCACCTGATCAGACTCTGCAAATATGTTATCCGCTGCCTTCCTCTGTCTCTCCTTCCTTCTATCTGTCCAGTCAGTATCAGGTTCTCCAGGCTCTCCTTCCTCATTGCATGTCCCAGGAACTTCAGTTGTCTCTTCCTGATGCTCAGCATCAATTTCCTTTTTGTTGACATTCTTTCTAACACTTCGGCGTTGCTTGTATGCTCAGTCCACGATATCCGTAGCATCCTTCTGTAGAACCACATTTCGGCCGCTTCCAGTTTCGTCCTCATTTTCGATGATATTGTCCAGCATTCACAGCCGTACTGAAGAACTGACATCACGTAGCAGTCTAGCACTCTTTTCTTCGTTTCTATTGAGATCTTCCTGTGTGTTAGTATTTTGCTCATCTTCTGGAACGCGTCCTTTGCAATGCCAATTCGCCTTCGGATCTCCGTGTCGCACTTTCCATCTCCTGTTAGAACACTTCCTAGGTACTTTTATTCTTGGACTTGTTTGATTCTGTTATCCCCCACCTGTATTTGGCATTTTGGGTTGTATCTTTTGCTGATGACCATGCACTCAGTTTTCTTAAAGTTTATTTGTAGTCCCTTCTTGTCACTCTCCACTGCTACTTTCTGTATGAGATCTTGCAGTTTCCTTTCCGTGTCCGCAATCAGTACTGTATCGTCCGCGTATCTTATGTTGTTCAGGTTGTGGCCTCCAATAATAAATCCTGGTGTGTCATCTAGGGTCCTCGAAATATTCTCGCTGTATAGGTTGAACAAATCCGGTGAAAAGACACATCCTTGTCTTACGCCTTTTTCTATCTTTGTGTATCTACTGAGGTTGTTACCTGTCCGTATGCAGGCCGTTTGCTGCCAGTAGAGATTCTTGATTATTCTTATATCTTTGCCGAAAATGTCGAGGTTGCCTATCATTTCCATCAATTCTTTGTGTCGTATTTTGTCGAATGCTTTCGCGTAATCAATGAAGCATAGGTACAAGTCTTTCTTCATTTGTAATGCCCTTTCAGAGAGCATCCTAATCATGAATATGGCGTTCCTTGTTCCCGTGTCTTTGACGAACCCGCAGTGTTCCTGTCCTATCTCTGGCCCGATTCTGCTTCTCGCTCTATTCATCAGGATTCTGACAATCAGTTTTGTAATGTGACTCATTAAGCTGATAGTTCTGTGTAGTTCACACTCGTTTGCACCTGGTTTCTTCGCCAGTGCTATAAATATCGACTTGCATAGGTCGTCTGGTATTATTCCGCTGCTATAAATTTCGTTTATTATGTCGGTAATCTTTTCTATGCCATATTCTTCTAAGGCTGTCAGCAGCTCTATCACTATGCCATCTGGGCCAGGGGCTTTATTTCTGTTCATTTTGGCCATTGCAGCTTCCACTTCGGATTTTAGTATTTCCGGTCCATCCATCTCCTTGTGTATTCTCGGTTGTTCTCTCTTGTCGCCAAAGAGATCCTTTATGTATTCTTCCCATCGCTGGAGTATTTCCTCTTTCTCTACTATGATTGTCCCTTCCTTGGATTTTATGCATCCTGTTGAGGAACAGTTGTCCTGTCAGTTCTCTTATCTCTTTATGCATTTCTGCTTTGTTGTTCCTGCTCAGTCTCTCTACTTCTGCACATTTGTTGTTGAGCCATTCCTCTTTGGCTTGTCTGCATTTGTTCCTTATCTCCCTGTGAAGTTTTTTGTACTCTGCTCCGTGTCTTGGCGTTATTTTTTGTCTCCTTTGCATCATGTGGAGGATCTCTTCGATCATCCACTCATTTTTTCTTCTGCGTCTGATTTCCTTTGGGGCTATGTTGTTCGCTGAGGTCACCATTGCTTCTTTTAGTGACTCCCATTTTGAGTA
This sequence comes from Ascarosepion bandense, assembly GCA_037127315.1. Taxonomy (NCBI): domain Eukaryota; kingdom Metazoa; phylum Mollusca; class Cephalopoda; order Sepiida; family Sepiidae; genus Ascarosepion; species Ascarosepion bandense. The sequence goes on along the minus strand of JBBBDQ010001130.1, from coordinate 188,133 downwards.
TCCTTTTCCAATTTGTTCTTCATATTTCTTTTTTACGCTGTTATTATATTCTTTCTGCAGGGTGAGATCATCCTCTAGTGTGTCGTATTGCAGTCTTGGTGTTATGCTGGGTTTCTTCAGTCTTCGGAGTTTCACTTTTAGTTTGCAGACGACTGGGACGTGGTCACTTCCGCAGTCAGCACCTGGGTACGTTTTGCATTGGACTACTGCGTTCCTGAATCTCTTGTTTATAGTTATATAATCTATTTGGTTCTTCGTGTCCCCTCCTGGGCTTCTCCATGTCCATAAACGTCGTGGGTGTTCTTGGAACCAGGTGTTAGTAATGACCTGGTCATTGGCTGAGCACCATTGGATCCATTTTTCTCCTCTTTCGTTGCGCTCTCCTAGTCCGAAGTTGCCGTTCGTGTCTCCTTCTCTATCTTTACCTACCTTTGCATTTAAGTCCCCCATTATTATCCTGACTTCTTGACTTTTGCACTGAGCCTTAGCACTGTCCAGTATTGAATAGAATGATTCTATTTCGTCCTCTGAGCTTTGAGTTGTTGGCGCATAGACTACTATAATAGCTATATTGAGGGGCCTTCCCCGCAGTTTAACCAAGAGGACTCTCTCTGACAGTTGCCAGTATCCAATTACACATCTCTTCACTTGTTTGTTTAGTATTAAAGCGACCCCTTTTTCGTGTTTTTTTCCTCCTGCATATATTATCCTGTGGGTGTCGCTACTGAAATCTCCGTTATTAGGCCATCTTGTTTCACATATTCCTAGGATGCTGATATTCAGTCTGTTCATCTCCTGTTTGACATTCTCTAGTTGTCCACAGTTCAGTGTCCTGACGTTCCATGTTCCTATAGTGAGTTTGTCTTTGATTCGCACAGTTGCAGGATAACGGTCCAGCGACACCTGTTGCTCATGTCGTTCTTTCCCGGGCGAGGGACAAATTTTGGAGTAAAATGTCCCCTTTACGCCGTTGGTGCTAACAGTCGCCGGATGACGGTCAGGTGGCACCTGTTGCCCATGCCGGTCCTTACCGAGCGAGGAGTTGTTTCCTTGGGAAGTCTACTTAGTCTTTTCATTTACAGACTAAACTACTTTTTCGCATCGCTCTATATTTTTTTAGTTATTTGACCTCAAGCAAGGCAATAAAACTCCTAAAATGCAGTAGAATTGCTGAGTGGGAGAAAATATGAAAAAAGATAAAACAATTATCAAGGAAAGAGAACAAAAAAAAACAGTAATAAGGAATTAACTTAAGAATTAAAAATTAAATTAAGAATTAAGAATTCACTAAAGAATTAAGAATTAATAACGATTAACATTGCATTTGCATTTTCAAAACATCAACGTTGACAGGAATGCAAGAAGCTGTAAGAGAGTTTAGTAAATAAGAAGCTGCTAACATAGAACTTACAGTTACATCCAGCTTCTTCTTCTTCTTCTTCTTCTTCTTCTTCTTCTTCTTCTATGTGCCTTGTCCCTTCAGGACCTAGGCGATCATGGTTCTCCACGTCTCCCTATCCCTTGTGGCTCTTAGTATGTTTGCTCCTGTTACTCCTGGCAAACCCCGTTCCGTCATCCACCTGATCAGGCCCTGCAAATATGCTATCCGCTGCCTTCCTCTGTCTCTTTTTCCTTCTATCTGGCCAGTCAGTATCACGTTCGCCAAGCTCTCCTTCCTCATTGCGTGTCCTAGGAACTTCAGTTGTCTCTTCCTGATGCTCAGTATTAATTTCCTTTTTGTTGCCATTCTTTCCAACACCTCATCGTTGCTTGCATGCTCAGTCCACGATATCCGCAGCATCCTTCTGTAGAACCACATTTCCGCTGCTTCCAGTTTTGTCCTCACTTGCGATGATATTGTCCAGCATTCACTGCTGCATTGAAGAACTGGCATCACATAGCAATCCAGTACTCTTTTCTTTGTTTCTAGTGAAATTTTCCTGTGTGTTAGTACTTTACTCAGCTTCTGGAACGAGTCCTTTGCCATGCCAATTCGCCTTCGGATCTCTGTGTCGCACTTTCCATCTCCTGTTAGAACACTTCCTAGGTATTTAACTTTTTGTACTTGCTTGATTCTGGTATCCCCCACCTGTATTTGGTATTTTGGGTTGCACCTTTTGCTGATGACCGTGCATTCAGTAAAACACCCAGCTATGTCAAGTATAAAATGATGAAACCTTGCCGTCAATCTACTATTACGCTTAAATCCATAAAAAACTAGTCACCATAGAGAAAAGCTCATTAGAACTATTAGCATGAAAGTATTTATAGAAAAGGCGCAGTAAATTTGTCGTGGAAAGTGACTAAATCCGTGACGTCAGCTCAAGACCCATAATAAGGCAGGTTTAACCTTACATTTTATTAAGTATCTCTTAATACATAGCAGAAGCAGCAGACCGCATATGACGGTAATATTCATTGCATGGAAGAACGGTATAAATTTATAAATAAAATATTAATTCATAAACTTATAAATTTGCAAGATAAATTTTTGGCAGAAAAATTGTCTAGCACGAATGAACGAACCAACTTTCTTAGCAGCAGGTCCAGTCATTAATGCAATATAAATTTTCCACTTTATGTCAGCGAAAAACGTTTGTCCGAGAAGGCGCAGTGGATTACTTTTCTTGAGGCTAGCTTCATTTTATAATAAAGTAACTGTTTGTATATGGCAGTTTTCTAAGCATAGCTTAGATCTGGCACAAGGCCCAAAATTATAAGACTTTCAGTGAGAATCAAACGAAACAAGCTTACTAAGCATTGGACCACGTGCTCAAAATCCGTTTGTATATGAATCGAACGCTCCAGCTTAATGTGAAAGACGAAATTTATTTCTAACCGCAAAGCAAATGGAGAATGTTAGAAAATTAGATTCTCTGTAACTATTTGGGTTTTTTATTTAGTTTTTGTTTCGGATGGTCACGTCTGCGAGTTAAGAGTCTCTTTTTTTCCTGTTTTCATAACAACAACGCAGACTCTTCTGTTCTTATCACAAATTTCTAAGTTATTTTCGTCTTTTACTTTCGATGACAACTAAACGCTTGTGTGAATAACATTTGTTATCCTGCGCTGACTCCAAAAAGTAATTTCCAGCCAATCGCTCTTCCTAAATTATCTTCCTAATACCGATTTTAAATTCTTTTTGGGCGTGCTTGCCGCATTCAGTTAGCTATTTTTTTTCTCTCTATCTCCACGGGCGTAATTTTATATTTTTATGTTCGCTGTCAATCTTCGCTTTAAGGTAATTGGTTTTAATGCATTTAGTTTTGGTTGCTATAATCAACAATCCTGCCTCCAGTATTGGATGGAATCAACGTGGCGATTATCAGGACATTTCCATCGCAGTTTCTTCGATTTGCCGCTTACATTCTTCATGGAGTTGGATTTCTGGCTACTTTCGTTTCTTGCTTTTATTGGCTTTTAATTGTTCTCCTTATTTGTTGCAATTATCATTTCCCCGTTGTATTGCGTAAAATGGAATGTAGGTTAAACGCAGGTTTCGGCGTGAAAGAGTTTGCTTACGTATTTTTTCACCCACTTCTTTACACATAGTCTAGAAATAGTTTCTCTCTAAGGTAGTGGTTCCTAAATGATACGGTGCTCCTTGTAATTGCGACAGAAGAAAATAGCAAGTGAGATCGAATTATTTAGAAATATTTAAAAATGTTTATACGCCTAAAACAAATATGATTTCAAAATTTAAAATGTTATTATGGATTACTTTTAATTACATGCAGGAGTCTCTTTTTTGGGCTCAGTCAGTTAACTATACGTGATACACGCTTGGGCGATCATGTATTGAACGAGACATGACTGAGTAGGTAGAAGATTATCCCGCAGTAGGTTACCATTCTTTGGTAGACTGCTTGCCATCCAAGGCTATCGAACTCAATCTGTCCTGTTATTTAACTCAAAGATAGAAGGAAGAGACGGATTAATACCTTTCCCAAGGGTTCTCAGTATATATAGTTATAAATAATTTTTAACTGTGATATTTTAGCGTTATATCAAATAATAAGAATATAGTAACTAGGGTCCGTAAATTGGAGGAGAGCGTTATCAATGATAATGTTCTGACTTCGAATCCGCGGTTATATATCTTTAACTTTTTCTGTTTTTTTTTTTTTCATGTACTTTTATCACATAAAATTTGGTTGGGAGTGAGTAAATGCTTATTAAAAAATGCACCCAGAGAAAACAAATGTTTGGGAACCATTGCTCCTGGTGTAAAATTTTGTTCAGTAATCTTTTGTCCCACCGAGCTATCGATTTAAAACTATTACTCGTTACTGATATAAAAACCAGTTTAGTTACACTACTGCTACTCTGTCTAATACTGTTACTACTAATAATAATAAATGATTTGGTGCTACAGTAGAAATGGTTCTCAGTTTTTCATATTAATTATTGGGAAGTATTTCTGTGTTTTGTTTTGTTTAATTCAGATGGTATTAGTAACAATATTAACTGTTTTTTCATAAGGAAACATTCGGCATTTCTTGACCAATCAGCTAGTGCTACTGTTCTTTGAAATTTTATAATAAAATAATCTTTCGTTAAAAAGGGTTTTTACAGCCCATTGTTATTATTTTTCCATTATTGATGAGGACTTCCTTCCTGTTTTTGAAGCAGTTTGTAAGCTATTTTTATTCATTGATCCGGGTAAGCGGTTGTAATAAAAGGCGACAGTTTAAATATTTCAGAACGGGTTTGTCGCCATGGAATCACACCCAAATGAAACTTTTGATATGACAAAGCTATTTAAGAACCTAAAAGTTCTTAGGTTAATTTTTGGTTTTGTGGCAACTTGTGGTGTTGACAAAACTAAAACTAGCGTCCAATATTCTATGTTCAATTTCCTTATCTTCTATAAAATTTTCTTATAACTGACTCATACATCGAAGTATTTTAAGTGTTTATCATTTATCAATTCAACCTCCTGAAATTTTATGTTGGATTTATGGTATGGGCCATTACTGCTTTCATTCCAATTACAGGTTGAAGTTTTTGTTCTGGAAAAAATTGTCTTGTGTCCTATTTCTTGGAGGACTTTGTAGATGGTATTGCTTTCTTTTGTTCAATATCATTATCATCTAAACTATGAATACCTATGACATCTCTATAGCTGTCCACGTCATCAGTACATGCCTCGAGTGGAACACTTTTTTATTAGTTGTTTAATTTTAAATGTGGCTGGAATACTTCAATATTCAATGTACATCTCTTTACATGGATTAGGGTTATCACTGTCTATTTCTTCATACACCTGATAGAGTTTTAAATGATTTGGTATTGAGTTCATAACAAAAATGTACAACTTAGTGGGCCGATATAGTGTCTTTATTAGATTTATATATTCAGAGGAATCATAACTTGGAAGACTGTTTCTAATGAATAAAGAAAAGTAATACGAAGTAGTCATATGCTACAAGTACAAGAATTTCTGCTGGAACATACTTGAGAGTTGTATTATGTGTAATTGTTAGCGACTCGGAACAAAATATTAGTGAAACGAGTTCTCTCTTCAGCCGAATTCGTTACAGTCGTCTAAATATCTTTGTAAGAAAAGGCATGAATTCATTTCTTCTCCTCCAGCTATAGGTTAAATAGCAAGGCGTACTGTAATAGGCAACCAATCTAGGATAAAGACAACTTTGAATTCAAAACCGTTGCACTGAAATTGAACATACAATCTATCGACAAGATAGAATTACGCTATATTCTCGACTGTGATTGATTTATGATTGAGTCAATGTGTTTTATAAATTGTAATTATTATGAATCTGAGAAATGTGCCTAATATAACTAGAACATTTGGAACTGCATTGAAATTTCCAGCAAAGACATGGGGAGACGTAACAGATGGAATGTTGATAATGATAGGTATTTGACCACGCAAGCCAAACTTTATGTGCCCAAACTAAAAACTGTTCTAGAGCTAGCAAAACACAAAATTCTTTGTCAATTTCAATTTCAACTGGGTCGTTTACCGACCACAGTAAAGAGAGCAGATAAGAAATGATCTGCCAGTTAAAAAATGTTCTTAACGAACCAAAAATTTAAAGCAAGGAACACGAAAACACTGAGAAAACACCTGAATTTTTTTTAGGGGAAATGAAATAAAAAATAAATAAATACGCACAGGATTTTAAAACGGCACCGAAATTATTTTTTCAATTATTTTTATAAACTTTCAGTAAAAGTTACTTAGCTTAATCATAATTTTTTTCGGATTTTGTTTGTCCAAAATTATTCTTCAACAAATAAAGTATTCTTAAAGATTCTTCAATATTTTTTATCCAGAAAATAAACTAATAACTCAGTAAAAGTCATTAGTTTTAATCATAAATTATTTCGGCTTTTGTTATTCCAAAATTATTCTTCAACAAATAAAGACCACATATATTTACCATCGTTTGCAATGGTTTTCTGTCGCTTATCTAGTGCAACTCTTCGACATGATTTGAATAAAATTCAGGTTTGGACGTGGAAATATTTTCGACGTACTCTTGAAACTGTTTTTTATTGGATAAATCTGTTCTCCATCAAAGACTTTAGCAGCAGTCCAACTAGATAATAACCGGTTCGTGTAATGTCAAGTAAACAAACCAATCAAGTTCCGAATATTTTTCTGTGTTATTTTAACTGTATGCGGCTGTTATGTCTTCGTTTCAGTGAACAAAGATAACACAACCCTGAAATATATTGTCGCTTTGGGATACGTAGTCTTGCTGAATTCTGTAGTTAAGATATAACGTTCACTTCCGGCTCGCTCTCATTAATACTTTTCTATTTCTCAGCATTAGTATTTATGCTACTTGGACGAGTTCAAGTTATATTTATCTCCACAAGACCTCCTTGTACTTTCTTTTGTCTATAATTTTTCCGATATAGTTCCACTTCCAACGTTTCATTTGGTTTACGATTTCGTTTAATCAAGCGTTGTATTAGAATATTTATTTTAGCAATATGTAGTTCAAAGATATCGTAGACTATGTCCATTTGTGAATTAAATTGCACTGATTGCTTATTCTGTGTATATCTAAACCTCAGGTTATTTATATCGGCTCCTAGACCTTATTCGTTCACGTCCGACGTTACTATCATTTGTCACTCGGGTATGTTATCTGTCAACGGTAAGTAGTTATTAATTCCGTCAAAGGCTTTTTGGCATTCTGCCGACAAATTCTATTTCGTACTCTTCTTAAGTAAATTTGTTAGAGGTGCTCGCAATATGTTCATACATGACACATAGTTATTATTTTTATTTCTAATATAAACCGCTAGCGTTGCCCATTTTGAATGATCCCTTTTTTTAAAAATACCTCCTCAGTTTTCTAACTTCTCGGTGTTATTGGACTCCAACACAGCAAAAGATCTCTTCCTTTTTGGCTTAAAAACTGGTATCACATTTTCTTTTAATTCAAGTACATCCTTTGATTTTGTACATTTTCCCAACTCCTCTGAAAAAATATTCGTGAACTTTTCACTTTTCCACAGAATTAAGTAATCAGCCAATTCCATAGTTCAAATAATTCTACCTAATCGACGTCTAGAAAAAATTAAATTTTTAAAATACGTAAACATCTGATTTTTCAATTTTACCCGCAAGAGCGATGTTACAGCTAATTTTCCCAAGAAAAATTAATTTCTTGCCAAAATTTTGCAAATTCGTCGGCTTTTTCAAGTAAGGTTTGATAGTTCTGTTTCAACTTCGTTCATTAATAATTGTAATATCGCTACCAATGTTCACCGAAATCTTACCGTAGCGTTATTTATTTTTACTATCACGGATTATTATTATTATTTGGACTTTCCAGTTTTTTAGCTGATAGCACTACTTTCAGCAAGTTAATCTGTGTATTTCTTTTGCTTTTTAACTTGAACTAGCTTTGTATGCGAACTGTTTTTTCATTCTTTGGTTATAAATGGACAGTCCTTTCAGAAATGAAGCATAAAACAACCATAGCATTGGTTAAGTTTTGCAGTATTTACTTCGGATTTTTTTTTCTTTTGGTACTACTGTCTTTTTTCTAACCAGTTGTAATTCTGACGTGCTATTTTGTTCGATTTTTGCTGCATCGGTTCCTTAAATTTACATTTTTTGTACTCTTCCGCAACAGAATGTATTGTTACCCTGGAATCCTATTCAAGGTTTTAAGAATTTGAAAGTGTATTTTCGCATCATTGCTTGATGTTAGACCTTTTGAAGATTAGAGATTTAAATCAGTCAGGGAATAGTTAATCTAGTTTAAATTTCTTACAATCACGGTTGACTTTACCGGCATATTTGACTAAATCTCTCTTTTCGTCTTTAGTAAGGTTCTTGCACTGCCAACATGTATAAAAAGGTGAATTTTTTTCACTAAAGAAAATCGATAATATCGATATTGTTTTGTTAAATGACATTTTTTCTGGATTATTCGGCAAAATAAAATTCAGATATGTTCGATATTCAGCGAGGTACAATTATCGTAAAAGAAGTTGTGCTTTGTTCATCCGATCATCTTGATATTCTTCTCTAAAAATGGTTTCGTATCTTCTTAGGTACAATAGAAAAGTAATGTTTTCTTCTAAGATATAAATAAATTCACTAATTGAGTTAGCAACTGAGTCCGGCGAAAAGGTAATTGACGCATCGCGTGTTCCCTGCTAATTCAAGATATGTTGCATTTGTTATAATAAAGTCTTCTGGAACCCTTCTGAAGAATTATCTACAATACTTTCATATTGTATTATATTCGTACCAATAGGGATTAACTCGGTAGAAAATTTTTTTTCTATTAGCAATAATATCATACGACCTTGAAGTTTAATTACTTCCGCATCGTGCTATGAATATACACGAACCCCACAAAATCATTTTCGTGAATTTTAAATTATCTTCACAAGCAGTTTATGTTAAGCGAGAGAGGACATTTTTTTTCGTGTGAATTCGAATCCTTGTAGCCACAATATCATTCGCCGAATACAATATCCTGACTATCTTGAGTTTTTCTCGAGCATTTTATTGAGAGAACATGTTATATCAATTAAGAATAAATGAATCACTCCAATACGCATTTCGAATGCCGCGAAAACATATACAAGAAAATTTGAATGTTTCAAATATTTTAGAAATGGAAAAAATAATTACATTTTCTGAAATTATTTCAAGAACTTGTTAAAAGTTTGTACAGCCAGTTCTGTGTATATAAACACTTCTTAATCGGGTGTCAAATTAAGCTTTAAAATAATCAGAAAATTTTGAACGTTTTAAATTAGAATATTTAAGCTCTGGATGAGATTGCAATTAATTTTTCTGAATCTATTTTAAAACCTTGGTATATATTTGTGCAACCGGCTAGGTGTGCCTTGAGACTTCTTAATAAAGTGTCAGTCTACGTTGAAAAATTGTGACTGGGAAAGAAGATATTTGCATATCATGAACAGGAAGTAATAAGTATATGACCGGAGTTTATAAATAATAGTGGGAACATATATTCAAGAATTAACAATAACAATTATTTATTATATACATGCTATCGTTAGTTATATTATATTGTAGTGAGTATAAAGGATGTAGTTATTTGAATTGAATAAGTATTTATATGTTGCATTGAATTTTTATTTGATTGCAAGGAACATTTGTTCTGACATTAGTTGTCACGCCTGTCTACGACTTCAATAATGACTTTTTTTATATCGATCCCTCAAGACTGCCAGCCATTTAAGTATCTTTTCTTTTAAAGGCCGAGTAAAAGTGTAATGTTGTTCTGGTGGCAACCAATGGTAACGTCTTTCATGTCTCATACAACATTTTATTTCATTCCAATACTTCGGTCAGTGTTTGTGCGTATGCCTCATCGAGATTTTCAACCGAAACATGATCCTTATCTTCTCGCCTGCGACATCACAAAGAACATCTGCTGCTTACCAATGGGGTTGATGCAGATATTATTATCTATGTCATTCAGCTTATTGCCGGGTGTAACCCTGAGGTAACTTTCTACCCTCGACAAACGGGATGTCACTTCAAGTCATCACTGCATCCTGTTCTCTTGATAGACTGGTGAAATATTGAGGGCAAATATGATTCTGGCATGAAATTACAGGAGGTCATATCAGAGCACTAATGGTAGTCGTCTTCACTTAACTACCCACGAAGTATACAATCGTAAAGAGGTTATCCGTTTGATAGCAAAGTTAATATAAATATGTGCAATGTGCGTTGTGGTGCAGAGGATATCGGGCCGGAACAAGAAATCGGGGAGCCGAGTTCGAATTCCAAGTTGAATTCCTTGTATTCAATTACGCGCAAATACCCTTGGGAAAAGTATTAATCTATCTATTCCCTCCAGTTATGAGTTAAATAACAGGACAGATTAGGTTATTTAGCTTGGCTGGCAACCAATTTACCTAAGAAAGTAATTGCAACCTACTGCATGATAATCTTTCGCCCAGTCAGTCATGTGTATCATGTATGGCACTTAACTATTGAATATAAATATGCTAGAACGTTCGCTAGCAAGAATAAAGTTCTTGGGTGCATGTTCCTGATTTGATATGATGCAGAAACGTCAAAAAAAGGTAATATGAAGTGGGTATCATACCTGACGTGTAAACCTGAGAATCGACTGTTACTTCGTTTAAGTTATTTGTAAAGTTATCTGTATTTAAGGTGCATATTTATCTCTTTTAATGAGGTAAAAAATAGTTTTAAAAATGCCGGTGAGAAAAATATTTTTGTCTAATTAATTAATTATCTAATTCTGGTGTTTGTTTCTGAAGACTTTCAAAATTCTGTAAATTGATCAATAAAGAATTCATTACTTGTCGTCCCCACACGCGTTTACAAATAAACACACACAAACACACACACATAAACACAGTTTCTCTCTCTTTCTCACTTTGTCACTTATTTCCTCTCTCTATACGAGAGCATATGTTTGTTAAGTTTTTGAGATATTTTTCTTGTAGCTTAGGTATCGATTTGTAATTTAAAAAAAAAATTGCAGTTAAACCATTAGCCAATGAGAGTTTATACTAGGGCGTGGTTAATGTTCTGTAATTGAAGTGGAGCTATGGTTCTCCTCATTTTAAACGAGAGAAGTTGTTCAACCCCGGGAATTCCAATTCTGCAGCAGCACTTTTCGCATTAGACAAAAGACATTGGATGGGTGTATTACCGATGCCAGCGTGACATTGGCCATATGCATAATTATGTGTATGATGCTCTTCATGTTAAAACAACATTGAATCACATCCAGCCTTCGTGGTAAGACCGGGTAAATATAACTGGCAGAAGGTTTCTCCTATATTTAGAGCTTGGTCATGTTTTAGCGTGCAGAACTGCCTTTTTAAATCAGTTTTATTTGGTTAATCTACTAATTATGTATTTTCCCTTTACACACACGAAAATTGTTCATATATAGTTTCTATCTATCTATCTATCTATCTATCTATCTATCTATCTATCTATCTATCTATCACTTGCACACACCCATGCACCCAACCATATGACATTTAGAAAAGCGTTCTCGCGATCCACAACAGTAGAAACTATGAGAATAAACATAACAAACAGTTAACTGTAGAAAATCTCCATGAATAATATTTTCTTCCAGTAGAAAATAATTGCACAGCAACATGCATTCACATTCACATTCTCGCAAATGAAAAGAATCACATTAACTAGAATTCTGCATAACAATAGAATTTATATAATATTCTTCACAATACAGTGATACTCGCTCTGAAAACTGTCAAAGAACAAACTAGCCTACAGCAAAATGACTAATGAAGTTCAATTCAATGAGAAGGAAATTGGAGAATTGTAAAACAAAAAATACGCAATCTACAGCCGTTTAAAATAGGTGCTTTCGCTTGCAGTCTCATAAATCATGCAATCTTAAGCCTTCAAAATTTCTTTCAGTAGACTACAATAAGAATCCGAGAATATGGCTTAGCAACATTAACAGTTTCCAAGTGCAAAACACAAAGATGTTTATGTTGGCGGAATTACACTGGATAAGCACTAAAATCACAGGAAACCTCCTGAATTCAAATTTGAATAAAATATATTATTACTTACTATTGTTGACACAATACAAAACCCAAGAATCACTTGAGATAAAGAGTAAATACATAAGGTTGTAGTAAGGTCGTTGATTTTTGTTGTTTTGTTCAGCGGAATATCAATCTGTTGAGGATTATTTGAGGCCAAAATCTAAATATTTAAATGAAATTTTATGACTTCACCTGAACATATTTTCTAGACAATTTTATACTTTTCGAGTAAATGTATGACTTTTTAGATATATATTTTGTTCAGCATAAAATTCATTGTTGGTAATTTTACTATCAGACCTGTTTTGCATTGATTGTAATTTTGCTATGAAATTGCATTTTTACTCATTTTATTATAAGAATGTATTAATTTTTGTTTGGGAGATCACTATTTGCCCATGGCTTGGACCCTAACAGCTGCTACCACTTCAAGTAAGATTGACCTGTTATAATCTGCCTTAGCGAAAATGAGGAAATATATTTTTTCATTTGTGTGTGATGATGCTGTTGATTGGAAGCCGAAGCACAAATGTCTCCAACGCGTCCGTTTACTGTTTTCCTTTTTATTTGCTTTGCGACACTTATCGCTACTTGTGAATGCTTCAAACTCTTAGATAAATTCAAGCTTTCTATGCAACCAGTCTCAGTATGTTTAGCCTTGTTTTTATATTAGTATTTTTTGTATGTTATTTTTTTTTCAAATATAGAAAGAATTCAGTTACAAGAAGAGAAAAGACAAATACGAGTAAATTATTCAAAACTAAAAGAGTGGATAGCAGCGCTGTTAATCTTAAAATTCAGTCAAGATGAACACTTCAGATATAGAGGAAAAATACGAAAATAAATATGGGTTGGTTTTTGACCGTGAAAAAAATTTTAGGTAAAAATTTTATATGTGTAAAATATTTTAATGATTTTAGCATTTACTTCATTATTTTTTTCTTGGAGAAAAAATTTTAAAAAATAGTCAAAAGGCATTTAATAATATTGATTCGTACTCTTATGAATGATAAGCATTTTTGAATGATCAGCAAAAATGAAAAATCGACAAATTTAATAAAAAATCAAAAGTGAAACTATCTTTGAGAAACAACGCTATTATTTCAAAAGTAAATCTTAGAAAATATTCTCCATCGAATTACACACACACACACACACACACACACACACACACACACACACACACACAGAGGCACATACACACACACGCACATACACACACACATATGTATATATATATATATATATATATATATGATGATATAGACATAATATGTTTATTTACATTTATACTGATCGTTCAATTTTTTTAACCACTTTCGTGATATTGAGTTAAAATTCATTAAGTCTTCACACTACGGTGCCTTCCTTGGTGAATTTTATCTTAACATGAACAAATTAATTAGAGAACTGCAATATATATATATATATATATATATATATATATATATATATATATATATAGTGTTAAATTTGTTACTGCAAAAATTGCTGTTTTTTTCCAGTTTTTCAGTAGTTTGTTGGTAAGAAGGCATTTTAGGCAAGCAGATTTTTTTGATAAAGTGCTCGAGATCAAGATAGAGATAGAGTATAAGTAGAATTAATGTGGTGAGGCTTTAACTGAGCAGTTTTGTTTCATTCGTGCCGAAATCGAAAATTCTTGAAGGCATGATTTATGGTGTCTATACTCTTAAGATGTTTTTTTTTACTCAGTTAACAACACTGCTTAGTTAACATTTATATATATATATATATATATATATATATAGAGAGAGAGAGAGAGAGAGAAAGAGAGAGAGTGAGTGAGAGAGATATGTATGAAAATTCAGATATATATAAATAACATTATATCAATAAAAAAAGCAAAAATAAAAACAACAGGAAAACATTCCTTAGTTTGATAAATTATATATTAAAAATAATAGGTTTTGAATTTAACCGTTTTGAATTAATTTTTAGAATTTTCTAATCAATTATAGTGACTCGGGAAAAGAATATTTTTTTTTCTTTTTTTAGGAAAGGATATATTTGAAAAAATACGCGGATCGGGTAGAGATCTATTTTGCTAAAATCCGATCGCAGCACTTTCAAGAATCTTCTAAGTAAGTTACTTTCTCTTTTAATAAGCATGACATTCTTTAGATCGAAGTTGTAGTTGAACTTACTTCAATGTATGGCTAACGCATTTGATAAATTGCTATAATGTGCGATGGTTAAATTGTCAAATGGTTTCTGTTATATAGTATAGTTCTTTGTGAATCTGTAATGCCAGCCCACATAAAAGAATGCTAGTCACCTAGATCCATAGACTTCAATCACTCAAAGCCTTCTATTAACCTTTGATCTTGAGAAGTAGTTGTATACTGCTGGTAATTTTAAATATTTCGGAACGGGTTTGGCGCCATGCATGGTATTTCTATAAAAGTTTCGAGATTATTTAAGAACGTTACTCTAGAATTTCAGGTTGATTTTTGATTTTGTAGCAAATTTTTGTAGAAGTCTTTTGTAGCAATTTTTAGTTTTAAAGCAATTTGCGGTGTTGGACAAAACTACATCTGGCGCAACCTATTCTATACTCAATTTCCCATACAACGAAACTGTCAATTCGAAAACATAAAATGTGCCTCGTCGTTTGGCTTGGTCAGGTGTCTAGCGTAGAATACGAACTACAAGGATTTGGGACCTACTCAAGCTAGGGTGATAATGGGGGTTAATCAACAAAGTGAGTATTATGAGCATAAAGGGCATAGACGATTATTGACCTTTGGATAACGGCTCGAAATTCGAAATCGGAGAGTCGAGTTCGAATTCAACTCGTGTACGTTATATTCACTTACGCGTAAATACGGTTGGTTAATATATGAGCACCTCTTCTCTCCTGCGCTAATTAGTAAGATTGTATCAGTAAATTCTTATTATCTACTCAAATTTCTTAACAGCTAAAATTATTTCTTGGCTTTAAATAACCTGCAAATAACTGACAAACCGTAAAAGTACAAACCAATCAATTAATGTATTGTTCTAAAGACGAGCACGAAGTTATGGTTGAATGAAGGCAAACTTTTTAATCTTTCTCAGGAGATCTTTTCTATCTCATAAAACCTTGCTGTTCAAGTCACAAAATATGAATAATTTTCAATAGTAATTTTCTAAACAGACAGGCAATCTATCCATAGTAAGATTGGCGCAACACAATCTTCACTTTTAGCTACAACCTAGTTATTGAATTTCTCTTTACAAATTGCGAAATCAAATTATGTTTTTGTGCCATTTATATTATGTTTTAGACGGAATCCCAGTCATAGTACTGAAGAAATGTGCCCCAGAACTCTCCTCTGTCCTCTCGAAACTCTATAACCTCTGCCTATCTGCTTCCTGCTTTCCTGCCTGTTGGAAGTCCTCCTGCGTAGTTCCTATATTTAAGAATTCTGGCGAACCCTCAGACCCCGCCAATTACCGTCCTATTAGTCTCCTTCCAATCTTTGGCAAAGTTTTTGAAGCCATTATCAACGCCGAGGTGATTCAGCATCTCATGGCCAACGGGCTTCTCTCTGACAAACAGTACGGGTTTCGCTTCACCAGGTCTACTGCTGATATGCTAACGACCATTCGACAGGGTCTGGCATGCTGGCCTCTTGTGCAAACTGCGGAGCTATGGGATAACTGAACATCTGTTTGACCTCATCCAGTCTTTCCCTCTCTAACCGTACACTGAAGGTGGTATTAAATGGGCATGCCTCCCAAAACTACCATACGAACGCGGGCGTCCCTCAAGGTTCCATCCTAGGTCCCACGCTCTTTCTGATCTACATTAATGATCTCCCCGACACCATTATATCCCAAGTTGGCATGTATGCCGACGACACAACAATCTACTCTCGCATCGATCAGAAACCAGGTCTGGACGACAAAGTGTACCTCGCTGTCGTACTTGAAAGGGACCTCCAATCCGTAGTGGCCTGGGGTAGGAAATGGCCTGGTAAATTTCAATGCCTCTAAAACAAAGCTGTTATAAACTAACCACCATAGACAATCGCATCTACCTCCCATTAGCATGGGACAGGCTAGCCTCCCAGAGAGTAAAATACTACGCCTCCTTGGCCTTACACTTTCGGCGGACCTCAAATGGAATGACTATATTGAATCCATTGCCAAATCTGCTGCTATGAAAGTCGGCTCCCTGTACAGGGCCCGGAAGTTTTTCCCACCTGAATCTATTCTGCACATATACAAATCTACCATCCGCCCGTGTATTGAATATTGCTGCTATATCTGGTCGGGTGCCCCTGCTGCTCTCCTAGGGCTTCTTGACAAAATACAAAGGAGGATCTGTAATGTGGTTGATACTGACTTGGCAGACCGGCTGCAGCCGCTCTCTCACCGGCGTGATGTGGCTTCCCTGTGCCTCTTCTACAAGTACTTTCATGGCTTCTGCTCCGATGAGCTTAGATCACTGGTGCCGCCTAAGCACGAATTTACACGAGATACTAGATTGGCAACTAGGTCCCACCCTTTTACAGTTAAACAAATAAGATGTAACCGTAAATTCTACTCCAACAGCTTCTTTTCTCGCGCTTCCCGCCTGTGGAACTCCCTTCCACAAGTCTGCTTTCCCGACAGTTACAATCTCCAGGTGTTCAAATGTAGGGTCAATAGGCACCTCCTATCACACTAACTCCCAACTATTCTCTCATCTACCCAACCCTAATTCTCGGTATCCTTACCCGCCTATCACCCACCCTCTGACATTTCCTATATTTAATCATCCTTTCTCCACTCTACGTAGCCCCCTGCGTAGTAGTGGCAGTGACATGCCTTGCTCGGGGTGAAACGCTTATAAAAAAAAAACTGCTTTAAAATAAACAGTGCAGTATGTCAAAATTATTAGAAAACACCAGTAAAGATAGCGACCATGTTCTTTAAATAATATTGGAATCGTTCCAAACTTGATATATTTTATATCGAAAAGAAGGCGGCATAATGTTAAACTGTTTTTGCAGATTAATTCACTAACGGAGTGAGTTCGATCCTATTTCAGCTCGTGAATTCTGAAGACCATATTCATTGAATATGTTGTGGGTTTAATCGTGCAGAATATTTTCTAGCATAAGAAGATATATTACATCGTGGTTTTCTTCTTTGTGTTTTGTTACCATTGGCCTCAAATTTCGGTTTTCTTGCTAAGAAAAACAAAAAATGCTGACTTTTTACTCATCCTGTTCGGAAAACATGATCTTCCTATTTATAGATGTCATAAACCTGTTGTACACGATTCACTGAATTTGTCCCGAAAAGTTCACTCTACAAAACAGTTCTTTATCCATTTCCTCTCACAAATCATTCGGGAGAGAAGAACAAAATTCGCGAGGAGTGCATGAAGATGTCAAGATGAACGTTGTGCACAGCAAAAAGATGTACACAATAATGAGATTTCCTTTTTGGTATCTCTACATCACGAATTTAAATGTAATACTAGATTGGTAGCTAGGTCTCATCACTTTATCGTTGAAAATACTCGAGTTCTATGCTAATAGTTTCTTCTTTATCATTCCTCAATTGTGGAAATTCCTTTCAGCTTCCTGCTATCTTGTCAAATACAATCCTCAAACATTTAAAATCAACTTCAATCGTCGTCATCTATCTGTCTGAATATTTTCTCTTTTTTGTCTTGTATGATTCTTTCACTCCTAGTAACACCTTGCGTGTTAGTGGATTCATCCCCTTGGTTAGAGTGAAATGATTAAAAAAAGAGGGGGAGTCTATTCAAATATCTTTATTCAATATGTGAAAACTTGGGTTACCATTCCCACAACCTATCAAGTGCGATGGCAACGGAGAAAGAGATGTTAGGATCTGTGCAATTGGCACGTCTTGGGAATTATGTTGATGATAATATGGCACACGCTGATGAGTAAGTTTGTCAAGAATAATATTTTTACAGAAATTGTTTTCTTTAAATTAGCAGAGAACAACCCGATAAAGAAATTTAAAAAAATATCTTCAATGAATATAAAACAATTATAATTTAAAATACTCGTTTAGTATTGCGTCAAATTTGAACCGAGACGAAATGTAGTTATGCTTTTGTTGATGTTTCAATTAGGTTCTCTCAACTGAGGAAAATAAATCGACTGTCTCGTGATTTACAACGTCTTATGCTTTCTCAGCTATCAACGATAAATTTGTCCATGCTGAGAGTTAAAATTTGCGTCTCATTAATTTCTTGTCAACTAAGTATAGACATACTGGATAACTAAAAAAAAATAGGTGTTACGATTCTTTGATCTAACACAAGTATCATTATTCAATTATCAGAGTAAAATGTCTCCTAAATGATCGAGTCATACACTGGACATCCTCATGAAAGAAACATTCTTTTATCAAAGCATGCGGGTGAAGATTTTTAATTTTCAATTTAATTATAAATGGACACGTAAAAACGAAATTATGTTTTTGCCGAACAGTTGTAGCATAAAGAATTAAATTTAATAAGTGCAACACTGATTTAACTTGGATCGTTATAGAGGAAGAATCACAAATAAACTACTAGAAAATGACGCCAGTTTTTCTAAAGCTAATTATAAAGACATTTACTAATTGGAAAAAATAATTGAATAATCCCAAAATAATCATTTGCATAGGGTTAGAAAATTTATTTATGATGTACACAAAAATAGAATGGACATGAGACAAAAATGCATCTACTCGCCGGAGTTATTCTAGCTTTAAAGCAAAGCGATTTTAAGAGAAATATGTGTTCTAATAGAATTTATGCTATCTTAGAAACATAAGATATGCAATTGACAGAGTACTGACAGCAGGAAAGAGCTCTGCCGGTAGTAAGGGAAAACTAAAAGTATTATATACTGTCGTTAGCTCTAGACAAACAACGAAAAACATGTATATATAAAAATATAATCTTATTATATTACTTCGCTGGTGACGCTTGCGTGTAGAAGGAGGGCAGGTGGAGAAAGTCCCGCACACAAAGAAACTGTCGGGAGTCGGAAGCCAGCAGGAGTTCTCTGTCTCTTTAGCCCAAAAATTCTATAGTGTTAAAATTCCACACATTTTTGCTTTATCTAGTTGTCGCAAATTACACTCAGCGGTCAATTGCTTCTCAAGCCGATTGTTGCTTTTTTCGTAGCATTTTGACATCATCTACAGTCGGATATACCTGTTAATCTCCCTTTCCTTTGTTTATCTAACCCTCGACCGGATGTATCTGTTCAAGGAAGTAAATCTGCTGCTCAAGGAAATATATTACAGAAGAACGAACTAGCAATGATAAGGCAATGTACAGTGTGACAACCTAACCTGCCAACTAAGAATTGGATGCAGCAAAACCAAGCAAATGCAGAGATGTCATTACAGATGACAGATAATGCGGAGAAATTAAAATAGCGAAAGCTATCTGTCAAATGCTAGACAAGATATAAAACGAGGAAACTTCATTAGTTAGAAATAAAGAATAATGAATAATGGACTGTTATGTAATATATATAGCATAATTCACTGCCATTAAATCTATTAGGCAGCAAATACTGAACAGTTTCTTCTCGGATAAAAAGAATACGGTGCATCAGAGAAATTGTTCTAAAGACGGAATATGTGAGCAACGAAGTATATTACGGATAATGTGAACTAAAAGTGACTTATGCAGAGACTTGAGGTTTCTAGGAAAATGTTTTCTAATCATTTCACCCCAAGCAAAGCGAGAATGCCACTAGTACAAATGGGGTTATAAGGAGTGAAAGTGAGATAAAATACTGTGCACCAGGAAATAAGCTCGTCAGAGCAGTTGCCATGAAAATATTTGTAGAAAGCCGGAGGGAAGCCACGTCACGAAAGTGACTGAAATCCAGATACCAAGTCCGGATTGATTACATTACAGATTCTTCTTTAGATTTTGTCAAAAACTTTGAGATAAATAGCAGGAACATATATGGCGGCAGTAGTAAATGCACTGGCGAATAGTAGATTTGCAAATGTGCAAGATGGACTCTGACGAGAAAAATTTTCTGGAACGCCACAGTGACCCAATTTTCCTTGCAAGTAGAAGCAGCTATTGACTCGATGTAGTCGCTTCATTTCAAGTCAATTGAAAACATGAAGCAAAGAAGGCACAGTGTAATGCTCTCCAGGTGTTGCTAATAGCATCAAAGGATGAAGCAGTGAAGGGAAAATAACATGTATATGTCAAGGTTTCTAATTTATATTATGCCATATTCATTTCAGTAAATATATTTGACTAAAGAGAATAAACTAAAACGAGACGCCGATATGTTCGTAGTGATATCAAAACAAAGCCAAAAGATACAACACCTGCCACATTTTGAAACTGTTATTTTGATGAGTTATGTGTCTTTGTTTTTTAGGTACCTCCACTTTTCGGCATAAATTTTCAATACCTAATTTAAAATGAAATTTTTAAAATAAAAAAACAATCTTGAAAATTTCATTTTAGATTTAATTAAAAGCTTAATGATTAAAGTTATTATTTTCATTAAGTAAAAAATTCTGGTGTATTATAGAAATTATATAGATCTGAAAGTCCCATTTAATTTCGATTTCTTAAATTTTCTTAAAGCGGTCATTTTCTTAATCTTAAGAAATTTGTAAACAAACAAAATTAATCAATTTTAAAAACTATTTCAAAAGATTTCTGACACTTTATTTTAGTAACATTAGAAAATTGAAAGTTAAATTAAGCTGATTTAAAAAAAAATATTACTTACTTATAGCATAAAAAAGTAATATACAACAAATTATTAACGATTGGTCGTGTTCATCTGATCAAAGGTTTAACGAATCTTGACCGATTCGGCGATGACAGGTTCTACGCATGCCCCAAAACGACAATTTTCATAAATTTAAGTGAAGGGACAAACTCTTAAATTTATATAACCTTTTCATAATAATGGCAATTTCAGTCTACCATAGATGAAAATAAGGTAAAAATAAATTAAATTAAAAATTATTCTAAATATAGGGAAGTGTAACTACGTTCATTAATCTTTGCAATTTTGGACTCGTAAATTTCGTTTCCAATTAATTACTATATGACATCAAATAAATATCCCAATACATAATTTTACACGTTTTAAACTATTGTAAATTACTATGATAAAATGTAAAATAAAAAATTGAAAATATTATTGTAAAAATTCATTATTCATCAGAAAAAACTTTATTTCTTCAGACAATAATCTCCTTATTATTACTTATTTACAAAAACAATTAAAAGCTTTTCTAATTAAGCAATGTCATAGTTTTATTGGATTCATTATTTTTCAATCTAGAACAGATTTTCAGTTAAATAGTCAGTCAGTCAGTTAAGTGCCATGCGCGATCATGTCTCGAAAGAGACATGACTGACTGGGCAGAAGATTATCCCGCAGTAGGTTGCCATTGCTTTCTGCGGTAGACTGGTTGCCGACCAAGGCTATAGAACCCAATCTGTTCTATTATTTAACCCATAACTGGAAGGAAGAGACGGATTAATACCTTTCCCAAGGGTATTTGCGCGTAAGTGAATGCAATGAATTCAGCTGGAATTCGAACTCGGTTCTCTGATTTCTCGTTCCGAGCCGATATCCACTGCTCCAAAACGCACATCCATAGTTAAATAGTACAAATTTGAAAAAAAAAAATAGGTGATTTACAATCTCTAATGAATCCTACTTTTAACAAAAAAATAATTTCAACAAATAAGAAGCTTCTGTGCGGAATTTAATCAAATTAAGTAAGTGTGAGTGTGTGGGGGGTGTAACACATTTACACATTTCTTTTAAAAAAATTCAAAAATAATTTCATTCATTTGTGAATAAGTTCTGAACATTTCATTAAAATCGGACAATTATTTGATTTGTACAAGAATTTCAAATTAATATGTTTTCAACAGAAAGAAAGAGCAAAAAAATCAATGCTAAACTTTGTAGATGGCGATGACGTAAACAAAACAAGCATTTTAACCAACATTTCGAACATGTTAAAAAAGATTAAAAAAATTTAAAAAATAAATAAAAATTCTTTGATCTTTCCTCTTAATAGGAACATCAGCATTTTGACGATAAACTTTATTTTCGTTAAGTTTGTGGCCTTTTGCATTACGCTATGCTGTTTTTTTCCCGCGAATTAGTGGTGGTACCTAGTTTTAATCGCAAAAGTGTTCTGACACCCGAGGAATCGCAAACTTGTCTCCAAATGAAAGTAATAACACGGTAACTAGTTCAAAGTGCCATTCTAGTTTAATTTCATCGTGTTCTCAGACTTTCTATTCGTTTTCTACTAGTGCTAAAGTTAATTTTCGAAAAGCCAAATTTGAAGGTTATTTTGTAGTGTCTTCGTGGTAATGAGATATCTCATCTTTCAATGCAACAGAAAAATACAGGAAGGTGTTTTAATAATGCATCAAGTCGATTAAATTAACAAAGACAATAGAATAAAATAGAAGCCACAAAGAATCGAAAATGGAACAGAATTATCCATGAAGACATTCTGAGATAATAACAACAACCTAAATAAATATAATTATAATAACATGTAAGGAAATAATACGATTATTACCGTCAAAGGGAATAAATAACATGAGGCAACAAAATAGCTGTGGCACAAGGCTGAGAGTATAGGGTACCGAGTGAGGATCGAACTCACTTATAATAGGCTCTAGAGAGATTACACCACGTCGAGGTGCCCATGAGGCAAAAAAATAAAAACACGAATATGAGAAATAAAAAGAGAAGAAGAAGAAGAAGAAGAAGAAGAAGAAGAAGAAGAAGAAGAAGAAGAAGAAGAAGAAGAAGAAGAGTTAGGTTAAAAATGCAGAGAAAGAATGACAAGAAAAGTAGAAAATTGAAAACAATAGAAGACTGAGGGGAAAAAACAAGAAAAAAGAGAAAGAACTAAAGAAGAATAAGACGAAGACGAAGTAAAACAAGAACAAGAGAAAACCTGAAAAAAAATAAAATAAAAGAAAGCGAAAAGGACAGAAAGGATGAAGCGCGCAAGAGGAAAGGATTAGAGAAGAAAACCTCAAGAAAATAAAAAGATAAAATAATAATAATAATAATAATAATAATAATAATAATAATAATAATAATAATAATACCAACAGCAACAACGCAAACAAAAAAAGCAGGTAGGGTCTGTTAAAATCCGAAAGAGTGAAAAGTAACAGAGATAAAGGAATTAAAGACAAAATTTGAAGATGGACAGATAAACGGAAACGAAAAGAAGAAAATTGTGATCTATAACAATTCAAAGAATTTCAATCAGAATAGGAATGTAATAAAGATGTAATGGAATAAACAAAGAGCAGAATTTTCATTAATATTAAAATTCATATATGTTCCTTCCGTAATAACTTGATAAATAGCTTCTAGTGACAAACGGAAAAGAGCAACATTATTGGTTCGTATAACAACCAACTATAAATGTCTTCCAAACAGTCATTGTGCATTTGCGCACTGTCTACAGTGAAAATAACCTCATAGTCTAACAAGACGGAAGATTATTAACACGTTCGATGCGGAAAGTACAGCAAGAAAGACAACGGTCCAGCGTAATATAACTCTTAAAGTGGACCCGAAGATCTTTAGACCACCTGGCCCTTAGATACAAGGCTAAGAAGCCAAGGTCTCTCCACACGAACTCCATAAAAGCCAGATGACTACAAATATGCGAGAACATACTCAGGTACTTCCAAAATCCTGGCCTACTCTCAAAATATTATATCACAAGAAAATATACATCGTTGACATTTCTAATTGCCACAATGACTAATTAGTATCAACATCTAATTCAGACCTGTGTATTGGATGTCATAGTCTCTGATAACAAAACTAATCTTCCTTTTTGTCTACATTCTTGACGAAACAATAAATTTGGATGCTAATATAAGGTCATGGGTTACTATAGACGAAAGTCAACTACCCAGCTATGTGTGGTTTCAGGATGTTACACCAACCAAGAAGGTGGAGAATTTCTACAGTTTTATTTTATTGACTATTGGCCAAAAGCCTTGCTCTCTTTCAGCCCGGTATCAAAAAATTTAGGCTATACCATATGGAGAGTTTTGAAGCAAACGACTTTATGGTTAAGTTGCGCAACTTGTGTTTAAATAATTGAAGAAACTAAATTATTCGTTTTGGTATTATTTATAATTATTATTTATATTTATCCTTCTTTTTCTTCTTTGTATCGTGACCCTTCAGGAAATGAACAATCCAGGCTGTTCATAATTTTCTATCACTTTTAGCTCTAAGTAAAGGTATTTTTTCTGTTTCCTAATCTCTCTTTAGCCAATAATTTATACAAGCTCGTTAGGTATGTTATACGATGATTACCCTTGTACATATACCCACACGAGTTTCAAATCTTCTAAGACCTCTTTCCTCATGATGTACCCAACAAATCTAAATTTTCACTTTCTGATCCTATCTATTAGTATCCTTTCTGGTTCCATTTTCTCTAAATATTCGTAGTTGCTAACATGTCAGGCCATAGGATTTTCAGCATCCTTTTGTCAAACCACATTTCTGTTGCTTCAAGACTCTTCTTCGTCTGTGAGTAGGATGTCTAGCATTTACTGCTATTTAGAAGGTCTGATATGACATAACAGTCCAATACATTTTCATGTTTCTTAACACATTAACTATTCTTTATACTTAGCATTTAGAATGCATTTTTTATTATTCAAATGCACCCTCAAATTTTCCTGTCTCATTTTCCGTCCTTGGTTAAAATAATTTTTGTGCCCGTTTTATTTTGGTTCAATTTGTATTTCGCATGTTGAACTGTTTTTTAATCCTAACTATTTATAAGTCACTTTGGAAAGCCGCAGAAATGTTAAAGGCTATAAACAGTTATTTTAGTGAAGCTACTGTTGAAAATTTTCAAAACAATGGAAAAACCTGAATTTCATGTGTTGATAAATCATTGCTTTCTGGTGAGAAAAATACTATTCAAGCAAAGCAAGAGTTTGATAAATCTTATTCAAACTCTGTTCCGTAGAAAATAATGGTTAAGAAGTAGTATGCTGACATTAAACGCGGTCGTACAGACACAAATGATACTGAACGCTCAATTTGCCTAAAATTGGCAGCTTTTCTGAAAAACACCAAAACATCCACAAATTCGTTTTGGCCAATCGTAAACTGAAGTTGCGTGAGATAGCAGTGGAGTTGCACATATCAGAAGGCAGTGTATTCAACATTTTGCATGAACATTTCTCAAGGAAAGAGCTGTGTTCAAAGTGGGCGATGTATTTTCTCACAGTAAAAAAAACAAAAAAAAAACAAAAAAAAAACGCGTCGACGATTCAGTGTTGTTTGTAATTGTTTCAAGAAGTAGTTTTTGCATAAATATGTGACAATCGATCTCCATCACTTGATTTCGGAGTGAAATCAGCAATCAGCCGAGTGGAGAGCAGCAGATAAAAGCCGTCTAAAGCTATCAAAGATGCAAATATCAGCAGCCTCCGTATTTTGGGATGCGCAAACTATTTTGTTTATCGATTACCCTGAAAAAGGAGGAGCCGTCAATAGCGAATATTGGTGCATTTGAAGGAAGAAATATCTAAAAAAACGGCCCCAAATGTAGAAGAAAAAAGTTATCTTTCACCAAGACAACGCATCGTGTCACAAGTCGATTGCAACAATGGCAAATCTACATGAATTGCACTTCGAATTGCGACCGCATCTACCCAATTCTACAGATCTCTCGACTACTGACTGTTTGCAGAATGCTCTGGAGAAAGAGATTTGGCTCCAATGAAGTAGTGATATCGGAAACCGAGGCGTATTTTGAGATCAAAGACAAATCGTTCAACAAAAAATGGCATTGGATTGTTAAAGAAGCATTGGAATCAGTGTGTCATTCTAGAAAGGAGACTATGTTGATGAATAAAGTCGAATTTTGTCTAAAAGTTATTTTATTAGTTAAATTCGGGATATTGTATATATATATATATATATGTATATATATAGTAGCGAACATAAAGATCAGTACGATGTTAAGAAAAAGTCTAAATGTGAAATAACTTTTTATTTTAAAGTTTCATAGAACATTTTATCAAAGGAAAAATAAAGATATAAAAGTAAATTATATAATTTCAAAATATGAAGCTCAATAAACTTATTTTGATAAAGTTATAATAATAATTATATAACATCTAAAAAAATAGAATGTACTTTCATTACTGACCATTATACATCTATATATATATATATAAAGATTTTGTCGCTGAAGTGATGAAATGACTCATGTAATTTCCGAAGTTTTATATGAAAATATACGTATTTGTCTCTGTAAATAGATAATACTATTTACATCGATTCCTCAACCATGATCTTTTTTAATAATAATAAGATTAATATTAGTAAGATCTGTTCTGAGATTTTACCTACATGCCACTTTCTGTTTTGATTTAAATATAAGTGTATATGCATATTTATTAATCTGACAAATTTTTATTAATGATACGTTACTTTTAGTGGATGCACATATTTGAGGATACGCTTCTATTTATTAAACCTTATATTTATTTATTTATCTTTGTTTTCCGGCCTGAAGATTCGAGGAATTATATTAGAAAAAAATGGGCTTTCCATCAGGATTCAGACATGGTTTCTTCTTTTTTTGGAGAAAATCGTTATTAGATCTGACTTGCTATAACCTTTCCAATACAGAGTGCGTCAATGTCCAAGTAAAATCTGAATAGTGCTTTTATATATAGATATTTTTCCGATTCTCGAAAAAGTCATATCTGCTCTGTTTCGTATCTGTCGAATTAATAAATAAAAACATATATTCTTTTCTTTCGAAACTGTTTTGTTTACGTTAGGATACGAAACTGAGCTGATATAATAAATGAAATATAGAACAGTGGTGATATACTAAGAGTCCTAAGTAAATGCAATTTAATCGCATTGTCTAAGTAGCCAGGTGCGAACGAATGGAAACTGGGCAATCAGCTAAATTCACCATGTAACAAAACCTAACATTCAAAATCTGATAAATAGAGCGCTCAGCAATATTAGAACAGAAATAGGAAAAGAAAAAGGAATGCGATATTTTTGCTAAGAATAATATAGAAAGAGCAATACAAATACAAAAGGATGTCTTCCTACATTTTATAGCTTACGCAAAAGCGTTTAATAAAATATGTCACAAAGAAATGTTGGAAGTGCTAAGTAACCATGACATATTTGGAAATTATATTATGTGCGTTGTGGTGCAGTGGATATAGACTCGGAACGAGAAATCGGGGAGCCGAGTTCGAATTCCAGTTGAATCCATTACATTCACTTACGCACAAATACCCTTGGGAAAGGTATTAATCCGTCTCTTCCTTTCAGTTATGGGTTAAATAACAGAACAGATTGGGTTCTATAGCCTTGGCTGGCAACCAGTCTACCGCAGAAAGCAATGGCAACCTACTGCGGGATAATCTTCTGCCCAGTCAGTCATGTCTCTTTCGAGACATGATCGCCCAAGCGTGTTTCACGTATGGCACTTAGCTGAATGATTGATTAGAATAATCCAAAATCTATACTAGCTTCAAATCGCCTGCATACAGAGTAATTCATTAAAAATTCAAAAGATTAATTCTTCAACTTGAGTGAGTATTAAAATTCCTACTAGGATTCATTATTGGCGGTCAGGATCTTAACAACACAAGTTATGCAGATGAAAAGTCGTTCAATAGCAAGTACAGAAAGGGAACTCCAAGAACTTTCACAGAATGTAGTGACGGAAAGCGAGAAGAAAGGTCTAAGCATAAATTGCTTGAAGGTATCATGCATTTCTGCTAGCCAAAAGAACAGACCTACATGCAAAGTACAATTTGAAACAAGTGAAATAATTTAATTCTCTTGGAAATGTTTTAACAAAGCACAAAATATGTATCACCAAAATTAGAAAACGCATTCCCATAGCAAAATATGCTTTGTTAAGCAAAGTATTAATAAACAGAAACATTTTGTTAGAAACAAAGAAAAGAGCACTGAATTACTACGTAATACCAGTCCTCTCTTATAAAAATGAATGCTGAAAAATATCCTCGCAGCTGAAGAAGAGACTTGAAGCAACAGAAACGTGGTTTCACAGGCGAATGCTAAGAATATTATGGACCAAACATTTGAGCAAGATGAAATTTAAGAGGAAATGGGAAAATGTGACAAGTATATTTAACATCAGAAAGAATAGCTAAACTTTCTAGTACCCGTAATGAGGAAAGAGTGCTTGGAAAATGTTATATTTACAGGAAAAATTGAAAACAAGACGGATAGACGAAAACAACGCATAACGTAACTAGCCAATTTGAGTTAATGGATAGTGAGAAAAAGTGTTGGGAGATAAACAAGGGACAAAATTTATTAAGGACAGAAAATTGTTATTACCAATAATAGGAACGTCCCGAAGAGACACGGCGCATAGAAAAAGATAAACTATTTGTTGAAGTAATTTCAGCAGGATATTTGATTTCTCAAGTTATTTATTTGAGATGTAATTCCTGATGCAATATTTTAAGTTGCAGAGGAGGATAAATTGTCAAAACTTTGCATTGATCCCAGAGCCAGATTTAGTCATAAACTTCTAACAAGGCAGCCATAGCAATCACGCCGCCAGAGTTTCCTTAACATATATCTAGGCTAGTTCCATATTTCAGTGGAGAGCGAAAACTCAATCCTTAAATAAATTTGATATAACAGCAAAGTTTTCTGCTACATTAAAGTAAAAAGAGCATATCCTTCTCGATTACTAGTGAATCACTCTAATTCCGTTGGTATTCCTATAGTAAGAAATAAGTTATATTATTCCCAGGAACTGCTGCTTGGATTTATAAAAAAAAAGTGACACTCAGTCAAAACAGAAAGATATGCTTGTATCTATGATTAAACTATTTTTATAAGACATTACCTTGTCACATGTGTCAAAGAAAAGATAGAGAACTAACGTTAGCTATCTTTCTAATCTCACGATAATTATATTTTCATCTATTGATCAGATGAGAAATTAATTTGATTAATTGACTATTGTTATTCAGTAGTTGATATTTTCATAAAATATAAAAATAAAATAAAAGATAAAATAAATATAAAAGATAAATGTTAAACCAGAATATTCTCATTTGAAAAAAAAAAAACAACAACTTGTAAATTGTTATAATATTCGTAATTCTGGTTAATATTTGGTTGTCCCAAAAGTTCGTAGACACTTACGAAATGGGTCTATCTGGTCCAGCACAATCGAGACAAGCGATGGGTTCAGAAAGGGCAAGACACACCGTCGGTTCCAAAACAAGATCGATTCGGCAAGAAAGTCATGTTGTGCGTTTGGTGGAACTTTGAAGGAATCCGTGCATTTTGAATTGGTTCCGAATGGTCGTGCCATCAGTGCCGGATTTTACTGTTAGCAACTTGAGCGGGTCTACGAAAAGTTGAAGCAAAAATACTCGACTCTGATCAACCAAAAGCGCGCTTTGATGCAGCAGTACAATGCCAAGCCACACACTGCCAGGAAGACCCAAGACACGTTTGAAGAGCTGGACGGCGTTGAGGTTCTGCCACATCCCGCCTACAGTCCCGATTGTGCTCCATCAGTTAACGACCTTTTCCGCTCAATGCAACACTTTCTGAAGGGCCGCCGATTCGACTCGTTTGAAGAAGCCGAGGAAGCATGTCAAGAATTCTTTGATTCGAAGCCGGCTGAATGGTACGTTGACCAGATCCTAAAGCTTGCAGATCGATGGCAGAAAGTCTTTGAAAATGATGGTCTTTATTTTAAGTAATAATTTTTGTTGTTTTTGTGAGTAAAATTTCAATTTTTTGCAAGTGTTTTCTGGTAACCTTAGATTACTTGGCGAGTAAAATTTCAATTTTTTGCAAGTGTTTACGAACATTTTGGACAACCTAATAATATTGTAAGGAAAGCAACTGGAATAAAAGATTAGTGATGAAGAGATTTAATCACATAGATTAATATTACAATAATAGTAAATGCCGTAGTTACTTCGACACTTTGCGACACTGTCCCTATAAGCGAAAGCCATACTCAGAGTGAGAAGGTGAGTCAATTCAACAATTCATGTAGGGAAGGTCAGTTCTCCCTCTACACAACATAAAGTTTATGCAGTATTCATCCTTTCTATTGATTTTGTGTTGTATACAAACGTGTTTTGTAACTTTGCGACTTATTACTTATCTTTAATGTATAGCTGAGCGGGTCACGTTTTCACAAGAAATGTATTAATGAATAAAGAGTTAGTATAAACGAAAATATAGCAATGAAATAGTTAACACTTGAAATACAAATTTATTTAAAGTTATGTAAGCCCGCAAACATAGAACATAGCTTGACGATTTTGATATTGTTCTCGAGTTTTATGAACAATATAGGCTTATGATTATAGTTTTAAAAATAATTCTTCTAGTTTTAAATAAATATTACTTCTTCTATGTGCCGTAGTCATTCATAAAGTGGGTGATCATGGCTCTCCACAACTTTTTATCATTCGTAGCTCTGAGCAATATTGGTATTTTGACTACCCGATTCATTCGATTAAAGAAATGATCTGAGAAGGAAGCATATGTGACGTTGGGTTTCTGCTTTGTTTAGACGACAGTTCAGTTTTAGAAATCGAGATAAGATAAACATTGTATTTTTTATATAAGGTTAAAATGCAGCGTAAATATTTCAACTTTTGTGGCAAATTTTTACAAAAATCTATAGAAAGATAATTAAATATCTTTCTAAATTTGTAGAAACTTCTCATTTATGCTTTCTTTTCGTTTCCTTTCTATCTGATTATTCCTGCTTTTTAATATTTTTTACGCCGTGTTCTCTTCAATATTTCTTTTCGACGTCATTGGTGTTGTTCTTCTGAATGCCGAGACCGAAGTTGTGTTCTAGGGAATGTCGAAACCCTTCTGCTGTCTGCCTTCCACCTTTCACCTGCGGAAGTCAAATTCATTCTACCTGTCAGACAAACCTGATATTTCTAAACAGCCACATAATGGCTCCGAATATGATAAGGCAAGTTATAAACTGGAGCCGTAATTCATTTTTTCCATTAGTTAAAAATCACAAATAAACAATGTCTCATCAGGTAGATAATAATGATGTTAACCATCATTATTATCTACCTGATATGACATTGTTCTTTCAATGTCGAAACAAAATGTACAATTTTGTAGTAGACTGTAGTTTGTACATGTTTTAAAGTATATTTCATAATAAATATTCATTGCACTATTTTTATTCTAAGCACTGTTTTAAATTAATGTTTTGAACGTTGCAAATATCTTCTTCGTTTCTTATTCATTTGTATATATATATATATATATATATATATATATATATATAGGATTTACAATCCTGGATTAATGCGTCATTAAGGAAGAGGGAGAAATATTCCATAATTTTGAGATGCCTGAAGGGAAAAAAGAAACGAACTAATTAGAGAAATGAAAAGACTATTCCCTTGATAAAAAAAACCCAGCGAACCACTCAAGAATGGATAATAGAAATGGTGGACCGTCGGGCAAATCAGTCAGCCTGCATGCAACAACAAATGTTATCTTATGAATTAAAAAAAATGGTGCTCAACATTTTTTACAATGACTTATTTTGTTTTATGCTTACTTTTGTTGTTTAAATTGAATTGCATAATAAATGGAAAAAATCTCATATTCTATTTTTCTACTCAATATTCTACAACGTGTGTGCTAAAATATCCATGGCTGAAACCATTTGCTAAATAAAGTGTTACTTTAAACTGCATAACCCAATCAGAGAGTGTCTGTTCATGCAATTTTAGCAAGTTTCCCTTTGTTAAGTTTCTTCAAAACTACATGATAATTCCTGCAATATTTAATCTACGTAAGAAGAATTAGCATAATTTCAAAAGTGTGCAAATTTAACAACCTCTAGATATTTGTAATTCAGTATTAGCTGATTGTTTCTATATTCAGCTTCATCCACACACACACACACACACACACACACACACACACACACACACACACACACACACACATGTGCGTGTGTGTGTGTATATGTGTAAATATTCTTACTTATATTCTGAGAGGATGAACATTATGATTGAAAAGGTGACAAGAAGAAAACTACATTTTGTTTTAACCGACAGGTTTCGGCTACTGTACGAAAAGCGTCAGCTAAAAGAAAATATAGTTTTCCTCTCACCTTTTTCAAATCATATATATATATATATATATATATATATATATATATATATATATATGTAAAAGCCAATTTACTCTATGGTAAACCTTTATTTATTACCAACTTCTAAATATATATTTTCGTATTCAGCAGAAATTGACACTACTGGGTTTATTGCCATACTTAATATAATTTTTAGCTGAATAAGAAGGGAAGTTTTGAGATAATCTTCCAAAATGGCGGTGCAAATAATTCTGGATTTTTCGGAGAAAACCAAAGTAAAACAAGAAAAAATATCTATAATGAACATGTATAAATTCCATTGGAAAGGGTTACTGTACAAGCATGGCTTCTTGTAGCTTGAATAATTAATTCGATTCGCTTTGAGATTGATGCGTAGCATCTTCACGGGTATAAAATTCAATTCTCTTTGACACTCTTCTCAGGATTGTACGGATTCTTCTAGTGGATAAGTTTTTCTACTTTTTATGCTGTAAGATATTTATGTCGAGACACAGAGCTGGTCAATATTTCAATACGATCTCATATAGGTTTTTGTGTTACACGCAGTCTGTGGTATGGAGTCTTGTAAAGCTATAAATATTGCTTTCATCAAAGACCGTTATAAAATGGTCTTTCAGTCTTCTTTATGTAACGTGTTCTTTCAGGACGTAATCGACCATGGACTTCCCTTGTCTTTGTCTCTTGTCGCTCTCAATATTTTTCTCTTGGTATCTCTTCTCAATCCCGCTCCTCATTCATTTGCTCAGGCCTAACAAGTACGTATCGCGCTGCTTTCCCTTGTTTCTCCTTCTCCTTATTCTACCTGTGGGTATTAAATTCTCCAAGCCCTCTTTCATTACGCGTCCCAGTAACCCCATTTCTCTCTTCTTGATATTAAGCATGAGTTTTTTCTCGTTTGCATTCTTTCCAACACTTCATTGTGCTCCCTTTATGGTATCCCCAGTATCCTTCTGTAAAACTACATTTCTTCTGCCTCAAACCTCTCCTTTATCCTTGATGAGATCTACCAACATTAACTTCCATACAGAAGGACAGATATCACATAGCAATCCAGCACTCTTTTCTTTGTTTCTAAGGAGATTTTCCAGTCTTTCAGTACTTTGGTTAGCTTCTGAAATGCGTCTTTGACCATGCCAATGCGTCTTTGGATCCCCATGTCACACTTTCCATCCTCTGTCAAAACACTTCCCAGGTATTTGAAGTTTTTACTTGACTTGTTTTATTTTCTCTGAATAGTAGTTGGTATATTGGGCTCCTCTTATTGCTGATGACTATACATTCAGTTTTCTTGAAATTTATGCTCGTCTTCTCTTTTCACTTTTTTTGTTACTTTCTGTAGAAGGTTCTGTATTTTCCTTTCCGTGTCTGCTATCAGCACCGTGTCATCCGCGTATTTGATTTTGTTGAGATTGTGGCCGCTAATGACGAATCCTGGCAAGGCTTTTATTTCTCTCGTAATTGCTTCGCTATACAGGTTGAAAAGTTCTGGTGAGAAAACACATCTCTGTCTTGCGTCCCTTTCTATTTTTGCATACCTGCTGAGTTCACTTCTTATCCGTATACAAGCGGATTGTTGCCAATATAGATTCTTGTCTATCCTAACCTCTTTTCCGAAAATGTCGAGATTGCCGAGCATCTCTATCAAGTATTTGTGTCGTACTTTGTCTAACGCCTTTGCGTCGTCTATAAAGCACAGATAAATGTCTTTCTGTATTTTTATTGCTCGTTCAGATAGCATTTTAAGCATAGATATCACATTCCTCGTTCCGGTATCTTTAAAAAAACCCACATTGTTCTTATCCTATCTCTGGGCCGATACTGCTGCGCGCTCTGTTCATCAGACTCCGGATGATGTGTTTTATTATGTAGCTCATTAAACTGATTATTTGATAGAGTTCACATTCCTTTGCACTTGGCTTCTTGGGTAGTGCTATGAAGATTGATCTGATTAGGTCCTCTGGTATATTGCCCTTGTTGCAGATTCCATTTATTATTTCCATGAGTCTGTCTACGACAAAGCCTTCTAGGAACATCAACATCTCTAATACAATCCAATCTGGTCCTGCTACTTTGTTTCTCTTGAATTTGGCCATTGCCGATTCGATTTTTAATATTTCTTGTTCATCAGTAATTTTGTAAATTGTTTTTTTGCTCTCCCTTGTAGTGGAAGAGATCTCCGATATACTCGTCCCAACTCTGAAGTATTGTTTCTTTTTCTAATATTATTGTGTGATATCTTTTGCTTTTATACATCCTGTTGCTGAGCATGTTCTTAGCTGTGTTAGTTCCTTAATTTTTTTTTACATGTCTCCATTGTTTTTTGTGCTCCCTTTCTCTACTTCGGCGCATTTGTCGTTGAGCCATCTTACTTTAGCCTGTCTACATTTTCTCCGTATTTCCTTGTGTAGTCTCTTGTATTTCATTCCATATCTTGGCATTGTTCTCTGTCTCTTTTGGATCATGTCAAGAATCTACTCGGTAATCTACTCGTTTTTCTTCCGGCGTGTTTTTTACTTTGGAACGATATCGTTCGTCGATGTCACTAGAGCCGCTCTTAGTGCGTCTTATTTCCATTTCCAATTTGTCCATCATATATCGTTTTCACACGCTTTATACATTTCCTGCAGGTTCGGGCCATTCATGAGCCTATTGTACTGCAGCCTTAAGGCCGTGTTAGGTTTCTTTAATTTCCTTGGTTTTATCCTTAGTTTGCATATGACTGGTAGGTGGTCGCTTCCGCAATCCGCACTTGGGTAGGCTTTGCAGTGAAAGACTGCTTTGCTGATTCTCTTGTTGAATGTAATAAATCTGGTTCATATTTTCTTCTCCTGGACTTCTCCATGTCTGTAATCCTCTTGGGGGCTCTTGGAACCAATTGTTGGTTATTATCTGATCATTCGCTGTGCACTCATTTCTCACCATGGCTATTGCGGTGTCCTAGTTCAAAGTTGCCGTTCGTTTCCCCTTCTCTTCCTTGGCCAACTTTGGCGTTCAGATCTCCCATAATAATTCTGATTTCTTGCGATTTGCACTGTGCCCTGGGCATAATCTGGCATGGAGTAAAAGGATTCGATTTCTTTTTCTGTACTTTGTGATGTCGGTGCGTATACTACTATTACCGATATATTGAGGGGATTTACTTTCATTTTAAATACTAGAATTATCTCAGATATTTGGCTGTATTCCATAACGCATTTTGTTGTGACATTTCAGTAGCTGGATGTATTTAGCGCTATTCAAATTACCATAAATTTTAAGCAATTTTCTTGGACCATACTTTTTATATCTAATCTAAACTTATTTATAAATGGAACTTTGTCTGTGTGTTTGTGTGTGTGTGTGTGTTTGTGTGTGTCTCTGTGTGTGTGTATCCATTACCTATAGACTCCGAAATGGCTGAACTAATTTTCTCGAAAATTTACACAGTTGTACTATAACCGTCTGCGAGTGTTCTTAGCAAGGTTTTGTGTCGAGGTACCCCCGATAATTATCGAAAATCGATAATCGAAAAAATCAGGTTATAGAAGGAGTAGTCCGATTTTAATCAAATTTGATACACTCATAGACAAAGACATAAGAAACAATATTCAGAAGTTTCAAGGTTGCAGTTCTTACAATAGTGCAGAAAATCGATAATATATATATAAAAGACAAGATGTTTGGGTGTGTGTCTGTTTATCTCTCTGTATGTCCTTTATACAAATCCACACTTTTTATCCGATTCTCACCAAACTTCACACAACTATTCTTTAGGCTAAGTCTGAGCTCCAGGACCATGGATTAGTTTTAAAGCTTACATTCCACCCGAGCAACGCCGGGCTATACTGCTAGTACCCTCTAAAGCATAAAATACATTGAATGCCTATGCTTTATTGTAATCCTTTAGAAAGATTGTCGTTTATTAGAAAGCTGTTCCACCTTTGTTTCAATACTAAATGAAATCTCCATACTAAATATCTGCACTCCATAATTCAAAACTTTTTATTGTTAACATTGTGCCCACCAATAATAAATTTTTGTAGAAAATATTTGATTATTAAAAACAATGCACTAAATAATTCTATATACGGACTTCAGATTGTACAGATAGAAACTTGGGTGGGAAAAATCAATATCAGCATTTTCAATAATACATCTCGAAATAGAAAAATATTTAAAAAATGAACAGTGGTATCTGCAATCTTTAGAGAACTGGAAGCTCTGCCAGAATTCCCCTTAAAATTAATCAATGTCGTGAGTAAAGTTGAAGTGATAAATAAAGATGCAAATATTTTGCCAAGAATATCGAGAGAAATGTCTTTAAACGCCGACGGCAATTGAAGATTTTTGGCTTTTTAAACTTGCTTACGGTCTGACGGAATCATAAATGTCAGGGAATAAATGACATATAAAAAGATTTGAAATAGAGTATTTCTGAAAATGAAAATTAAGACAATTTGCTGCCCGAGACAAAATAAAAAGCGACGAACATAATTATAGAAGCGTCGTTAAGAGCCACAAACTATTTCAAAATATAAGCAAACACAGGCAAACTGAAAGAAAACGAGGTACAAATCAAGGTACAAATGAGGATGACAACATATATCAAACAACACTATAAGAAAATGATAGTTAACTATATATATATATATATATATATATATAAAGAATTATCGTTTTAAGGTTTGCTATATTTACAAGATAAAGTGCTCAATATCAGAGATAGAGCGTATGTAAATATAAAAGTAAAGATTTAAGTCAACACATGTGGCCTAATCATTTTGTAGCCTCAGAGTATTGTTTATATATATATATATATATATATATATATATATATATATATAAATGTGTGTGTGTGTGTGTGTGTGTGTGTGTGTGTGTGTGTGTGTGTGTATGTGTGTGCGCACCGGCAGCCAAAATTTCTGTTGTTACACTTAACCACTTATTTGAGTAGATCTTCAAAAAATGAAAATTAGAAAATAAAAATAAAAATTCAAAACATTTTAGCGTTTAATAGGGAAAATTTAAATTTTGGCAAATTAGGCTAAATATTATCTGGCCAAATAAAGACCCCTCACTTAAAGGAATTTTTAAACACATTAGAAAATGTCCAATAAAACGTCTCAGTAGTGAGACATTGTGAATAAATTCATAAATTCGCTATGGTATAGTCGATATAAGCGTCTGCAGAAGGATGGTGGGAATACTATTCCAAATAATGAAGATGGCTTCATAAAGATCATGCACCGTTTGGAATTGACATTCATTTCTGTAGACTACACTTGAATTACCCCCCGCCCCCATTTTAAGTGAGATTCAGGCCGGGTGAACATGGCTGGTTGATCTAAAAGAATCACGTTGTTTGCCATAAAAAGTCATTTGTCTTTCGTGCATTATGATTTGCAGTGCTGTCCTGTAAAAGGATGCAGTCATTTCCACACAAGCGCAGGCATTTAGTCAATAAAAATGCTCTCTCCAACATGCCAAAGTAACCAAACGCATTTTGACGCCTCTGTATATCCTAAGACTCCATTGTTTCTTGGAAGGTGATATCACTCCAGAGTTTAGAATATGTCTCCAGTTGGGTATCCTTATCATGTCAGTAACACATGGAAGCTAACTGGACCATCCAGGTTAATTTTTTTCTTATCAGAGGAAAAACATTATTCTACATTTCTATGTTACATGTTTGATGCTTCTCAGCAAAGTTTATCCGATTTGTTTCGTGGTGTGGAAGTAAGCGTGAATTTTGAAGCCTTTTTTCTCGGCGATATCCGTCTTATTGTTCTTAAGCTGCATTCTGTATTCATAACTACCTTAATCTTGTTCGATGATTGGTTGGGGCCTTGCCGAAGAACCTGTCGAATCCTACTGCACAACTTTATCCCCTCAGGATCTTTTAAGAAAATTGTAACAGCAGTTCTACTTCGTTTAATTTCACCAGCAATGTCAAGTTGAAATAGAACTTGCTCTTGAGCTCGACAATTCTGCCACGTTCTGTCACGTTTTTATCTAATACAAAGCGAGATATGCTGATTGCGCCAATACTTGAACACAAACGACTAAATTTTGTTTTGTGTTCACCAATATCAAGTAAATTTAAATATAATTTTGAACTTTTGAACAGAGCGTATTTAGCTTATTTTTTTAATATTGAAATTATCCTTATTAAATACTAAAAAAAACTTTAACATTTTTGTTATTTTAAATTTTCAAAGAACCACACAATTAATTAGTTGAGCCTAACAATGCAAAAGTTACATTCTTTCTTTTTTTTAATTAATCAGCCGATTTGATTTGAGGCTATATATATATATATATATATATATATATATATATATATAATAATATTTATTAATTAAATTATAACATTGATATGTTATAATATCACTACGAAAGTAGCTATTTTGTTTCGACACTTTTTGTGTCTTTTCAAGTGATGTTGTTATTTCAAATGAATGGCTTTAAAAGGTTAAGAACAAGCAAGACCTCTTTCATCAGGGAGGCATTATTGTATGTACAATGTGGACCAATGAGAGTAAAGCAACTTTTACTTTGGAGAATATGTGGGAAGACTTAAAATTAATCTTGGTGGGCATTGGTATTAGAATTATATAAAATTAAGGTCAGCATTATTAATTAACTATTATATCTACTATATTTTTGTTGCTAAAAAAACAAAAACAAAAAAAAAACATATGTATATATATTTTAACAATTTTGTAGATTTAGAAAATTATTAATATTTTAGACGGGGGAGAGAAAAAGAACGGATACATGAATAAATTTACAAACATTCACATATGGAGAAATATTCACAAACATTAGTAAGAAAAAACATATACATAGTAATACACCCATGTATATATACATACACAAATTTCAAAATTTAATTTTTATCGAGATGTCAATTTGTCTGTTAACTTTTAGGCAGGCTAAATTGCTACATATTGGATACAGTCACGGCGGATTCATAAAATCACTGGCCTCATATGAATGGGGTCAGGATAGACATAATCATATTTCAATGCATGAACACATAAGCGGGAATAAATATATACTTACGCAAAACCATAAAACAAACTTAAATGCGTATGCATGTGCAAAACGTCATACATATATATATATAGAGAGAGAGAGAAAGTTCAATACTGTTCATATGAAGTTATGACTGTAAGCCTCGTTGTTTAGCTCGCGTGTGCGTGTGTCTCTGCGCATTTCAATGGTTGTATATATGTAAAATTATGTCTGTGTATGCGTAAGAGGCGTCGTGACAAAAATACATATTCCCACCAAAGTCAATCCCACCTTCAACAAAAGTTCATCAATATACGTATCTCCGTATACATCCAGTATTTTGAAATAAAATTAAAACAGTTAGTTAGACGATCAAAAAAGCATGAAACTTAAGAAATCTATCTATCTATCTATCTATCTATCTATCTATCTATCTATCTATCTATCTGCCTGCCCCTACATACGTACAGATATAAATATATATACACAAATATATATAGAAATATACATAAATATAAATACATACACAGAAATATACACAAATATATATACATATATGTACGCATACATATACACACACACACACACATACAAATATATACGTATTACATATATATATAAACACATACATACACACACACATACGCAAACAAACATATATATAGAAACATGGACACTTTAACAAACATATATACATGTGCGGACATATACACAAATATACACACATACACAAACACATGCATGTACATATATACACACACACATATATACACACACATATATACACACACATACACATACATATATATATACATATATGATCGTATAATACGTTTTTAATTCATATTTGGAAATCACTTGTTTCTGATGGAGGACCGGGGGTGGTCATAAATATAAAACAATAATAAAATATATATATATATATATACATACACACACTTACACATATACACATATATACACACATACATACATACATACATACACACACACACACACATATATATATATATATATATATATATATATATATACATTTTCAAATTCGAAATTTTTAAAAAAATTCTTTCCCATACACACATATACATATACACATATACATATACAAAAATATACAGACAAACATGTAAAGCCTACACACATATGCAGATGAGTACAAATATCTACAAAAATATATATATATATATACAAATCAATAATTAAAGCAAATCTCAATATGTCTACAAGCACAGAAGGATAAATGTACACTTATACATACATACATACGCACAAAAATATATACATACATATATATATATATATATACGCACACACATATACTTATACACATACATACACATACATACATACATACATATATACATATACATACATGCATATACAAACACATACAAACACGTACATACATAAAAAATATATATATACATAGATACATAAACTAATATTTAAATATTAATTTGCCTATATCCGATGGGTACCAGCACTCGACCTAGACGCCCCAATAATAACCTACCCAGATACACAATCAAGCACATATCAACACAACAAAAACTTACAAGCAAAGAATCCAATACCGAGCGCCAACCCAAATAGCCATGAGGCACTCAGTCCGACATCGATTATTGCGTCAAAACATGGCAGAAACTATACCAATATAAGTCATTCAGCCGGAGTATAACACGTTTCACTATAGTAACGACTGACAGACCAACAAATAATAACCATCATACTCGAGGCCAACATCTCACATAATTTCTTAACTATTTATAAATTCCCTGCCTTGCAAAAACCAATGTCGGGCAGAGCACCACACAGCCACACAACCCGCCTAACAATATTAGGTCTAATGGCTGGCAAAAATAGTATAGTATATGACGAACAAAGCACCAAGCAGAGTTAACCAGAATGTCTAACCCGAATAGAAACACCTATCAAAAAGACAGTTGAGGATATTTTTCTTAATTACTTGAAAATTACAGCCCGTATTTTAATGTAAATGCTGAACTATGCTTACAATGAACTGTGAGCTCATTCCTCTGGTTTAACAGTTTAACCTTATCCCTAAATTTGATAATTTCTAATTTTTCGTTGAGACAAAGGTAGCAAGGTGCACGGAGAGAGTTACAAATTCGGGACTTTGTAAGGATTTTCCATTTAACAGTGGGTGTTTTGTTTTTTCCTTTAAGGACCAATAGTATTTAGATAATGAGGTGCTGTGTTTATAGGAATTATTACTGAAAGATAATGTATGTTGATACCAGCGAGTTTTAAACGAGTTCTTAGTCGAACCGATATAAAATTTTATATTACTAGGATTTTCAATTGTGGAGACGGTACAAATATAAACTATGGAGCTAACTAGACAGTTATTATGTAAAGGGCAATCTTTAGGATTTCTACAATTACAATTGCTGGTATTAGTACCTTTGT
Source organism: Ascarosepion bandense (assembly GCA_037127315.1). Taxonomy (NCBI): domain Eukaryota; kingdom Metazoa; phylum Mollusca; class Cephalopoda; order Sepiida; family Sepiidae; genus Ascarosepion; species Ascarosepion bandense. Next base: position 146,448 of record JBBBDQ010001130.1, on the reverse strand, counting down.
CTCTGGTACGATCACTTTGAGAATTGTGATTTACAATGCTTTTAGTATCATAATACTTTTTGAGGACTTTGCTGTTATGTTTTTTAATAATTTTTTCTAGATTATCCGTGCAACTGTAGCTTAACTTGAGAGTATTGTTGTTAAATATTTTACTAAGAGGATTAGTTTTTGGAAAGTGTTTGTTAATTAATTTTAAGAATTTATTTCCTACTTTAGTTTTAACCAACAAATTGTAAGGAGGGGTAAACCATATTATTTTTCTAGATCTTTTCTTGCTATTATCATAGTTAGTAGGGTTTTTGTATTTAAAATCAGCGGCCTTATAACCGCTGTTTCTGAGTGCAGAATTGTAAAATTTACTATGTCTATCAAAAATTACTTTACTAGAAGAGTTGTTGCTCAGTCTAGATTCGATAGAAGAAGGTATATGTTTAATGACTGATGGGGGATGGTTGGAATGAGGATTAATGTATATAGGGTTAGAGTTAGCCTTCATGTGAGGTTGGAAAGAATTATTATTAAGGTCCAGAATAATATCTAAAAAGTCTACTTGTTTAATGTTAGTCGTGATTTCTACTTTAAGCCCTAAACTCTTTAATTCTCTATGTATTATCTTCCTAATACGATCTACCTTAATTTTAGTGGAATCTCTAACAATCAGTAAACCATCATCTCTATATAAACCTATACTATCCGTATTTATACCCTCGTAAGCTGTTAAATTATAGAGAATGAATAATCCCACAAGATCAGAGGCTTCAGCCGAATCTAGTGAACCCATAGCAATGTCAAAGTATATATATATATATATATATATAAATGAGATTATAACTATAGGGAAAAAACAGTTTTAAAAAAGAAAGAGCTAAGTACATGAACATCAGTCAAAAGGGTTCGGACCGAGTCAGCACTTAGCCCAAAGAAAAAAACCCATACGAGTAATCAACTAACAAATAACAAAAACAAAAAAACAAAAAACAAAACAAAACAAAACAAAAAGCGTTCTATACTTAGGTAGAGCGAAATAAGTTTAAAAAACCTAATGAGCCAGACAGACTTACCTAGGTATCCGTTTAGGTGAAACCTAGGTAGATCTGTCTGGCTCACTATATATATATTACTATTATTATATTATTATTAATTATCACGTTAGAACATGTGAAACCTGCAAATTACTACATTGTGTACATTGTGTTTAGATTTTGAAAGAACAGTGTCTTATCACGTAGTTTTGTAAACATTTGATTCGTCCAAACTAACTCATCTGATATCTTAGCTATATGTGAGACTAACCTTGACCCTTCTATCCCCTCCTCTGAGTTTTTCGTTCCTGGTTACCTTCCCCTCTTCAGGAAGGACTCTAATACCCATATGCATGGGCTTGGTGTTTATGTCACCTCCCTCTAGCCAGAGTAACATCTCTCGAATCCCTGGATCATTCTTTCATGTGCTTCCGTCTCTCACTTCTAAGCTCGATTAACTATCTCTTCTTCCGCTACAGTTCCCCCTCCCCCTCTGACTGTTCGGTACTTGATAGCATCTCTACTAATATCGACAAGGCCATTTCTTCTCATCCATCTGCCCACATATTTGTGTTTGATGACTTTAACGGCCACCACACCAAGTGACTAAAAAACTCTGTCACCGAACTTGCTGGGGTCCACACCAGGAATGTTTCAATAACCCAAGCTCTTACGCAAGTGGTGGACTTCCCCACTCGTTTCTCTAATACCATTAACGGAAGGGACTCTTTACTAGGCCTCTGTTTCACTTCCATCCCAGACTCTTGCACTACTAGGCAGCTCTGCACTCTCGGAAACTCTGACCACGCCGTAGTTTCCGTAAACATCTCAATCCACTCTCACTCTACCCAAGAAACCCAGAACAACAGAATATCCTACTGCTACCAGAGAGCAGACTGGGATTCGTTCCGAGACCTCCTCTGTGACGTCCCCCGGAACAACGTCTTCGGTCTTCCCGTCGAAGACTGTGCGTCCGAGGTCTCCTCTTGGGTTAAGACTGGCATCGATGCTTTCATCCCTGCCAGGAAATTCCAGCTTAAATCAAATTCGTCTCCCGGGTTCTCGCCCGCTTGCTCAGCCGCCATTGCACACCGGAACCATTTCTTCCGGCTCCATCGAAGCCACTCGTCGAATCAAAACAGACGCCTTTTCGCCTCAGCTCGTAATAAGTCTAAAATATACTAAACGAAGCTAAGCTGGTGTTTGCTGCCAGAATGAAGCAACGCATAGCATCCTATAAGTTCAGCACTAAAGATTACTGGCGACTCTGCAAAAACGTTCTCAACAAGTGTAAGACCCCCACTAATCAATGAATTTGAGGTCCTTACCTCCTCAGCGGACAAGGCTGAATGCTTTGCTTGTAGATTCTCCACAAATTTGACACTGGATTCGTCAGGAGTACCTACTCCCGACTTCCCACCTAGAACTAAGGCTCAACTGAATAATGTCCACATTACACCCTCGCTGGTCTCTAAGATAATCTCAAAACTTGACCCTCACAAAGCGAGCGGTGGTGACGGAATCCCAATCATAGCCCTGAGGAAATGTGCCCCAGAACTCTCCTTTGTCCTTTCTAAACTCTATAACTTCTGCCTAACTGCTTCCTGCTTTCCTACCTGTTGGAAGTCCTCCTCTGTAGTTCCTATATTAAAAATACTGACGAACCCTCGGATCCCGGCCCACAGGCTTCTCTCGGACAAACAGTACGGTTTCCGCTTCGCCAGGTCTACTGCTGATATGGTAACGACCATTACCGAGTACATATACCAGGCGCTCGACAAGAATAGAGAAGCACGAACCGTTGCCTCTCCAAAGCGTCCAACAGTGTCTGTGATGCTGGCCTTTTATGCAAACTGCGGAGCTATGGTATAACTGGACATTTGTTTGATCTAATCCAGTCATTCCTCTCTAACCGCACACTGAAGGTAGTATTAAATGGACATGGACTACTATACAAACGATGGCGTCCCTCAAGGCTCTATCCTAGGGCCCACGCTCTTTCTGATCTACATTAATGATCTCCCAGATGCCATTAAATCCCAAGTAGGCATGTACGCCAATGACACCACAATTTACTCTCGCCTCGATCTAAAACCCGGTGTGGGCGACAAAGCGAACCTCACTGCCGAGCTTGAAAAGGACCTCCAATCCGTAGTGGACTAGGGTAGGAAATGGCTCGTGAATTTCAATGCTTCCAAAACGAAGCTGCTATCAATTAACCATCACAGGCAATCGCACCTACCTCCCATCAGCATGGAACAGGCTTGCCTCCCTGAGAGTAAAACACTACGCCTCCTTGGCCTTACACTCTCGGCGGCCCTTAAATGGAATGACTATATCGAATCCATTGCTAAGTCCGCTGCTATGAAGGTCGGTTCTCTGTGCAGGGCCCGGAAGTTTTTCCCGTCTGAATATATCCTGCACATATATAAATCTCACATCCGCCCGTGTATTGAATACTGCTGCGACATATGGTCGGGTGCCCCTGCTACTCCCCTGTGGCTTCTTGACAAAATACAACGGAGAATCTGTAAAGTGAATTGGCGGACCGGCCTCCACCACTCTCTCACCAGCGTCACGTGGCTTCCCTGTGCCTCTTCTATAAGTGCTTCCACGGCTTCTGCTCCGATGAACTTAGGTCATTGATTCCGCATAGGTACGGATTTACACGAGATACTACATTAGCAACTAGGTCGCAGCCTTTTACAGTGAAACAGATAAGATGTAACCGTAATTTCTACCCCAACAACTTTTTTTCTCGCGCTTTTCGCCTGTGGAATTCCCTTCCACATGCCTGCTTCCCCGACAGCTACAATCTCCAGGAGTTTAAATGTAAGGTCAATAGACACCTCCTAACACACTATCTTGCATCTATTCTCTCAGTCTCACCATCTAACCAACCCTCATTCTCGGTATCCTTACCCGTCCATCAACCTCCTTCTGACATTTCCTATATCTAACCATCCTTTCTCATCACTTCCCCGACCCTATCTAACCCCCTGCACAATAGTGGCAGTGGAATGCCTTGCTCGCGGTGATGCGATTAAAAAAAAGTTCTCACACGTTTTAACGTAATAATTAATAATAAATAGCCATTACTCTGATTTTTTATTTAGCACTGCTTAAATGAATGTTTCGCAATTATTTTCTTAATTTTTATTCATATATATATATATATATATACACACATATATATATATATATATATATATGTAAGATTAATACAAAATTTAGAATTTGAGACTTAACTGATTAATGTTATATAGTACTCCAACTTCAGAGTAGATCATTTTTGTAATCGTTTGGAGGTTTCAGGGACAGACTACCGATTTTCTTTTCATATTCTCTATTTTTATATTAATTTAAACAAATAGCTCATGTGCTTTTATTTGGTGCTATCTTCATATTGTTTTATTGTGTGTGTGTGTGTGTGTGTGTGTGTGTGTGTGTGTGTGTGTGTGTGTGTGTGTGTGTGTGTGTGTGTGTGTGTTTGTATACATGCAGCTCGGTATTGAAAAACGGGGAGGTGAAATCCAATTCCAGTTAGGCTCATTATATTTACTTACGTGGAAATGTCCTTGGGAAAGGTATGAAATTGCCGCCTCTGTCTTAGCTATGGTTTAATTAGTACGACATTTGTCATTCAATCATTATTGTCCTTCTCTAAAAATAAAAATCCTAAACAATCTAAAAACATTTTCTGGCTTTGATTAATTTGAAAAAGGTGGATAAAAAGTATAAAACCGAGCAATCATATCAAATATTACAAGTCTGTTGCTGCTATATTCCACTGTTTGAAATTCATCGCGATAATTTCATATTCTACTCATTCTTTATATATTGGATTTTCAGTGTTTTATTTAACACTAACCAAAAAATCCCTCCTCAGGAGTATCAGTAAATCATTAAAAAATATTTTCTGGAATTCAACAACATGCAAATGTTTTATTAATCGTAGAAAACAAATCAATCCATCAAAAAGAGCCGGGCATTTTTCTGATAAATCAGTCAGATAAGTGCCATAGGTGATGCACGCTTGGGTGATCATGTCTTTCAATCAATGACTGACTAGGCAGAAAATTGTTATGCATTAGGTTGCCATTTCTTCCAGTGGTGTGTGTCAACCAAACGTCTAAAACCCAATCTGCCCTGCTATTCGAACTATCGCTGGAGTTAGAAATAATGGATTCATACCTTTCCCAAAGGTATTTTGGCGTAAGTAAATGCAACGAACATACCTGAAATTGGAAATGGTCATTCAGACTTTTCATTCTGAGCCGATATCCATTGCACATTTTCTCTCTCTCTCTTTCAGGCTTCCGCTCTCTTTTCTATTTCAAACGTATCAGCCACAAATCTTGTAAGAGAAAATAAAAATTTGGACTGATGACCGTTGATATCGAGCAAAATGGTTTTCAGAATTCTTTAGAGTATTTAATTAGGGACCACTTCGAACGGTAGCTCAGCCAATTGCCACACGATACCAAAACTGTGTTGAAGAAGACCATCGTAAGTACGTCGGCTAATATGAGCTACAAATATTTGTTTCCGAGGCAGCATAGAAGTTATTCTCGAATATGAAACCGGCTTGATTCAGTTTTCCTAAGCTCAATAAATGGCAAAATTTACTGATTGCCTTCCGATTAAATAGCTTTGATTTGCTTTATAATTTACCCTCCTTTATTTTGCAAACAATTAATATATATTATTCATTATTTATGCTCTCGCTTGCAATTGAGCACTGTAGAAAAGGGAAAATTTCATAAACAGCAACTATTTACGGCTTTACGCCATGTTCTCTGGTTACCGTGTAGAACGCTTGTTTGAAGCGGTTATCGTATATAACACTCTCACTGTTGGCGTTGATTACATTTCGTAAAATACATTACAAACTATGAAATCAGTCTTTCTCTGATGTTGCGCCTATGGCCTGGTGGGTGAATATCCAACTGCTGTCAAATCAGTGGGGTTTCAGTCCCGGCTTGAGGCAGAACGGTTAATCTAGCCGCATTGAAGACCTGTCATATAGCGAAACTGGCCATTCTGCGGATGGTTTATATATATATATATATATATATATATATATATATATATATATATATATATGGTTACGGACACATGTATAAAACATTATTCAAACAGTGACAAAGCTATTAATTATATATTTATCAATATATATATATATATCACCTACTAACCACTGGCCTCTAGCTCTCTCTCCCCTCCCCTGTATAACCTTCCCTTTCTCTCCGCCCATGTACCTGTCATTGCACCTGCTTTCTCAGTTTTCTATTGTTCCTTTCTAACTAGCTTGTACTCCTCACTCTTTTCTAATTAATCTTTCTACATTTATGTAACCCCCTGCACATCAGTGGCGTTTCTGCCTTGCTCGGGGTGAAATGATTAAAAAAAAAAAAATATATATATATATAAGTATTGCCCTACTTTGGTGGCACAACTAAGGGTTTCATGCGTTATGTAATCATCAGGTACACGCCGAATCTTTCTTGTTGGTCGTATTTAATAAAAGATACTTGAAAGAAAGGTTACTGCCTATATATATATATATATATATATATATATATATATATATATCTGCGATATATGCATTATTCTACAGGAAGTAATTTAATTGAGTTCTTTCGCTGACTGACGTGTGTATACATTGCTTATATAGAAGTTAAAATTCACTTTCTCTGATTCCATGCGCCTACGGCTTGGGCATACCAACTTCGACTGACACTAAATCGGCCAGAAGCAACTAGATGTTTCTAAACACACTGATGAGTTGTGATACAGCAAAACAGGCTTGTATGTGGATGACTAATATATATATATATATATATATATATATATATATATATATATATATGGTTGGATGTAAATAAGTATATATGTGTACATATACACAGAGATGCACAAAATCTATCCTATTTCATTTCCTGTGGACCAAAAGGATCAATCCAGATTTCTGCATTGCTATGGGTGCGTTTGATTCTGCTAGAGTCTGTGAATTGCTCGGAATTTTGTTATTTGTGAAGACTTAAGTATATCTTCGAGATAAAAAAAAACAAAAACACCGGATTATGCATAGACGACGGATTCATTCTCCTACGAAATACTAGCCCACAAAACTGACCGACTAAGAAAGAACCAGATCAAGTTTTTTAAAGATCTCGCAACCATAACATCGTATGGTTCAACTCACCTTTTAGTCATAACGTTAAAACTAACATTGGTAAAAGTTTTCTAAATTTAATTCACAAACATTTTAACCATTCTCCTGCGCTAATATGGTTTTCAACAAAACAATGTTAAAGTTAATTATAGTTGTGTCAAGAATTTTGATAAATATATCTCGATACATAACAATAAGATATTAAATAAAAACATGAGCAACCTGTAAAATAATATTAACCCGCATATCGATAATAGTAACCCTACAAAAATTAATGGAAACTGCCGGAAAAAAAACATGATCTGCCAACTTAACGGTCAGTGAGTAACAGAATGCATAATTTACAAAGTTAGTGTACATTCTGACTACAATACAAAGTTCTATTTTGGATCAAATAACAACAAATGGAAATTGCGATTTAATAATCATAAATTCAGTCTACAAATATTAACTGGGAAATGACCGCGAAAACCAAATCTGATATTGGGATAAGAAATGGGTGTAACTTATGCCTTTTAGAAAAACTTATCTTAAAGCTTCTTTATAAATCCTGATTTATTAAACAAAAAAGGATATTAATGATCATATACAGACATAAAAATAAATATCTGCTTAAAGGTTTAGACCCTGACTAAGCAATATGGCCCAATTTTTCTTTTTATTTATTCATTTATTTCTTATTTGTGCATCTTTTTTATTTTTCATTGATTTTATCCACTTTTATTTTTACTTATTTATTTTTTTTCATCAATTTATTATTTAGTGATTTTCATTTTTTGTTTTTCCCCGTATGTATTTTGTATAACTATTTATCTCTCTCTCTCTCTCTATCTGTGTATATATATAGATATATATGTGTGTGTGTGGCTGTTTGTATATATATATATATATATATATATATATATATATATATATATATATATACTTATTTTATAAATGGAACTGTGTGTGTGTGTGTGTGTGTGTTTACTTATAAACTCCAAAACGGCTGAACCGATTTTCTTGAAAATTTACACAGTTGTACTATAAGCGTTTGCGAGTGTTTTTAGCTCGGTTTTGTGCCGAGGTACCCCCGATAAATATCGAAAATCAATAATCGAAAAAATCGGGTTATAGAAGAAGTGGCCCGATTTTAACCAAATTTGAATCAAGTAGTTTCAAGGTTGCAGTTCTTACAATAGTGCAGAAAATCGATAATATAACACAAACACACAAACATCTTGCCTCATATATATATATATATATATATATATATATATATATATATGAGGCAAGATGTTTGTGTGTGTTTGTTTATCTGTCTGTATATCCTTTATAAAAACCCACAATTTTTATCCGATTCTTACCAAACTTCAAAGTTTGACTTACATCCATTCATTTTTCTTTCAGTCTACGGTTTCGCTTTAACTGGAAACAACTATTGCTTTTTAGTCTTTCGTGTCAATGTCCAAAGAGTCTGAGCTCCAGGACCATGGATTACTTTTAAATCTTTCATTACACCCGATCAATGCCGGGCAATACTGCTGGTATATATATATATATATATATATATATATATATATATATATATATATAAGAAAAATTAAAACAGACACGTTATTTCACGGTTATTCGGAAGTGTGGGCCTGTTTCAGGCGAAGCATCGTCAGCTTCAGCCTTTATTTAATAAAGGATTTTACACGAATGAGATTCACAAAAACCTAAAAAAAAATCGAATAAAAATAACGGTCGCTCCCTTATAAGAGAAAAATTAAGAAAAATTCATCAGTTTGCCGAACGCATACACATATTCATACACAATCATATATACACGCAACATATAATCAGATGACACGTGTAGCGGCCAATGTCAACAAAAATTCGAAGATACATTCGTCTAACATTTAGGTTGCAGACCGGTGGCTTCGCTTGAAATAGGCCTATACTTCCGATTCACCATGAAATAACGTGTCTGTCTTAATCTTTTTTATATTTGCTCTATATGCATTTATATGCATATATGTTTAGAGCTCTCTTAGAGCTCTCTTAGAGAGTTATCCTACCACTGTATGTACAGGATACTCCTTTGGATTCTTCTATACCCACACTGCATGCTGATATATATATATATATATATATATATATATATACACGATAGACGTCATAATTATTCTAACCCGAGGAACCTTTCGGCCAACTAATGGTTCTTTAAACCGTCTGACCTTTCGCTTGATCATACGTTTCACTACATTAGTAGGGTACCCGTTGCCCTCGAAAATATTTTGCAAGCGAAGTAATTCACTGCTTAAACAATTTGGAGAACAAATGTTAAGGGCACGGACATTAAGACAGTGTATCGTCAGACTGATGGAGTTACAATGGGCAGTCCTTTGGGTCCTGTTCTTGCTAACATTTTTGTGTGATATTTTGAGCGTTTATTGTTTGAGAAGGTTGATGAACCCTCGGTATATTTACGTTATGTTGATGATACATTCTCCATATTCAATAACGCTGGAGATGCTGAATGTTTTCTTGTTCAGTTAAATTCTTTACATCCTTCCCTTCAATTTACTATGGAGATAGAGAAGGACGGGTGTCTCCTATTTTGGGATGTCTGTGTTCAGCGCCGGGACAGGGTTTTCGTTACTCCTGTCGTTCGTAAACCTACCTCTACTGGTTTGTATACCAGTTGGAACTGCTTTGTCCCTAATTCCCGTAAGATAGGTCTGATTGAAACTTTGGTTCACCGTGCCCTTAACAGTTGTTCTCCAGATTGTTGAAGGATCTAGTCGCTGTCCATTATATTTGAAATTGTCTTGGCTTGGAAGAAAATGTCAAACTGTAACTGATAAGATTTCGGCATGTGTTTTGTCCGGGTATTTTTCAGTGCAGTTACATGTTGTTTTTCTGACAAGACCTGTGTTACCTTCCTTTAGTAAAGATAGGTTGTCCTATTTTCGTAAAAGTTCCGTTATTTATAGATGTAAATGCCGCTGCGATGCGGTATATATAGGAGGTTGAAGACGCGGGTGGCACAGCACGTCCCCGCAAATATACGTTCTGGTAGCCCTTTTAGACCTATAAGAACAACCCAAGCTGTTCTGGATTCAGCCATTGGCCAACACCTGCTGGACAGCCAGCCATGTGCCTCTTCGTATTAGGACAATTGGTTTACTGTTCTGCACAGTGCTCGATCGGCCCATCATCTTCGTGTTTTGGAAGCTATTTGCCTAAAACTCCAGCAGCTGAGCATGTGCAGGCAGAAAGAGCGATTCATTAGCTCCTTACATTTACTGGAAGGTTTTTGAGTAACAATTTTTTTATTCACTCTTGTAGAATTAATATTTACTGATTAAAGTTTATTTTTAAACGAAATCCATTTGGCTCCCAGTTTTGTAAGTAATTCCTTGTTTTTGTCCTTTATTGACCCTTTGTAATAAAACCAACGTAGCTCATGAAGAGTGTTGGCCGAAAGGTTCCTCGGGTTGGGATAATTATGACCTCTATTTTATTTAAAGTTATTAATTTATTCTGTGGGTACAAATCTTTGTTTATATATATATATATATATATATATATATGCGTATTTCTAATATTTTCCTCCTATTATTTACTATTTTATCGCATTCTTCGACACAGATATAAACCAATATAAGTAACCTTCTCATTAACCTACGATAAACAAATCGACCCCCATGAACCAATATATATATATATATATATATATATATATATATATATTCCTATTATTATTTTTCAATACTACAATTTTAGACTTCTATTCTATTTTGGGCTTTCTGCATAATCCTAATTAAATTATACATTTTATAAATGCAAATATGGCTCTCTATATTTGTAATGATCTTAATCAACACTAGTATCTAAAATAAAAATAAAAAAAAACGGTCAGATTATAATATGCGCCTGATGATTGCTTAATTCATGACATTTTGAATCTTGTCTTACACGTAAGATAAAATTTATATCTATCTGTCTATCTCTCAACTTGAAAAATCAGTCCTATTTTACTTTATGTACTAATACAATAAAGAAGACATAGACGTAGGATGTGTATATTTATATAAATAATGAATAGCTCTGTTTATACTACATTAAGTACTGATTTATTAACACCTGAATAATATTTTTGTACATAGGTGCATTCCCATATGCCCATTTCTTAATTTTTACACACACACACACACACACACACACACACACACACACACACACACACACACACACACACATATATATATATATATATGTACACACATAAAGTTTATCAATTCGTTCTACCTTAAGTCATAAACATTTCAAGTCTTATAAAATAAAAATCTCGTGTGGCACAATGTATTATGGTGCCCTATCTACATTGGAACGAACTCTTCCTCCTTTATAAATACTAACCTGCCAGACTTCCTGTGAGGCAGTTAAAACACAGTATAACTTAATAGGGCGGACACTTCTATCCGCTGACTAATAACACTATTATTTTGTATATATGTTCTGTTATTCCAGTACACTCGTTCATCCTCCCTTCTTCTTTTCGTGTCCTTCTTCTTTACTAACAGGCCATAACACAATTAAAACTATTTTTTATTGAAGGTGGCTCATTTATAATAATGCAGCTGGACATAATAACACATGGAAGATAATATTTTATGTGAAACGATTTTCATTGGGAATAAAATAAAACGAGTTCGGAGCTAAAAAATCTTTTCGATTCATTGATTTTTCAGTTATATTCTCGATGAACGATTTTAAAACTACCAAAAAGTAAAAAAAAGAAATATGTAAAATAAAACAGAATAAATCAATCTGTAAGTAATCGCGATAAACAAAAAGCCAGGAACGAAGTGTTTCTTTCGTGAAATGCATCTTCTTTGGGAGACAAATGTTTGCTCAAAACCTTGACAGTTCTGATTACCCGCTTCTACCTTATTATGCATTTGAAAGTTCGACTGCTCCTAGCAGGTAATTTTCCTCTGTAAGATTTCACAGAGAATTTTTAGCTTGAAAAATTAAGAATGACTTTTGCGTTCGCGAATGATGACTGACTGCAGCGTGTCAAGTCATTTTCACCTTGCCTGCTAGTTTGATCTGAATCACCTCTAACGAACGGGTCGAGATACACACTTGGGAAAAGATCGAATGAAGAAATCAGTACTTTATATCGCTCAATGTAATGACACTGAAAAGAAAGAAAGAAAAACAAAGAGAACACAATATAGGATAGAGGGTTGATTACATGGAATTAAAAAAAGAGAGTTAATTGCTAAAAAAATGCAGGAAAATGGAAATAAATTGAAACAGAAAAAGAAGTAAACGAATGAAGATGCAACAGTTACGTAATTGCAGTTGACAGCTAAATATAACGAAAGAAAGAATGAATAAAGGAAGAAAGAAACAAACAAACAAAGGGACGAAAAATCGAGAAGGTAACTTTGTCAAATAAAGGAAGACATAAGAAAACGATAACAGATTAAACACGACACATGGAAGAAGAAGAATCGAAAACAGAAAGAAAAAAAATCAGGAAAGAAAGAAATTAAGAAAGATGTTTTTCTTTTTTTTTTAAATAATCGTGTAGCCCCAAGCAAGGCTTTTTACTGCCACTATTGTGCAGGAGGTTACACAGTAGAAATGTTATGAGAAAGAGTGACAGGTTACAGAGGGTGTCAGGAAGAGAGTATGAGAAGGAAGAGAATACTGATGAGTGGGGTGGACTGACAAAAAAGCATGAGAGAGAGAGAAGGATGTAAGTTAGTGAGACAGGAAGTGACTATTGACTTTATATTTGAATTCTTGAAGATTGTAGCTGTCGGGAAAGCAAGTATGCGGAAGGGAATTTCACAGGCGGGAAGTGCGAGAAAAGAAGCTGATGGAGTAGAATATGCGTTTACAATTTATCAGTTTCACATTAAAAGGGATTAAAAAATAAAAGAATAATAAAACAAACAAGAAAGCAAAAAACATGATCAGACAAAGAAAATAAAAACGAAAGAAAGAATAAATATAGAAAGAAAAAATGAAACGTATAAGAAAAGAAGAAGGAAAACAAAGAAAAATAAAGTAAAATGGTTGAAAAAAAATCATGTTCGAGAAATGATAAAAGAAGAAAATAATTGCAGATAAAAGGATTAGACTAACTGAAGAAATTAAAGAAGAAAGATTTTTTGTTTTTAAGTCTTATCAACCTTTTGCCTGTTATTTAAAACCAGAAAATATTTTTAGATTCTAAGAATATTTTTTTAATTCCTTGCATTCACTTGCGCACAAATACCCTTAGGAAAATTATTAATCTGTCTCTTCCCTCCTGTTGTGGGTTAAATAACAAGACAGATTGGGTTCTATAGCCTTGGCTGGCAACCAGTCTGCTGCAGAAGCAACGGCAACCTACTGCAGGATAATGTCAGTCAGGCATTATTGCTCAGAGCGTGTATCACGTACGGCACTTAACTAACTGAATGTGTAATTGGCTGATTATTCCTAAACTTGATATATATATATATATATATATATATATATATATATATATATATATATATACCATTTGTAAACGAGTTATTACGCGACCCAGGTTTCTACCATGAGTTGTGTCTTCAGACGATTTTCAATGACTGATTTTACTGTTTACCGTTTTTTTTTTTAAGAACACTCACTTAACGGTGTTTTTTTTTTCCGCAAATCAATACTTTTCCACAAAAGTAAAGAAAAGTTAGAGATTATGCTATTTCCAAACAAAAATGAACTATTGAATGAACGAACAGAAATTATGACTAAGTGTAACCGTACTAAAAATACCTATTAGATTCATACAACCATGGATGAAAACGTTATAATTTCTTGTAATTTAAAAAATTGCGCGTTCAAAAATTCCCTGCCATGTGAGCGGTTTAAAATCTACCATTACGTGAGCGGTTTAAAATCTACCATTACGTGAGCGGTAAAATCAGTTATTGAAAATCGTCTGAAGACACAAATCATGGTAGAAACCTGGGTCACGTAATAACTCGTTTAAAAATAGAAAATATCCAAAAGTTCTACAATACAATTCTTTGAACATATTTTAATACAAATGCGCACTGGTCTAATTTTATTATGACCAAATACTAAGTAATTAAACAATATATATATATATATATATATATATATATTATGGTAATTACCTAAAATTAACGAAACTTGGTTATAAACAACCGACAATTTGAAATTATTTGTTTGAATATTATTTTTGATCGATACGCGTATTTAAGTAGATATTCTCTTTTTAATCAAACAGTATTATATATTTATTTCTACCGGCATGATTATTTACGGTAAATTTTTGTTTCGAAAATGTCTGTCCTTTGGCAGGATACGAACCTGTAACCCCTATCCACATAGGAGAAGCCATCACGAGTGACGATCAGTCTAAATGAGAAATACTGTTTTTTTTAGGTTTAATTTGTACTCGTTTAGACTGATTGTCATTAATGATCGAGAGGTTTAAGCCGCGCCAGATCACATGGTGGCTTCCCCGATGTGGATAGGGGTCGAAGTTTTGAATCCTGCTGAATGGCACACATTTTCGTAAGAAAAATTTATCGCAAATAATCAAGCCGGTAGATATAATTATATAATGCTGTTTGCATAAAAACAATATCTACTTAAATAGGAGTATCGATCAAAAATAATGTTCAAACAAATCATTTCATATATATATATATATATATATATATTTGAACAAGGAACTGATAACACAAAACAGAAGCTGTTAGTGTAAATCGTAAATCTATACGAACCAATTTAAACACACGTAAATCATGGGCGCTGTGCTAGGCTTCTTTATTCTCCGGAGTTTTATCCTTAGTTTTATCCTTCCGCAGACTGAAATAAAACACGCTCGTGAATGACTTCAACCTGCAGAAAGAATACACTAACAGCGTGAGAAAGAAACATGAAGAACAAATTGGAAAATGACACTCGAAATGGGACTCACTAAAGGAAGCGATGGTGACATCAGCAAATAATATTGCTTCAAAGGAAATCAGACGCAGAAGAAAAAAACGAGTGAATGACTTAAGAGATTATCTACATGATGAAACGGAGACAAAAATAACGCCAAGACATGGAAGGGAATACAGGAAACTACACATGGAGATAAGGAACAAATGCAGACAGGCTAAAGAGGAATGACTCAACGACAAATGTGCAGAGGTAGATAGACTGAATAGGATCAATAAAGCAGATATGCATAAAGAGATAAAAACCTGCTCCTCAACAGGATGCATAAAATCCAAGGATGGAACAATAATATTAGAGAAAGAAGAAATACTCAAGCGATGGGAAGAGTATATAAAAGACCTTTTCCGCGACAGGAGAGAGCAACCGAGAATACACAAGGATGAGGATATTAAAGTCCGAAGTAGAAGCTGCAATGGCCAAACTGAACAGAAACAAAGCAGCTGGTCCAGACAGCTTTGTTATAGAGTTGTTGATGGCCCAGGAAAAGTTTGGCATAGAGAAAATTACAGAAATAATAAACGAAATATATATTTGTGGAATAATACTAGACGACTTATGCAAATCGACTTTCATAGCACTGCCAAAGAAGCTAGGTGCAAACGAGTGCAAACGAGTGCAAACTACACAGAACTATCAGCTTAATGAGTCACATTACAAAACTGATTCAAAATCCTGATGAATAAAGCGAGAAGCAGAATCAGGCCAGAGATAGGACAGGAACAGTGTGGGATCGTCAAAGACACTGGGACAAATAACGCTATATTTATGATTAGGATGCTCTCTGAAAGAGCAATACAAATGAAGAAGGACTTGTACCTTTGTTTTATTGATTATGCAAAGGCATTCGACAAAAAGAATTGATGAAGATGCTCAGCAATCTCAGCATTTTGGGGAAAGACATCAGAGTAATCAAGAATCTCTTCTGGCAGCAAACTGCCTGCATACGGACAGGTAACGATTTCAGCAGATTCACAAAGCTAGAAAGGGTCGTAAGACAAGGATGTGTCTTTTCAGCGAATCTGTTCAACTTGTACAGCGAGAATATTTTGAGGACCCTAGATACTACACCAGGCTTTGTTATCGGAGGCAACAAGTTGAACAACATAAGGTATGCAGATGATGCAGTGCTGATTGCAGACACGGAAAGAAAACTACAAGACCTCCTACAGAAGGTAGCGATGGAGAGTGACAAAAAAGGACTAGAAATAAACATCAAGGAAACTGAATGCAAGGTTATTAGCAAAGAGAGCAACCCAAAATGCCAAATATATGTAGGGGATACTAGAATCAAGCAAGTACAAAAATTTAAATACCTAAGAAGTGTCCTAACAAGAGATGAAAAGTGCGATACTGAGATCAGAAGGCGAATTGACATGGCGAAGGACGCGTTCCAGAAGCTGAGTAAAATATTAAGACACAGGAAAATTTCCCTAGAAACAAAAAGAGAGTGCTAGATTGCTATGTGATGTCAGTTCTTCAATACGGCAATTAATGCTGGACAATATCATTGAAGATGAGGAAAAAACTTGAAGCAGCGGAAATGTGGTTTTTTAAAGAAGGATGCTGCGGATATCATGGACCGAACATGTGAGCAATAATGAGATTTTGGAAAGAATGGCATTGAAAAGAAAACTAATAGTAAGCATGAGGAAGAGACAACTGGTGTTCCTGGGACATGCAATGAGAACAGAGGGCTTGGAGAACCTGATACTGACAAGCCAGACAGAAGGAAAAAGAGACAGAGGAAAGCAGCGGATAACATTTTTGAAGGGTCTGATCAGGTGAATGACGGAACGGGGATTGCGTGGAATAACAGGAGAAACATATTAAGAACTACCAGGGATAGGGAGACGTGGAAAGCCATGATCGCTTACGTCCTGAAAGGATAGGGCACATAGAAGAAGAAGAAGAAGAAGAAGAAGAAGAAGAAGAAGAAATCTTGGGCGCACTGGGCTCTGTGTAAACCTTTGAAAGAATAGTGTACACATTTACTCTCACAGTCTGGGATGTCAAACATGTGCTGGCCTCTGACGAAATCATGAGCGGACTCAGTCGTCCTTAATGAGTAACACAAATTGTCAAAGAGGAACGTGCAGACAAATTCGGGTTTCCAGTCTCTGACTGGTCCGTCCCGCGTATTCAGCGCTACACTGACATTTGAATTTTTAAACTGTAACTGCTTTGAAAGTAGAAGAAACCATGTTTGACAGAAAAGGAAACACCGAATTACTCCAGAAAGCAACATGCAAATCAACAGTCGAAAAATGTAATGTTATGCAAGCGATACTCTGTCAGCGAACGTTTGACTCTTCCTACCCAGCAACGTTAATCTCAAATAAACAGGATATACTATGCCAGGAGAAGCATCAACAATAGATCTATTGAAATGAGCTGCTGACTATACCAGCAACTTTGGAGAAAAAAAAACATCCAGACCATTCCACTGCTAAGACATTATGTTAAAATTATGTTAAAATTCGAAAGCTGATTGGCGTTACCAGACAGATCTTGGAAGAGGCTATAAAAAGTCTCAAAATAGTACCATAACTGCTGGCAAAAAAAGAGTCATGCAATATGGAACATCCTGCTAGCGACTGAATAGGAGGCCAAGCGATTAGGCGGATACATGATAATAACCCTGTCAGCCAGATTCTAGACATAGTATATAAGCACCGGCAAATAGATCTATTCATGATGGTAGAAGAGATGCCTTCACTTAGGTCCTTCTCATTAAAAACTGGGAAACAGGAAGAAGAGGAACAGGAAAAATTTACAAAAAAGCAAATAAAATCTGGTCGAAGTAGGAACGAGGAGGCCGTAAACAAAAGATACTGAAGATATGTGCAGGGAGGCTTCCAGTTATACTCCATCTCTCTTTTTACAAGGCTTTAAAACTCACCTTCCGGAAGGATGTCGGCGGTATTGTCACGTACGGATCAATTACGTCTAATATTGGTACCGTTAGTCAGGGACAATTCGTCGGGATCCTGATACCCGTAAAATTTCCACCCAGTCTGCCACTAGGGAAATCAAGTTGAAAAATGTCTATCATGCTATTCAGTTTGAATACAAGGGGCTTGATAAATCTGAATAAGGCTTCCCGCCTTCTTTGGGATCTCTTGTCCTTTGGTGTAGATGTGTAACACTTTGCCCCAGGCTGGTTCGCTGCCCCTGGTCCGGAAGCTGTTGTGAGGATGATGACCGGAACCTAAGTGGGTTGATGCTGTCGAAACGGCACCAGTTATGACGATGCTCTCGGATCGCTAATCGTGATGATAGCATCGTCCTTATATATAAAAATTTATACTTAATGATAAAAGCAGAATGTACAATCACCAAATATCAAAGTTTACAACGGAGAGAAAGAGCCGTTTAAATAATCAGAGCTTTCGATTTTCCCAGTTATTTTTAAAACAATAAAGTTCTTTGAGGGCTCTTTATCGGATCTTTACGGAAATAGCCGAAGTGGAGAGAACGGTACTTGGGTGTTCTGGTGATGATAGTAGATTCGTCTTGTGTCCTTCACTAAAATATCTCTTTTCGGTTAGTTTAATTCTTTCTCGGCTCATTCTGTTTATATACATATTTAGCTGGGACTCTATCGGAGGGACATTATTCGACTTTAACTCTTATCGGTGGCAGGCTTTTCTACGTTTCTTTGCATTTTCAGCCTGGAGCTCTATGGAAGGCGCCCATTGGGCCCAAGTTGAAAAAAGCTTTTCCCTCAGTCGTTACATCTCGACTGCAACTGACACCAACTACTCAAACTAACTGATTTTTCTCACTGGGGTCTTGATTTTTATACTTGTCAGGGTTGTTCACTTTCGCTGCTACTTTACGCTTAGGCTTTGGAGCCTCTTTTTTGCTGGCAGAGCGTGAAATCTAGCCCTAATTGGAAACGCTGTCCCTGGTGATTTTTTTTTCTGTTTTTTGGCGTCAACGGCGAATTCCCTCAGCAACCCTGATTTTCCACTTGTGATTTATTCGGAACGTGCTATCTCTCAATGATGTAACAATCAGAGGGCGATGGGCAAATTTATCCGACTCTCATCGGTGTGACCTTGATTTGGAGGAAACGGATTCGCACGCTTTCTACCATTGTCCTCAGGTGCTCCCGTCCTGGGGCTATGTCAGCGTTTTGATAGCTCATGTCCTAATGTATTGCCCTCGTATTCTGTGATGAAACGGATGGTATTTCTGTTTCTAGCCGTGGCAAGAATGGTAAATTGGATGTCACGAATGGATGGAATCTTGCAATACGAACATTATTCGCATCAGGATCTGGTCGGATTTTTAAGCTAAGAACTGATAAAAATAGTATGTCATCGACAGATTTCATCGAAAGGTGGGCGAAAGTAGTAAACTTGATTCGCTTGAACGGGGTCAGACAGGATTTTTTAAAGTTCCCTTGGTTGCAACGGGGCATTTTTATGTTGAATCCTCCCATAGTTAAGATAGACTTTATCATGCTAATATGAGGAAGTGTATTTCTTGACCTGTTTCTGGCCTGTTTCTCTTTTGATATGATTCATCTCGAGATTTTTAAATCTCCCCAGTTTCTTTTGGTCTCCTTTATTTTTCATCTTGACTGGGTCAATCTTTGTGATTCCCACTCCAATATTTAATTTATCCTTGCCTCTCTGTTGGTGAGTGAGCTTCTTGATTCTGTCTAAAGAAAGAATACGGTGGCCACTCTTATTTTTTGTTGGGTAGACAGGTTTTACTAAAATTTGCTACTTTTAGTTTGAATGTTTTCTTATATTTTAGTTTTGTTTCTGAGGTCATTATTCTGCTCTCATTTCATGTTATATTTTTATATAAAGATAATTGTACATAAGGAAATTTTTATGTCATGATTTTTTGTAGCTTCTATGTGAATATGTGGTATAGTAGTACATGTAGTATTGAATGGTGTTGGATGAGTTCTGATGGTGAATGTGCAACCTGCAATGGAGGAAGGGATTGAGAATCGGATTAGCTAGGTCTAGAATAGTTAATGTTGACCAGCCTTACCCCATTTCACCATTAGCCTTGTGCCATAATTGTTCATTCCTCGAAACAATAAATAAGCAGAGCGTGTGATTCGGGTATAGGCCAGTACTTGCTTGACAACCGGGAACGTGCGTGTAAATTTGTAACCAATGCTTTCACAGCTTTGCACAGGGCGCGGTTTACTGAAATTGTTACGTTCTTGATGAGGCATTGGGGCTTCAATGCTGAAAACGAACGTAGCTTCGTAGCGATTATATATAGAAAAATTATGTACATGTTCTAAAATATAATTTATAATCTCTCTCTCTCTCTCTCTCTATATATATATATATATATATATATATATATGCGTGACTCTTCAGAAATGAATTTAGTTCTTTCGGTGACTGGCGTCTGTATACACTACTTATATACAACACGTTAAAATTTCCCTTCTTTGATCCCATGCGCCTATGGCTTAGGGAGTAGCGACTCCGACTGTATACCAAAACGGTCGAGTTTCGATCCCGGCCAGAGGCAAGTCAAGGTGTCTAGCCACGTATGTATGTGAATGACTAATATATATAAAAATTCACTCCAAGCAAGATGCTAATGTCGTTAATTTGCAAGGGGTTACTGAGACTGAAAGAGAATGAGATGGACAGGGAACCCAGTCTTAAACAAGACACAAATGCTAAGTATTAGATAAACTTCTATTAATGTTCCAAAGACCGACATCTCTCTCTCTAAATATATATAATCCTACGTCTCTTTAGCATCATAAAAATATTATGCTTGCGTGTATATTTTCTTTTATAATCGTCTCATCCTAAGCAAGCCAGTACTACAACTAGTGCGCATGGATTGCATAATAGAGAGGAGAACAGGTTCCATTATTGTCGGAGAATGGGAAAGAGAAAGACGGGAACATTGGTGAAAAGAGAGCTTCGAGCTACGTGAGAAGAAAGTGTTAAGTGAGAAGACGGATGAAGGTCAAGGAGATCAGAGATTACAGTTGACGGTGCATTTAATCTTTTGGCGATTCTTGTTATCAGGAAAAAAAGAATGCAGAGGGGAATTCTACACGTGGGAAGTGCGAGAAAAGAAGCTGGTTTGACTAGAAATTGTAGTTACACTTGATTGTTATCAAAACAAAAGAGTAGGACTTTGTTGCTAGTCATCCGCAGACGGACCTGATTCGCTGTATCAAAGCGAATCATCTGTACGACTAATATCAAAAATTGCCTGATGAAGAGAATCTATCTCGAAACAGAAATTTTCGAGTCGCAATGTACAATTTATATATATATATATATATATATATATATATATATATATATATATATATATGCAGTAAAAGAAAGAGAGTGAGGCGGAGAGAGCAGATGATAAATAGATATATGTACGCAATGTAAGGCCAGAAAAGAAATTAAAGTGCTATACAATATAGATATTAAAGTGTGACACAAAATGTAGATATTTCAAGCAATTGTATGTGATCATTCGGTTTGATGATCACTTAAGACGTAAAAAAAAACGCCCACCATGCAATGTTTCTTTATTTTTTGTTCATACTATTAAAATCTATCTATCTAAAACCTCCAGGCTTTATGCATTGTTGTACGAGAAAAATACACGTTACATCTAATGCTTTATCCTCGATATTGAGAACTATTTGCTCATATCATAATTTATAATTAATATATTTACTCACAACCACACACACACACGCACACACACACATGCATGCACATGCACATATACTGTTTCTACGTTAATTTTATACTTTTGCATATTCACATTATCATTTCGTTTTGTCAAGAACAATTTCATAAACAAGGTCTGCAAGAAGTATAAGTGCTTCTCAAAAGTAAAAAAAATAAAAAAAAGGTTAAAATTAAATGTTTGGATTCAAATTAGTCTCACTGTATAAAATAATGGAATTATATAATGAACAAATGTATAGCTATAACCAACGCTATACAGCACCAAACTCATCTGGAAACATGACTCGATAAAGCTTGGTTTCCAGACTTTAGACTCAGCATAAGTCATTTTCGATTAAAAATATTCAATCAGATTTTAAAAATTATATTTGTTTATACGCCACACGCTTCTAATGCAGCGTGTTTAATCCAGAATTTTAAACTAAATGAACTTAAATAACTGACAACTTAATATCGATAAAAATTTGAGTATCGTTACTTTACAGTTTTCCTTTTACTGTAGGTGTGCCAAGATTTAAGATCACAACTTAAACTGCGCGGTTTTAGCATAGTGAGGATTAAAAGTATTAGGGATGGCTTCTGATATAATGTAAACCAGCCACTTCGACATAAGGCTGCATTGATGTTGCAGAAATCGCTAGATACCCACCCCCACACACACATATATATATATATATATATCCTTTGAGATTTCACTCACCCGATCGACTCAGTCGATTAAAAACTTAATTGATTTACGTAACCCATCAAATATAGAAAAAGGAAATCTGATTTCTTTTACAACCCAAAAGTATGCCGTTGAAGATTCACAAGTTACTTAGAATGACCTAAAATGACATTATTGAACTCTGTCTCGCTTATATCGTCCCGGTCAGTGTAAACATTCGTTTAATTAACGTTTCCAGAGTGGAACCAAAATGTCTCTGTCGCCCAGATTAAAGATGCTCCCAGATTTTTAGAAACATTTAGAAAATATTATCCCTGACGCAACACACACCGAAAAATAAATTATACAAGTAAAAAATATTTTTATAGAAAATCAGATTTGTTATTTTTTGTCATCTATGAGATGGAGGTTGTAGTCAAACAGAAGAAAGAAAGTAGGAATTTATGTACATTCATTCAATTGCCCCTTCACAAAAAAACAGCATATCATGATGTTAAAAGGGCTCAAACTTAATAAAAACAAAGTTTTATCATCAAAATGTTTCTGCTATTATTAAGAGGAAAGGTTAAATTTGGTTGTTATTATTTTCAAAAAATTTAAATCCTTTCTAAGTCGTTCAAAATTTTAATTAAAATTTCATTTTTTTTTGTTTTGCGACAGCGAGTCACGCTATGTTTACGTAAGGCGGCTATTAAAATGAAGTCAGTCGAGTAAAATGATTTTGGGGAGAGTAAATATTCCCTCACTTTTGACCGCCGGTCGAGGAATTTCTTTTTCAAATGTCAAGGGCTATATATATATATATATTATGTTACAAAAAGTTCCGGAGATTAACAAAAGGGAATTAACAACTGACATATTTAATTTACCGCCGGTCGAGTGATTTCCTTTGCAATTCTCAAAGGGTATATAAATATAAGATCAGTTAATTCCACTATTTTGGTTTTTATCTTTACGGTTTTGTCAAGCTATTTCTATTGACACATTGCTTAAGTTCATAAGCGGAAGTTCAAAATAAGGAATTCGTTGTTATAAATCCTTTTAACAGCGTTTGTACGAGCCTAAAAAATATTTTTAAATGTATCTACATCCGGACATTATTTCGGACCAGTCATTTAGTAGCTTTTGTCGTTCTGGGAATTTTGCTTGAAATAATTATCCCTTTTCTTCTTTTTAATACATATATATATATATATATATATATATATATATATATATATATATATATATATATATATATGTGTGTGTGTGTGTGTGTGTGTGTGTGTGTGTGTGTGTGTGTGTAATCAATATAGATAAAAAGTTCAACACTAAATGGTGACTGCTTCATGCTTAAAATCTTCAAATCATGTTGGTTATATAGTAGCTTGAGCATTGGATCATTAAGACATTATGGGTAACAAGCTTAGTTATTTCCGGCTAACTGAGTTAACAGGTATTGAATATATATAGACGTGTTGTACAGGGTGTCTCAAACATGCTCTTGTAAGTCGTATGGGCACTGCGAAGATTACACGCCGGTCAACGGTATAGAGATTTCGGTTAAACTATGCGAGGAAAGTCGGAAGTGTTCTCCGGCCCAAAAGGTAAAGAGGAAGTTTCAACCTGTCCCAAGTAACCATTGCCCTGCTACCAGCCTGCGCATAGTAGCTGCAACTCGAAGGTCAACGACTTTATTATTAAGCGAGATAGGAAAAACTTGAAGCAAATGAAATGTGGTTCTACAGAAGGATGCTGCAAACATCATGGATCGAGCATGTGAGCAATGATGAGGTCTTGGAAATGATGGAAACAAAAAGGAAATTAATACTGAGTATCAGGAAGAGACAGCTAAAGTTCCTGGGACACGCAATGAGGAAAGAGGGCTTGAAGTATACGACACTAACAGGCCAGATAGAGGGAAAAAGAGACAGGGGAAAGCAACGTATATTTGAAGGACCTAATCAGGTAGATGACGGAACGAGGATTGCATGGTGTAACAGGAGAAGACGAGCTCAGAGCCACCAGGGATAGGGAAACGTGGAAAGCCATGATCGCCTACGTCCTGAAGGGACAGGGCACATAGAAGAAGAACTTATGAGATAAGAGACGGGATAATCTCAACATCCTTGGTCCAAATAGTGCCGATATTTTTGTGTTGAATGTCACCATGAACCACAGTTATGGCGGGAAATGTTGGCAACAACGGCACAAAATGAACTAATTGAATAAATGATAATGGCAATTGAATAGACATGAAAGGCTATACTACTTTATTTGAACTGCTAATAATTAAGACTTATTTTTTTCGACAAATTTGTATTTCATAGCATTTGTAACGGGTTGTTTGTTAACTTCTAAGTTACTTTCTCTTCGTGTATAGATCCGGGGTGTCGTGCGTAAGTACGTGTGCGAAGCACTAAATAGGCACAAGTAATCATTAAATTTTGTTTGTTGTTCCCCATGTCCATTTGTATAGTTATATATAAAGGAGTATATATATATATATATATATATATATATATATATATATTGAAAGGAGTGTATATATATATATTTATATATATATATTGAAAGGAGTATATATATATATATATATATATATATATATATATATATATTGAGAGGAAAATGTACTTGCATTGACTAATTCAAATCATTGGAAAATAAATGAATTAACTCAGAATATAAAAAGACGTTTTTCAAGCATCACTTTCTCTGCTAAATTTTTTTAAATATTTAAATAAATTTATTTATTGTAAATTTGGACTGTCAAAATAAACCTTGATTAATAATCGTCTAAATATGTGCTGAATTTTCCCTTCAATATTGTATTTTATATCCATCAAGCTCTCTATTTTCATCTAAGTAATAATTTATATGAATTAGATAAAATCTTTTAGATTATCCTCTTCGTCTTTACGGGTATAGCACGCTATCTATCTATCTATCTATCTATCTATCTATCTATCTATCTATCTATCTATCTATCTATCTATCTATCTATCTACCTAAGTCTGTTCACTATCTATCTATCTATCTATCTATCTATCTATCTATCTATCTATCTATCTATCTATCTACCTAAGTCTGTTCTATCTATCTATCTATCTATCTATCTATCTATCTATCTATCTATCTATCTATCTATCTATCTATCACAGTCTGTTCACTTCATCTATCTATCTATCTATCTATCTATCTATCTATCTATCTATCTATCTATCTATCTATCACAGTCTGTTCACTATCTATCTATCTATCTATCTATCTATCTATAAATGTGTATATATATATATATATATATATATATATATAGAGAGAGAGAGAGAGACAGGCAGACAGATAGAGAGACAGAGAGACAGAGAAAGCGAAAATGCTAAAAACGATCACTAAGCTAAAGGATAAATGGCTATGACATCTTACACACCTGCGCCTGCAAAAATGGTAATGCGCACACGTGCGTGCATCCACACAGACGCATACACAAAACAACATACACAAACAGCATAAAAAGAAGAAAATTGAAAAACAAAGATTAACAGTTAATTCCGACAAATTCCTAAATAGTGGACGGATAAATCTACTTAAAGTCATGATGCAGAAGGTAATATAAATCAGATAGGTTACAAACTTTTGATCATCTCAGTTCTATAAATGGTTTATCTTTTATATCAAGTATTTATTAAAATTTCTACTTGCGTTAGTACTCGATTGATTATCAGCCTTTTTTTTTCATACAACCTTCCACATGGCTACTCCCTGTCGACCACTTTTGCAAATTCCTTGTTTTTGTTCATTGATATTTTACAACATTCATTTCTGCTGTTACATTTTCACAAAACCATTTTACATCGACATGGAAACAACACAATTCAATTACTTCCTAAAAAAGATACCCACATCAAATAAACTTACAGAAAAAAATAGAACACTTTAATAAACGCCTAAGATAGAAAGTATTTTATTTCCCCAACAAATACATTATCAACGATGACAGCGACAACAACACCTATAATAACGAAAACAAAAATTTCGATTTACATCAACAAAATGCTTACAAAACGACATCATTGCATTCAAAAATGACTTAATATAATCCATAACCTAGAAACAAGAAAACCCAATAATAACTTTTAAAAAATTGCTTAAATATTACGATGTCTTCGGACAGATTTTTCAACTGATACAGTTTTTTCTATCACATTGTGAAATTAAGTTAACGGTCACTTATCTTTCAGGTCGGTGCAAAAGTTTTGCCGGTTTGTAAAAGGGGCATTTTAAATCGTTGTAATATATTTATGCATATTGTTATTGCATAAACATATCACCAGGATTAATTTATAACAATTTCTTTCAGAAAGCATCATTCATATTTTTCTGCAATATTATCACCCATCTTCTTTCCATTTAAAGAACACATTAAGCATGCTCTACTTTATGAGCTTCACAGAAGTTCCGATGCAAATGCAGCAGCACGATCTATTCAGGATGCTTATAGAATTGATGCAATGAAAGAAAGAAGTTGTAGGTGGTGGTTTTCCCGTTTTCGGAAAGGAAATTTCAGCTTGAAAGCTGAGGCTAGAGGTGGTCACCCAAAAAACTTGATTCAGATGTGTTGAATGCCGCGATTACTACGGTAACCTCAAGGGAGCTTGCACACCTTGTTTAATGTATCCCATACAACTGCGTGACGCCAAATGAAAAGAATGGAGAAGATTTCAGTATTCAGAAAATGGGTCCCACACGAACTGTCTCCAGAGAACCTGCGACAACGTGTTTCTTGTTGCGAATCTTTGCTTTCACGACACCTTCAGACACCGTTTTTGGGTAGGCTTCTCAGAAGTGATGAGAAGTGCCATCTTGCTCTTTCCTGCATATTTTCCTGACCTAGCTACCTCGGATTATCACTTATTTCGAGGATTACGAAACCATTTAGATGGCCTTAGATTAACAACACGAGAGGAGATTGAACATGAGTTAGATTCATATTTCACATCAAAACCTAAAGATTTTTTCAAGCGAGTCATTTATAAGATTGTTGACAGATGGAATCAAGTTATAGAGAGCAAAAGTCATTATTGATATGAATAAAGATTTGTAAAACACAGTTTTTTATTTTCAACATTAAATTTTAAATCGATAGATCCCTTCTGATAGATCCCTTCTTACAAACGATGGTCCCTCCTCCCAGAGCACCATCATTGGTCCTACATGGCTTTTGATTTTGATTAACATCATTTCCTATGATATCAGCTCTCAAACTGGCATCTACGCTAAAGACAAAAGTATTGACTCCTAACTCGGTAGTAAGGCTGATCAGTCCGACAAGGTCAAAATGGCAACTGATGTCCCAAACCACCTCAATACCGTAGTCAAATGGGGCAAATAATGGATTGTTAATTTTAACTCTTCAAAAACTGGACTTTTCTCCATTGAACATCTAAGAAAATCCTCACTGCCTTGCATCAGCATGGCTGATGCTAACCTCCGATATGTATACAAACACTGGTATGAACATCACCCAGCACCGGACGCAGAAATAGAAGTTGTCACCATTCTATGGGATTACACCATCGATACAGACAAAAAATTGAAGCAAATAGACCCGACATTATTGTTAAAAACCAAAAAGAAAAAAACGTACTTATTTATTGATATGGATTGTCCAGCGGTTTGTAATATAGCAACCAAGGAATTTGAAAAACTGTCAAAATAAAAAGACCTGGATGTTGAAATAGAAAATAATGTGGAAATTGAAAACAAGTATCATACCAGTGATAGTGGGTGCACTTGGAATGATAATAAATGGAACAAAAAACACATTGAAAGAATCCCTGGAAACTCCAGCTTAAGAAATATATAAAAAATTGTTTTGTTAAGTAGAGCCTACACACTAAGGAGAACTTGGTCTATGTAACGCTAGGAATGTTAGGGATGAATGAACATGAAATGGAGTCATAACAACACACCACTACCTGCCTTAAGTCTTCCTGTAGACTTGGTAGGTAGTGCGACCATAGCAAAAATAGATTTATAATGACAAATGACATAATAATAGTGGTAACAATAAAGACGATAACTTTGATGTAATAATGGGTATTTATGATGGCTTAAAATATGTGAATTTACATGCATATACATCTTCAATAAACTAACAAATATTATTAATAAAAACGACATATGTTTATACAGGGACAACAGTTTATTAATTCTAAGAAACTGCAATGGCACAAAAACAGAGAAATACGAATACAAATAATAAAAACCTTTAAAATTCCAAGATTTGCAATAGATACAAAATCCCCAAAAATTAATAATACGTTTTCTCGATATAACATTTAAACAACGGAACTTACAAACTATGCAGAAAAAAACAACAATCCAATATACATTAACAAAACTCCAACCACTGCCTTAATATTTTGAAGCAAATACTATATCTTTAAATAAAAGGATCTCAAATTCTAATAACCTAAAAATATTTAATGAAAACAAAACAAAACAATATATATATATATTCAGTACTAAGAATCACCGGATATTCGAAAATCTAGAATAAAAAATATTAAAACAAAAACAACAGTAAAAATAATATAATATCCAGCAATACAACAATACGATAAAAACAAAAGTACGAAAAATCTGTACATATTCCACACACTCATATACTCGCTAGAATTATTAACAAAAAAGACATAGGATTCTATAGAGACAAGGGAATCATAAAACTAAGTAACTACACCAGACAAAAAAAAAAAGAAAGAAAACACATGAAATGATAAAAGCTATAACGATTTTTGATGTCCAATTTGAACTCGACTTTAACACAAACCTAAAATAGGTAAACTTTCTATATGTAACACGAAGCTTCCATAAATGTATATATAAATCATTTAGAAAATAAAGCAAGCCGCTTTTACATTTACTCCACCAGCCTACCAAACCAACGCCACTTTGTATCACGTTGAATATTATGTGACTCACCAAACAAAAACATCTCCAATGTAGCAAAAAACAAAAATTCAATATACCTAAATGATAATGCCTATTCGGCAAAATTTAAAAGTGTGGATAAGAGAACAACAAATCTAACAGAAATAAAAATGCCATATTGTTCGAACCACCATATAATAAAAGTGTAAAAAAGTGATGGTAAAATATTGCACAAGTTTATTGACAATCACTTCCACAAATCAAGATGCATAAAATATTTAATAGAAGTATTTTTAATAGCCAGCTCCAGCTGCAGCGAGAAAATATTAAAAAAGAAAACACAACAGAAATTCTTCAGTACACCACAAACACTCACGCTACCCACAGTATGAATGCTTCTTAAACGGTAACTGCAGTTACATTTCCTCGTATTAACCCCACAGCATTAAAATTGCATGCTGTCTATAAACTAAGACTCTCTATGTTACAGCAACTCTCTCTCTCTCTCTCTCTCTCTCTCTCTCTAATAACCTTACGAAACTAACACTTATGCTAATGTATGTAAAGTTAATGAGCCACGGAGACATGATCGGCTGATGGCTAAAAATAGCACATCACACGTATAGAGTCAGGTGACCCAATACAAAGAATTGCTCGGGGAGGAATATGTTTAAACACTTGGACTGCGTGAAATATATTACCTAGAACGAAAGAGGTAATTGACAGATACACCCGACCATGGA
Source organism: Ascarosepion bandense (assembly GCA_037127315.1). Lineage (NCBI taxonomy): Eukaryota > Metazoa > Mollusca > Cephalopoda > Sepiida > Sepiidae > Ascarosepion > Ascarosepion bandense. Next base: position 116,236 of record JBBBDQ010001130.1, on the reverse strand, counting down.
TGAGATCAACAAAAATAAGGTTGGTTAGCAGAGATATCCGGCTGTGGATGATGCTAACAAGTGCAACAATAAAAACAGGAAAAACACAAACAACAACTGGCTTGAAAGGTGATGGCCAGCGAAGATAAAAATAAGAAATACATCCAACCATAGATAAAAGCCAACCGGGGACAAGGGTGGTTGACAGACCGTAGATAAGGTCAATAAAGCAAAAACTCAAAAAAAAAAAAAATGCGTGGGAGTTTTAATACTTTTAAAAATCTAGAATTTTTGGCTGAAGAGACAGAGCCTGGCTAATGACTCTCGACGGCTCCTTCGTATGCGCGATCTCTCTCCGGTTGCCATCCTGCTCTACACAAGCATCACCGACGAAAAATAAAAATATGATTTTATTTTCATGTATACGTGTTCGTTGTTGTTTGTCTAGATACAGATCCAGCGTAATATACTACATGCTGACCACGAAAGATGAAGACTTTTTTCTCATTTTATCGTCAAATTAAGTCAAGTGATTGCTTAAAGAAGAGGTGGACTCGTATATACAGCTCGCACATATAAAGAGTTAGGTTGAATTGCAAAACTTGAGAAATAAAACTTTTTTTTCATGTCACTGCTAGATTTGAGTTTGGAAATCTTTTATCCAACTCATGCACATTAATCCTATTCCGCATATGAACATTTATTCGATCGACTAAATAAATCACAGTGAATCACAAATTGTTTGAGTCACCGTGTATGATAGCATCTAGGATTTGAAGAAAACTGAGAACACTTCAGTGAACTCCATGTTGAATTTTTACAACAGAAAGATAAGTTTTACGCCGTCGAAAACTGTGAAGAGGAGATGAAAATCAATTGGCAGAATATTTCAACTGTAAGAATCAAAGCTAGTCTTTAAATGACACTCTGATGTGCTCGACAAAGAAAGTAACGAAAGTAACGAAAGTAACGAAATGAATTAAAGAAAAAGAAGGGAAAGGGACATGCAAAAAAACAAAAAACAAAAAACAGTGAGAAAAGAAAAAGGAAAAAATATATTTGTGATTTCCAATAACGGCTGAAATTTAAGTGTTTTTCTCGATTGTCATATTGCTTACATCGCACACACTTTTCCGCTCTGACATGTTTCCTTGCATTATTTTTGTTTCCTATTAAATCGTGCTGAATTTTAATACCGGTGTTTATTCTGCGTCGCTATTGGTTATTTTTCTTATCCATGTATCTGACCCTGCGAAAGAAACCATCCACCACCGGAGTGGTGATGCGTTTTGGCAACAAAATGAACATTTATTTATTTTTTTTTTACTTTTCTTTTTAAATTTTATGCTTTGGCAATTTGGTCGTAATGCAGCCTCAGAATAAGATAATCCACAAAATTGCGTTACGATGAAATCCGACGGTGCATTTAATACTGTTGTCATATCTGGTCGGGCGCCCCTGCCATTCATCTCAGAGTTCTCGACAGGCTCCAAAGGAGAGTCTGTAACGTGATCGGTCCCGACCTGGCAGCTCAACTCCAGTTACTTTGGCATCGGCGGGATTTTCTTTCCTCTGTCTATTCTACAAATATTTTCATGGCTTCTGCTCCGATGAGCTTAGCTCACTGATACCCCCTCCACAAGAATTTACTCGAGCAACCAGACTGGCAACAATGTCTCACCCTTTTACAGTTACATCAACTAAATGCAGCCGCCACTTCTACTCCATCAGCTTCCTTTCTCGCACTTCTCGCCTGTGGAACTCCCTTCCGTATACTTGCTTCCCTAACGGCTACAATCTCCAAGAATTTAAATTCAATGTCAATTCCAATCTTTTTTTCACTTGAGTTCAGTCCTTCTCTCGCCTTTTCCCCCATCGCCTCGTGTATCTCGTTCTTTTTTTACTCTACCTTCGCAACAGTCTTCACACTATTATTCCCATCATTCTCTTGCCCTTTCTCCGACACCCCCTGTAACTGGTTCGTCTTTCTCTTCGCTCTTCTGCTTAAACTTTCACTCTTCTCTTATGTATCCCTCTGCGTCCCAGTGGCGGTACCGCCTTGATTGGCCTGAAATGACAAAAATAAAAAAATAAAAAAATAAAGGGATTCCAGAAAAAAATGAATTAATAACAGAAGTTCTCATGCAGCAGTGAAGCTACTCACACAAATATGAAAACAGTACTAACCTATCAAAACAACTCAAAATACGCAGAACAAAACATGATAACATAAAAATAAGAAAAACAGCACCAAATTGAAACGACTTCTTACTAATATATAGCTATTTTTCCTAGGAGAGAGAAAAGTGATAATCAACTTTTCAGAGCATCATGAACACGTTCTAGGCAGTGTGATAGAAATTTTAAGGTCATGTGGGAAATTTCGAAATGTTATCTGATTATGTGTTTAGGAGTTCTAAATAAATGATGAGAACTCATTTCCAAATTTCAACATCATCTTTAATTTTTTAGCAAACCGTCTAGAACCAGATCATGACCAAAAAGGGTAACAAAACGTAATATATATATATATATATATATATGCGCATGAATCTACATAAGAGAGTAAAAGTTTAAGCTGAAGGAGAGCGACGAGAAAGACAAACCATTTAGAGGGGGTGTCCGAGAAAGGACAAGAAAAGGATGGGAATATAGATGTGATGGCAGTTGCGAAGGCAGAGTGAGAAAGAAAAAGAACAAGATAGACGGGTTGATGTGGAAAGGCTGAGGGAAAGACTGGAGTCAAGTGAAAAAGACATGGGAACTGACATTGCATTTAACTTCCTGGAGGCTGTAGCCGTCAGGAAAGTAAGTATACGTAAGGCAGGAAAGACAAGAAAAAATCTGATGGAGTAGAATTTTGGGCTGCATTTGGTAAATTTAACTGTAAAAGGCTGGAGCATTGTTGCCAGTTTGGTTACTTGAGTAAATTCTTGTGGAGGGGGCACCAGTGACCTAAGCTCGTCGGAGCAGAAGCGATAAAAATATTTGTAGAAGAGACAGAGGGAAACCACATCGCGCCGATGAGAAAGCAGCTTGCATCGAGCTGCCAGTTCTGGACCGATCACTCCCCCCATATATATATATATAACACAATTACATGAAAAGTAATGCTAACCCAATATATATAACCCCTAGCTCTTGCACCATCCGTTATCAAATATATTTCATCATCGGTTAAACGTCGCATTACCATACACTCCACCAGCAAAGAAATATTTGTAAAACCAAAACAATTTATGATAAATTTCATAGGGATAGTGGTTATCGATCTTCTGAGATCAATTTTGTGGAAAAAATATGGTGGCTCCAGAAAAAAATAGAAACAGAAAAATCATATGATATAATCCTCCATTTAATCAATTAGTTAATTTTAAACAGGGACATAAATTTCTTAAATTAATGGATAGACATTTTTCCAAAAATATCTCTTTAAACAAAAATGTTTAATAGGAATACGCTAAAACAGAGTTATAATCGCTCTAACAATTTAGAAAAAATAATTAAATTACATAACAATAAAATATTGAAATTATACAACAAAAACAATTCTACTACTCATTTTAATTTGCCCCATATTAAAACTTTTATAATTGTGGAAACCGTAACTAATGCTCGTTATCTAATAAGTGTTTAACCAAATCTACATGTGTTCTGTTTCATCTGTAGAGAATCCTAGGGTTACGAAAGTTTATATTGAGAATACAATGAACTTTTTTAAATGCGTTTTTACAGTCATCTCTCATCTTTTACTAGTAAGGAGTAATAAAATAAGACATCACTTTCTAAACGTTTTTGGAAGATAAAAAAAAAGAAAATAAAACACCTAAAGTTAAATGGAAAATTCTCAAACCGGATAGAATATTTAAATGAACCATGTTTTCTTTGTCTACAAGAATAAATGGACATTATTAAAAAGATGACGAGTGACATATTACTAAACCAGAGTCATGAAACTACAGTAAATTGTAAGCATAATAAAAAATTTACCTTACATTCCTGCTAGAATTATAAAATATAAGGTTTGAACTCCAGCAATTATATACTTTTTACAGAATTACTCTTACAATCTTGATTATTTATTTTAACTATATGATCTTTCTTTTTATATTATTTTATCTTTATTTTTATTTTATATTACAAATTGTCATCTATTTAATGTTTTAAATTTAAATTTATTTTTAATATTAATTGTTCCATTAATTTTGATTAATTTTTGATTTAATTGAAATTAATCTTTTCCCAATTTATTATATTAGCATTAATGAATTTATATCTTCGCCTTGTATTTTTAAACGTCCTCAGATCTTTTTGAATAATTCCTAGGTTTGTGTATGTAATTTTATCATTTTCTAAATGCCAAAGGAGTTACTTTTATACAATGTTACGAACAAATGTATCTATCTACAATTCATTTCCGGCCAAAGTTTGAAATTTTTATTTCTTTACCGCTTATGTTGGCTCCCCAAAACTTTCTTTCCCCTACATGCATTTTCTCACTTTTTCTCACTGTCTTCCCACTCTATGCATTTTCTCACTTTTTCACATCTTCCCCCTCTGTGCATTTTCTCACTTTTTCCTGTTTGTTAAGAGCAGACGTCGTGTGATCGATATCTGTATATATCTATATTTTAATAAATTTAGGGCCAGTTTATCTCTGAACCGTTTTCATTGGCTCTTTCCTCTCGCTTCTTTCTTTTTCTTTTGTTTGCCTTTTTGTTTTTTCCTCTATGTCCTTCTCTTTCCACTTCATTTCCCCCTTTTTATTTCTTTTTCTATCTTCTTTTCCTAGTACGAAAAGTTTTCTAATAATAAAAGGAAGTGGATTTTCATAAATCTTCTTTTAAAAAATAACGTTTATTACCATCATTATTAACTACCTGATGAGACATTGTTCTTTCAATGTCGAAACAAAATGTATAATTTTGTAGTAGATTATAGTTTGTACATGTTCTAAAGTATAATTTATTATATATATATATATATATATATATATATATATATATATATGTACGACAGAAAAATATATGAAATAAATAAAATATATAGATTAATATTAAGGTCACGAATATAAAAAAACAAACAAAAAGCATTATATATAGAAAAATCAGTATAGATTTTTATTCAGTTATGCTCAATTACAGTCAGCCAACGGCTTTGAAATATCTTACAACAAGGGATGGGAAGATAAACAGCACTGTTATCATAATTTAATCTTTTTGTCTTAAGTAAAAAAGAAAGTTTCATTTAGGTTCCCTTCTAACTCTACACCTCTTAATTCTCCCAATGAACTACATATATAGCGTATTGATTCATTCTTTCATTTTGTTTATATCTATAAAGGCTCTGTTTTTTTTTTAACTATTGTCGATCTGTTTTATTTTATTTTTATTTTATTTTTGTTTACAAAAAATATGTTTGCTCAGTTTCATATATTTTAAATGTGATTAATTTACAGACTGACGTGTTTTGCTAAGGGTTAACGATGATTATTATCTTTACACACACAGATTACGTTATCACACCCTGATTGAGCACTCTGGAAGAATGGTAGACTTTGAAAAAAAGAACAGTAGCTACTATGGCATCTACGCATTGTTCATTCAGTAATGAATTACTCTCAGCTATTGACGTGTGCATACATGATATATCACACGCTAAAAGTCTTCCCCCTTCTACTGAGCGCCCATAGCTCACAGGTAGAATCGCCGACTGACGCTAATTTGGTCGGGATTCAATCCTGGGTAAAAAGCAATCGGATGTCTAACCGTACTGATGAGCTGTGATACAGCGAAACACATCTGTCTGCGGATGACAATATATATATATATATTGTATTGTATTATCATATTTGTATTGTATATATAATAACAATTTAATTGTTATTTAGATTGTCTATACATAAAAATATCTTTAATTAGATTAACTTAATTAATTTTTTAAAAATCTTATTTCTATTTTTCCCCTAAATATATTTTTCTAATAAGTCTCTTTTTTCTAAAACTTTAAACCCTTTTAAACATTTAAAGTTAAATTTGTTTGACAAGTATCGAGCGTTTCTATTTGAAATTTTTCCTTTTTCTTTCTTTTTTTCCCTTCTTTATTTTTTCTGTATACATTTTTTATATCCCGCCCCTTCACTTTCTGTTCTGTTTTGTTTAACCCAATTCTCAATTTAACGACGTCTTTTCCTTAACCCTTTTCGTTTATTAAGCTAGAAATGCGAAATTTCCCATCTCTTTACTTACAACTCTATCTAAAAGTAAAATCCAAAAATAGACTGATTTTCAAGAAAATTTTTTTGTGACGTATATTTTTCAAATCTTAACCGTTATTTATTTTTTATATATTTTTTATTTCTTTATCTTTTTTTACTTTTTTATTTTTTTTATTTTTTATTTCTCTTTTTAATCTTATTTTTATTCTCATTTTGAATCTAGACTGACTGTTGCTGAGGAGGCGTGAGATCTCTCTTAGGGATTTCATGTTGAAATGTTCATTCAACATTTTTGAATTTTGAAAATTTATTTTAATTTATATATATATATATATATGTGTGTGTGTGTGTGTGTGTGTGTGTGTGTGTGTGTGTGTGTGTGTGTGTGCGAGGCAGCGCTAAAAAAATCTTGATTTTGACCAAGGATAGAGATATCTCCAAAACTTCATGTTTAGTCATTTGTTCGTATTCCGGAACTTTTCAGCCTCTTTTGTATTTATAAAAAAATATATTAGAGGCACGTTTACGAATATGTAAACGGATTTATTTGGCATGTGCGTCATATCAATACTTTTATCGAATATTGATACTATAATAAATATCAACTGAATTAAGCACAACCAACGGCAAAACACGAACTTCATCTTTTGACATTTAAAAAACAAATGTCGAGTTCATATTGTGAGTAAACCAATACTAGCGAATAATAAAATAAAATTGTTTCTAAGGATGATGGGGAATAATAATCGTTCTGTTTTCGTGATTTTCGTGGCGTTGTTTTTGAAATTATTATTTTTGGAGTCATTCAGTGGAAACTGATTTTGATTTCTCAAAGGAATGGATATCTGGTTTCATTTATTTCAAGCAGACGACCAAATTTTATGTTAGTCATTGCACCACAGTGACATTTAATTACACCATAGCAGAGTTAGGCTGCGTAAAATTATACCACCAGATATATGCATGATGCTATTTTCATTTTGTTATTTTTAAAGTAAAAAAGTTGTAGAAACCGTCAAATACGTAAGTTATAGCAGAAATTAAATAAACATTGATTAGGGTAATATAATTCTTTTAAACCTTTAATGATTAAGATTATAAACAATAACTATTCAGAATGTTTTCCATGACAAAATGTTCCCAGATATTGAAATGAAATCTAAAGTATTTTAAAAAGATATTTTTCATATTTCATACACTTTCATATAACTGCTAATTAGAATTCAGTTATGATGATCATCATTAACCATTTCATTAAACTTAAAATGAAAAAAGAGAAAAAACAAAACAAGAAAAAATAAAACAAAACAACAACCTAATTAGTAGATCAGGCTTCTATTCCGGATAAAAAAAAAGCTCGTTGTGTTGATCTTCTTTTCGTCACGCAACTCATTCGTGAGAGAAAAACGGGAATTAGTGGGAATTTCTCGAGTTGTGAAACTTTTAAATACCGGTTCTCCTACGATCACTGAAGTTGCGCAACATCAAGCCGGATAATTACTGGGGAACACCAGGTCCTTTAAGTTTGGATTTGCGTATAGGGTAATGAATAAGGTCTCGGGATTAGAAACCGGAGATCAGGGGTTCCAATTCACGTTAAGTTCGTTATATTCACTTATGTGAAAATACCCTTAGTATGAATCTACTTCTTCTCTCTCATCAGCTATGGGTTAATTATCGGGACGCGCATTAGTAAATTCATTACTATCTCTAAAAGAATATGAGAATACAAAATATTTTCTGGTTTTAAATAATCTTAAAAACATTAAATCTCAGAAGCAAAAATAAACAGATGAAAGATTGGAGATAAAAAGATAAGCTTGTCAATGGCTTTCTTTCGTGGACTCTAAAACATGGACACGCTACCATTTAGTCGGTCATTAAAACAACGTGCTTTCAGCAAATATGTGAAAACTTACGTGGCAAGGAGTTAACCATTAGCGAATCACGGTTTACTGTGATGTGGTTAACTTCCATGTTCTTTAAGTGGAGCTATTCAATTAGTTAAGTGCGATAGTGATACACGTTTGGACTATCATGTCTCGAAAGACATAAGTGACTGGGCAGAATATTAATTCGCACTAGTAAGTTCTGTGGTAGGCTGATTGCTAGCTAAGGCTATAGAACCCAATCTGTCCTGTTATTTAACCTATAACTGGAGGGAAGAGACGGATTAATACCTTTCCCAATGATATTTCCGAGTAAGTGAATGCAAGGAATTCAACTGGATTTCTCGTTTCGAGCCGATACCCACGGCACCACAACGCACATCCATAGTGAAGCCATTACTCTCCTTATTTTAGATGAGAGAAGTTGTTCAGTGCCGAGGAGTCTAACCGTGCGGCAGTGGGTGCAGGGCAGCTAAACACCGCCAAGTCAAAACTGCCGACTAAACACCACCGAATAAGCGCCGGGACAATTCAGGATTGCGACATCTCAGCACCAGAAAAAAAAACGTAACTATTTTAATAACCGAATAAAAGGAATTTGTTAAGAATTGAAACTTTAGTTATTGAATATTTTTCTTTAGATTTTGAAAAGCATTATGCAAAATATGATGCATTTGTTTTTGTTTATAAGCTTAATAAAGTAAATCATTAAGACAAAAATTGAACATGAGTGAAATGAAAACAACGTAAGACGGTAAGTGCGACACTGAGATCCGAAGGCGAAATGGAATGGCCGAGGACGCATTCCAGAAGCTGAGCAAAAAATTATGACGCAGGAAAATTTCGCTAGGAACAAAGAAGATAGTTCTGAATTGCTATGTGATGTCTGTCCTTCAATATGGCAGTGTATGCTAGAAAATACTTGAAGCTACTGAAGCTACTGAAATGTGGTTCTACAGATAGATGTTGTGAATATCATGGATCGAGCACGTAAGCAGTGATGAGGTTTTAGAAAGGATGGGAACGAAAAGGAAATTAATATTGAGCATCAGAAAGAGACTGCTGAAGTTATTGGAACATGTGATGAGGAAAGAAGGCTTGGAGAATCTGATCCTTACAGGTTAGATAGAGGGAAAGATAGACAGAGGAAAGCAGCGGATAACATCTTTAAAGGGCCTAAGCAGTTGGATGGCAGAGTGGGGTTTAGGTGGGGTAACAGGAGAAAGCATGATAAGAGCTATTAGGGATAGGGAATGTGGAAAGCCATGATCGCCTACGTCCAGAAAGGACATGGCGCATAGAAGAAGAAATTAAATTATAAAAATATTTTCTATTATAAAAGCAAATTAACATATAAAAATAATTCAATAAACACACTTGTTTTTAATTGTGTTTTAATAAAAGAAATAAATAAATGGAAAACAAAATAAAGCGCTTTTTTGGGTTTTAATTATTTTTATAAAGTAAATCCACGTTCTAGAATAGTTTTATGAAAATAGTTTCATAATTTTTGTTTTACTTTATTAAATCTTATGATGACCTGCGGTTATGAAAGCAGAGAAAATCGCAATTTTTCTTTATATTTACATCTTAGTAGACTCCTAAAGTATTTCTACAGAAAATGTGTATTTCAGCTTTTACAGAAATCTTTGCGTTTGTGTGTGAGTGAGAGTCTCTATGTGTGTGCGTTTCTGTGTGTATGTGTATATGCGTATGTTTTGTGATTTTATATATCTGTGTGTTTGTGTTTGCATGAATCTGTGCGTTTGTGTTTGCATGAATCTGTGCGTTTGTGTTTATATGTATCCGTGTATGTCTGTATGTATTCGTGTTTGGGTGTATGTATGCATCTGTATTTTTTGGTTTCTATTATATATTTCTGTGTGTGTGTATGTATAGTCTTGAAATATTTAATTGAGCAACTTATTTGGAGAAATAAAAGAAAAAGAAAATATATGTTTGATTCATTCCGATAAAAAAGGGCCGGAAATAGCTGAAATCAAGATAGAGTTTGAGCCGATAGAAAAGCTAGAATTTCGAACACGAGATAAGAAGTTTAGGAGAGACATGAACGCTTATGTCCTGATGAGGCATCGCATATAAAATAAAACCAAGTATTAATTATAAATTATATATTTAGACTGCGCAAGTTTTTACTGTCTTATATTTTAAATTTAATATAGGATAACCTACAGCAAAAAGTTTCAGTGAAAATTTTCATCTCACTACAGGCGTCATATTCTAAGAGACAGTGTTACTGATAACTGACTTAAAACGTTTAACATAGCACAAGACACAATTAGAAACTAACTTACTTTACTGTGTATGCAGTCCACAATTCAATAGACCAAAAATAACGATTTCTCAGGAAAACTTTCAGATAATTAGTTATGAATAGAATTAAAACATCCATAGGTAGAATGCCTTTTAGCAAGGTTAACTATTAGGCACTATCATAAGTTCAATCCCACACAGTGTCCTCTGCCATTGTACAGGTTTACCAAAGTAAATTGCGTTGGACAAACTAAATCAAAATGTAAATTAAACATTTTATTTTAATTTGTTCATTTAGATATTTTAAAACTCCTAGGAAATTGGGAGATGGCAAAAATCATGCAAGTAGGAAAATTTCAATAGCTAGGAAATGTTTTAACAGGGGACGGAAAATGTCTCACCGAATTCCGAAGGCAAGTTAGATTAGCAAAAGGCGTCCAAAAAATAAGGGAAGTATTTAGAAACATGCAATAATCATTAAAAAATTAAGCTATCAATTAACAGACTCACCTATGAATACTGCAGTAATGTTTTAAAATGTTTATAGAAAGAACAGTTTTTTCATCCTTTAACACGTGCATAACCATGAAATTATAACATAAAAAATTCCATTTTGGATAATTTTCATGTTCTAATGAATGCTAACCAATTTGTCAACCGTTATATTTGAAGCAAGAAGAAAATTTACAGAAATTTTTAGTCACACAGTCTTTCGGTTATTTTTTGTTACCACAACCCACACCCCTGAAGATGATCTCGGAAGGAGATTGAAAGTACTTGGGAATATCGAGAAATAAATAATAAAATCATCTGTCAACATTACAGCTCATTTCTTCCATCTTTCGTTTATAACACGCGAAATATTATCCGTGAGTATGAACGGATTTTATTAAAAATAAGCAGATATAATGCCTGCAATTTATTTAATCTGACATGTCTAAAAGAATATTTGCTACCTAAATACATAAAAATAAATAAATAAATATATATATATATGTGTGTGTGTGTGTGTGTGTGTGTGTGTGTGTGTGTGTGTGTGTGCTTGCTTGAGTGCGTGTGTGTGCTTGCTTGAGTGCGTGTGTGCGATTGTTTTGATAGAGAAAGTAACACCAGGTATTAGGATAATTTTACATAGAAAACATAAAAAGATTTTTGGTCGAGTTCATAATTTTCAGTATTGCTATATATATATATATATATATGAATACTGAAAAATTATGAACTCAACCAAGGAAGAATACTGTAAAAGTATGAACTAGAACAAGAAACTTTTTTCTTTTTGCTTACTGCCTAGATTCCTGTTTTTCAACGATTTATTGGTAGAAAGACATTTTGCCAAACGGATTTCTTGCCGTAAAGTGCTCAGCAGATGAAAAAAATGCCTCAGGTGTGAGGACAGCACAATTACGTATTCACGAAATTTCGAAGTCGGCACAACATCATTATATATATATATATATATATATATATATATATATATATATATATATATATATTGGTGTAAGTGTGTATGTACGTATGTATGTGTGTGTGTGTGTGTGTGTGTGTGCGAGCATCTATAAATACATAATTTAACACAAAGAAATAGTTGAAAGTGGACTGATATTTGCGTCTATAATCAATCGAAAGATGAGAAAAGACCCAAAACTTTTTTCACTTGGATTGGAAGTATTCGAGGTTTCAAACAATACCAACCACGGTGCTGCTGAGGTCGACGAGAACACTTTGATAGCTTTGCGAGTTAGGAGCGAACATCCTGTTACGTGGAACCCAATGACGGTCAAGAAGTTCATCTTATAGGGGAAAAATAAGGAAAAGCACAAACAAGGAATACAATGCAGAACAGTCAATATTACAAGAAATACTGAACATTATTCACACGATGGGATTGACTAGAACGAAATGAATATTATACATAATTTTCTAAAACTTCTTAAGAAATACAGAGATCTTCCAGTTCTAATCTATCTATCTATCTATCTATCTATCTATCTATCTATCTATTCCTGTTCCTTTTATCTATCTATCTATCTATCTATCTATCTATCTATCTATCCAATCCTATTCCTTCTATCTATCTATCCAATCCTATTCCTTCTATCTATCTATCTATCTATCTATCTATCTATCTATCTATCTATCTATCTATCTATTTATCTAATCCTATTCCTTCTATCTATCTATCTATCTATCTATCTATCTATCTATCTATTTATCTAATCCTATTCCTTCTATCTATCAATCCAATCCTATTTCTTCTATCTATCTATCCAATCCTATTCCTTCTATCTATCTATCTATCTATCTATCTATCTATCTATCTATCTATCTATCTATCTATCTATCTATCCAATCCTATTCCTTCTATCTATCTATCCAATCCTATTCCTTCTATCTATCTATCTATCTATCTATCTATCTATCTATCTATCTATCTATTTATCTATCTATCTCATATTGTTCATCTTTCTTTCTTACACACACACTCTCTCTTTTCCATCTTGTTATCTATCTATCTATCTATCTATCTATCTATCTATCTATCTATCTATCTATCTCATATTGTTCACACACACTTACACACTTACACACACACACTTACACACACACTCTCTCTCTTCCATATTGTTATCTATCTATCTATCTATCTATCTATCTATCTATCTATCTATCTATCTATCTATCTATGTAGTGATGTGACATGATTTGCTATGATTTGACATACGTAACTGTATTTATAAGAAACTGAAAAAATGTGTTCATGTGTGCTATAATATCTACTTCTTTGAACTCTCAGGATAAACTTGTCAGCTCTACCTCAATGATCTTTCCTCGACTGTTTCTTTGCTTCTCTCTGTCTTTTCTGTAAAGATTTACATGTTAACACTTCTGATGAGTTTTCCTTTTTGATACATCAATTAAATGAATTTAAGCACGTTGAAAGAAATATGTGTGACTGTAAGTTCTATGCTAAAGGTTTCTTCTCTCGTACTTTTTGTTTGTAGAACTCTTCCCGTCTCTTTCCAGTCAAAAATGTATATTCAATGCCAATTTTTATCCACCGTTCTCTTAATAGTTCTCCTTAATAGTGTTTTTTTCTTTTTCTCATATTCTTTCACACTCGGTTACCTCTTGTGTTTTAGCAATTTTATTGCCATATTTAGGTGTTAAATGATTAAAAAAGACTATTGTAAATCGTTTTTAAACAATATAGATCTTTTGGTATTTTATGTTCCTATATTATATCCTGAGCATCTGCCCTACTACTGCATTCCTGTTTAAAGTAAGTATAAACTTCAAAACTTATGTATTTAACAAAATATCTACTTCTTAATATTTATCTAATATATATATATATATATATATATATATATATATATATATATATATTGTTTTTTTTTAATCCGAAGTGGAAGAGTAGGAAGGTAAATTCCAAGAACCTGATCCTAATTAATATTAAAAGATTTTTAATATTAAAAAGTGAAGCAGGTGGAGAGCTCAATGTATTAAGAATACAGAGCCAATATAAATTAGAGAAAATTTTCAAAATTCAAAGGTGTCGGATCCACATTTCGACATGGGATCTCTAACAGAGATTCCACGTCACGTCAGCGACATTGTTTTGTTCCAAATGGCGAAGGCCCTGGGGTAAAGGGAAAGGGGCCAGGTTAACAACGGTCAAGAATTGAGAGTTTCCTTAAGGTCAGAGAAGTGGGATTTTTTTAAAGCAAAGTAGAACAGGACAGAGCTGGTAGTGGCGAGGTTACAGGGTGTAGAGACAAGAGATAGACGGGGTATCAAATATCAAATGGTAGAGGTTAGTGAATGTTTACAGGGGTTTGAAACGGTATATATAATATATATTTGAAACGGAGGAATAGATTTAAATGTAATATCTTATATATCTTATCTTATGTATATATATATATATATATATATATATATATATATATATATATATATACATGTGTGTGTGTTAACAAAGGAAAAGCGGAATTTGGTAAAGGAGTTCATATTTTATAAAGATAGATAACTAAAGGAGTTAAATTAAATTTTTAAGGTTAAGATTTTGAGCTGTTTGAAGAGATGTATTTAGTGGGGAAGGAATGGGTTTCAATATAAGATTTTAAAATTTTTTATTTAAGTTTATTTAATTAAACCTTTTAGGTAGATGCGAGCTAAATGCCAATTACAAGAAGTTATCAGTTTAAAAATTATTAGAGAAAAAATGTATGCATATATGTGTTAACCAAGGAAAAAGAGGCTTAGTAAAAGAATCCATATTTTCTAAAGATAGGCAATTAAATGGAGATTGGGATAGGAAGGTGGGGGGGGGGTAAAATACATTTTAAGGTTAACATTAAGGTAAAATTAAGATTAAAACTTTAATTGAATCCTTTTAATTTATATTCTAACATCTAGTCAACGGGGATTTAAATTCTAAATTTAAGTATTCAAAACTTCCGGCTATTTACTTCATGTAATGAAAGTAATACGCGTAGAAATACAATCGCGTATTACTTTCATTACAGGAAGTAAATAGCCGGAAGTTTCAGTAAAGGAAGTAAATTGGCCAAAAATAGACTGAAATTGGTTGTCCTACACGGAAAGTCATTCAGCAGTTAATTACATGACTGCGTTAGAGCAACGGGAGACAAAATGTAGTTCGATTTTTCTGGTCTTTAAGATCAATAAAAGTAAATTTCTTCAGTAAGTAATTGTTGATTTGAGTTCAGCATATACATTTGCACAAAAATAATGCTATTTTGGATAAATTTGAAGCAGGGAAAAGCCTTCGGGACCTAAAACAAAAAAAAATACCTATTCTTCTTCCCTTTACAATCTTTGCAGTAGAACAACAGATTTCTAAACTTCATAATAATAATAATGTAAAACTTTATGAGACTTTACAATACATAGAGAAAGTTGATTTACTAAGCGCCGCTTATATGTTGCAAAAGGCCGAAGGTGTCGCGTATCCACAATACGTATAGATGGAACAATCAAAACTAATCGCCAACATATTGTGATCAACAACCACAAGAGCAGAATGTGATTTCTTCTTAGCATGGCATCCTTTGTAGATTGTAATATATATTTAAAGATCTTCAAAAATCTATCAAAATACAAGGATTCACACTCCACCCACATCTATTGAACGGGTGAAGAGGCTCATCCCTTGTTTCCTGTTTAGGATGCGGTTTCCGGTTTTCTCTTTTCCAATCTTTTCACTCTTTTCCTTTTTTATTATTTTTTTTCAATTGGAGTAGATAGACTAAACTATCGCCCGGTTCACACTCCACCCACATCTATTGAACAGGTGAAGAGGCTCATCCCTTGTTTCCTGTTTAGGATGTGGTTTCCGGCTTTCTCTTTTTCATTCTTTTTACCCTTACGTAGCCCCCTGCGCATCAGTGGCGTTACCGCCTTGCTTGGGGTGATATGATTTAAAAAAAAAAAAAAATCTTGAAGTGGAAATCTCAGAAAGACAAGTAATAGTTGAAGCCCACGAATTGATCAGAGACTGTTCCAAGAGACTCATAGAAGTATTTTCTGATAGCGCATGTTTTAAAGAAATACTAAAAATTGTACTCACAAGTACAGCTAGCTAGAAGTTTTATCAATTTAAAATGTGCGTGAGATTTTTTTATAAACATGATCAGTGTAAAATATTGTGAAGCCATTTCTGACATTAGATCACTGGTTGGGATCATGAAGGAAATATTTATACAACAGAAATCAAGGAAAATAATAATAAAATCACGGCCTCACTTTGGGATTTTACAATTTATAATAACAAAAATATAAAAGCCAATAAACCAACATTTTGATTAAAGATTACAGAGATAAACTGGCATCTAATAAAAGATATAACTGATTAAGAATATCTTATAATAAATATATGGATCTTGAAATTAAAATTAAAAAACGACCTGAAAATTTTCAGATAAATACATCCGTTGTTGCTCCTTTTTACTAGAAATTAGTTAAACTGCTCGTTTTCTTAATATAAATACATTAGCAGGCCATAGCTGCGAAGGTGAGAACTGATATAACTATGTAATGTTTGCATATTTTGAGCTTGATATATTTACGCCTCAGTCTCGCTTTTTTTGGTGTGCTGCAATCTCAGAAGAAATTTAGTAATAACATTAATGTTAATGTTAACGTATTAGCAAGCATAAACGAAAGAAAGACACTTATAAAAACATTTATTGTGGAAAGTATGCTTAATTGTATATAAATAAATAGCAATATGAAATGTAGTGATTTGAGCAACATGCTGACAAGAATTAATTATTGATCGATTCAGTAAGTGAATGAAATTAATGTAATGTCATTAAACAAATTTAATAGCATTAGAAAGACTTGTGAAAATTTTGCTATTTTCCTATTTAAATTACCTGAGGAATCTTAATTCTTAATAATTTAATAAGCGCATGGTGAGCTCTAGATCAATAAATATCCGTAGAAATTCCCTTATTACATCATTAAATATTTTAGCTTAACAACCGTAACAAAATATTGCAATAACAATCATAAACATAAATGATGGTCTTTATTTTAAGAAGTGGGTAAAAATGAAAAAAATTGAAAGCGACTACTTTTTCTATTTCACTGAAGCAGACGTAAAAAACTCCTTTCTTTTATTTATTTATTTTTTTCTATCTGAAACCAAATTGCGTATCTGATATGGATTTTGTTTATCCATAGAATGAAGATCGACAAGCCTATTTTTAATGCAGAATTAGCAGGAGACGTTAAAGAATTCTATCTTCCTTTATTGTTTTTCTTACTGAAACCAAGTACTGTCTTTTCCTGCCTTTCCACATGATCAAATCGGAACAGTGCATTATTTACTGTATTATTTCTATTGTTAGGGTTTAACAGTCGTACGCACTAAATACGGAACTAACAAAGAAAGTAACAAGCACAATTATTATATGACAATTGATTGAATTACTGACGGTGTCGAAAGTACGAGTAAGTTTCCCGACAAACAGGCGTTTTTTATATTTTGGATTTATTGTATTCCACAAGTTTAAGGATGCGTTGGAATGAGATGCTGTAAGTCGAGCCGATAATTCCCGACAATAAGAATGCAAACAATATTTTTTTTTAAACAAAAGGCGATTATGTTTTTACCTTAGAGTTTAATCCGGGCGTTTTTTTTTCTTTCGAAGATGAAAGATGAGATATCAAAATGTTCCCGGCAATATCCGGTTCTTACAATCTGACCAAATGATGAAGCATCAATTTCTGCTTTTTTGGTGTGTAGGGATACGATTTCTTTTCCAGGCTGAGGAAATCTTTGCTTCCTTTCATAATGCATCTAATGTTTTATTAGAATAGCCAAGTTTGAGAATAAACTTGAGCTCTTTGAATATCCTTTTTTCAGTGAGATTCCATTAACGAGGAAGATATCATTCTTTTAAGATTGCCGTTTAACTATGGAGAAATGCCAAGTATGCTTTGATGCTTGAAGTTAGTTTCTCGGTGTTGCTGGTTTACTTTAAGAACCCCAGAAAAATTTAGCGGCTATAATTCGCATGAAGAGAGGGTACTGATAAGATACAAAATCTGCAGACCTTTTTATAATGACTTTTCAAAACTGCTTGTTTCTGTTGCTCTATCTAAATATAGTTTATTGATTACCCATTTTTGTCAATATTTTACCATCCATTCATCTAATCTATTACTGAATGCGGAGACCAGGTCCAGAATGGTTAGCGATTGGCTGGAGTTAACCGTGAGCAGGGGGTTCTGATCATGATGGATTGCTTTTGTCTTAGTTTTGAACATAAGTACAAGACGACGTGAAATCAATAGATGATCTCGAGAATTCTGAATGCCTCTCACACTCAGGTATGTGACCGGCTAATATCATCTGGAAAAAAGACGCTGACAAGGGCTCCTGTCATTTCATTCTTTCCCTACTGGCTCTTAGAATCCAAGCTGCCAATTTTAATTAAATGAATAGCAAAAATAAATTTGCTCTGGTTTAATACTTTGATTGGTTTCTGGAGAGTATCTTTTGTTATTTCTATGCGCCTAAGGATTTCTGTGTCCCATCTTTCGTCATCATGTTGCATTATGGAAATTTATTCTTTTATATAACTGCTTGTTTTTGACAGTATATAGCTTAGATTTTAGACAGTCTTTTCAACAAAACAAAAAACAAAACAGAAACAGACATTCTGTTTTTATGACTGATAATTAGTCCTCTTTTTTTGCTTTCTTTAGTATCTTGTCAAATAGTTATTTCCGTTTTTTCTATTATCAACACAACAGCATCTTCTCATTCCTTTCGTTGCTAAAATATCAATATTTCATACAATCGAATTATTGCATTTAATGAGTAATATAATGTGGGAACAACGCATTACATTGAATGGAGATAAAATGTAATAATTTGTCTATATTTCTGAGATGAGTTATTGCAATTATTTAAATTCCCTAAGTTTCTTATGTACCCAGGTATTGAACTGACAACTATTTGGTCAAGTCACTGGATTCAACTAACGCTTTTATTCACTAGGCCATGTGTAAGACTTAGAGAGTTGAGTAAAATTGAGATAATTAAGATGGCTTCGAATATGCGTTGTGGATATCGGCTCGGAACGAGAAATCGGTCAGCCGAGTTCGAATTCCAGTTGAATTTCTTGCATTCACTTACGCGCAAATACCCCTGGAAAAGATATTAATCCGTCTCTTTCTACCATTTATTGGTTTAATAACAGGACAGGTTTTATTGCCTTGACTTCTAATCTACTGCAGAAAGTAATGGCAACCAACTGCGGGATAATCTTCTGCCTAGTCAGCCATGTTGCTTTCAAGATATGATCGCCCATAGCGTGTATCACGTATGGCACTTAACTGACTGACTAACTGAAGATAACTTTATTTGCACCTAGTTTCTTTGGTAGCATCACGCAGCTAGATCTATAGGGTCTTCCTATATTTTTCACTGTCGTATATTTCCTTTACTATTTCCGTGTTCTTGTCGGATTGTCAAATAGTCTAATGCTGATAGCATTGCAATTAAATCTGGTCCTGGTGCTTTACCATCCCATCCCTGATACAAACGCTGAACAAGTAAGATTTCACTAGAAACAAAGTGAAGAACAATCTAATGTAATATCAATCTCCTATATAGCAGTGAATGCTGCTTAATTTCTCGACTCTCAGAATGAAACTTGGGGAAAGTAGTTCTACAGAAGAATGCTGAGAATACCATTGAAAGAACATTTGCGACGTTTTAAGAAAAATGGAGACTAAAAAGACACTATTTATATACGGAATATAGTCCTCATTTTTTTTTGTGTCACACCGTTTCTTCCTTTGTTCCTCCTTAGGTGTATATCGAACTGTATAATCAACGGGTCTCCTTACTATTCCTCTCAATCCCTGTTTTCATGGGGCCATGGTCTAGTGGATGCAAAATTTAAAAGGTTACTGCGTGAGAAATCATCAAAACGGAGAATGGGAATAATAGTATAGCAACAAGTACAAGACTCGCACGCTGCGTGAAGTAGATACACTTCTCCTGAACTACTAGTCATTCTCCGCTACCCGAATACGGTCTACGTATTTAAGAGGATAGGAACAAACTATTTCTGTATATAGGTAGGTATACAACATAAACGTTGGTTTGTGAATTTGATAATATACTGGCTGAGTTTGGACAGTGTGCATTTATGCTTAGGGAAAACGGACAAGCAAAACTGAACAGTACTAGATAGCATAAAAGCTAAACAACATACCTAGCAGTGGAATGAAAATAGTCTAATCCCTGTAAATTAAAATAAAGTGTTCAATTCGGAATTCCCTATAGATTACCAGCTCAATATACACCTGAGGAAAGCCGAAGGGCACAACAGCCAAAACGTTGTGATAACAACAACACTGATAAGTGAACAAAATATAAATAGTGTAAGTAATGATAACTTCTCATGAGAAAAATTCAGATGGAAAGGACAATTATGGTCAAATGCAAAAAGAGATAGCTATAGATTTTTAGTCACAACGAAGAAAGAGAGCTTGGAAAATTTGTAAATCACAGGACAGTGAAATGGAAAAGGCACGTGGGTAAACAACAGGTTACCTCCCTAACATACTGAAGGCAAGAGGAGCAGAGAGTAACAATGAGCAAGCTACCTAGAGAGCGTGTGTAAATCGATGGCAAAACGGACTGGGAAGCATAGTTAGGAAACTTGTTTAGAACTACGAAGTATAGGCTGTTGTGATATGGCGAATGTAAGACCGTACAGTAAGCGTACCTCTTATTAAAACTTGTAAGGCACTACTGAGGTAATATGCGGCTAATTGAAGGCATCAGATATAGTGCTCCAAGAACCATAATTAATTTCTTACACATGATTACCATACTTTCATTCTTTCTTTATTTGATTAGTAAGATTTTCGATTATTTATCAAACTATTTTCTTTTAAATTCTAATTACATTTCATATTTCATTGTTGCTATTGCTAAAGAAGCCAGAATGCGAAATGTTGGATTATGTTGTCTAATTTCTCCTGACAAATCTTGTAAAGGTTGTTGAGTTTTGGGAATTTTTAGCGATATTTGCTTTTTGCAATAATTATCTAAGAAACGAGAAAAAACAAGTAAAGGGAAAAAATGGTTGCTAATTGCAATTATCATTTGTTTCACTTCTTCATTATGTTTTCATTCATTTTCATCTTTCATCTACCAATGCGAGATCGGTAGATAAAAGACAGATTAAATATGTTCCGAAAACCAATATAAATATCAAACATTTAGATAGCAATTAGTAATATCTTTTTCCGTTTATTCAAGACATTTCAGTTAAGTGAAATGCATGATGCACGTTTAAGCGATCATGTCTTAAAAGTGACATGATTGACTGGGCAGAAGATCTTTCCTCAGTAGGTTGCCATTACTTTCTGCGATTGACTAGATGCCAATCAAGGCTATTGAACCTAATCTGTCCTGCTATTTAACCCATGTCTGGAGAGAGATGAGACGAATTAATACCTTTCACAAGGATATTAGCGCTTAAGTGAATGCAACGAATTCAACTGAAATTCGAACTCGACTCTCCAATTTTTCGTTCCGAGACGACATCTACTGTACCACAATGCACATTCAAGTACTTAGTTAAAAAAAAAACGGTCGTGTTTGGTATACAAAAAATTCACTAAAATTCATAATGTTTTATCAGATTTAGTGAAGTTAACTTTTCAGCACTTGACACACATACACACACATATTAATATATATATATATATATATAAATAAATAATAAGCGTGCCTTACCAATTAGGAAATGGAAAAGCCATTATACAAAAAGCAAAACTCAACAAGCACATTTAAGAAAAGCCCATTTCTTGATGGCATTATTCGAAATCTATTTCTGTTAACTTTATCAACAAAGTAATTTATAGACAATGGCCCTTTTAAATCTCGTTTTATGTCTTATATTTCGTGGCCTCGCTCGCTTGATCAAATAGCGCTATTTTTTAAACATTAAAAAATACCTACTGGGTTATTGATAAAAATCAAACTACTGCCAAGAATCGAACCTGCATTTTCTGCTTAATCTGGGAAAATAATTTGAACTGAGCGTACGTTATCATCAAGCTACGGGGATCCATCAAAACAAGGCAACGCCCACTTAACCCTTGTTAATAAATGCACATCTCTCGCTGGGAGCTATGGAAGTCTGTAACCGCTAACTATGTTATATATATATATATATATATATATATATATATATATATATATATAATAATAATAATAATAATAATAATAATAATAATAATAATAATAATAATAACTACATAGACTCTGTAAGTATGTAGGCCGTAAATTTATACTAAAATAAACCTCCGAAAAAACCATTAACAAACAGAACCTAAATCCGTTACAATCCGGTGTACTAAGACGTCGGATAAATGGGGGAAAAAAAGAAAAAAAGAAACCCTCGGAACAAGAACAAAACATTCAATACTCCGCAGTAAAGAAAAAACCCCAAACGGAACCAAACACAAGAAAAAGTGCTCAATACAAAGTACGAAAGAAAAGATACAATAGTAGAGCAAAAACACACACACACACACACACACACACATATATATATATATATATGCGGAACATTAACAAATTAATTTTTACCTAATTAACGGATGTTTACATCCGACATTATTCTTTTTGTGACATACGTCATATTGGCTAGAATTGTTTGAGTAAACATCTATATATTTTAAAGAGTGAAATTAATAGGCACATTTAGCAGGACTTTTAGATCTCCCTGGCGGGAGGTATAATGGATAGCTCAACTGGTATAATGGGAGGTATAATGGATAGCTCAACTGGATTAATTTAAGAGTCGAGTTCGAATCCTTGTAGAGATCTTGACATATTGAGATAGGTATGAATCTAATCCTGGCTCGTAGATATGCGTAATTGCAAAAAACAATGTGATTTTACAAAACTTATTAATTAAATATTTACTCAAAAATACAAATTATTCTTGCAATCCCAAATATGTTTAGGCTTTAAATAAACCACAATAACCGTTAAGATTAAAATCATTCAATCAATCAATCGATCGATTTTTAAGCAGATTAATATTAATCTAATAAATTTTCAGCCACCAGTAATTAACAATATTACAAATACATGCAAGAAAGGCTTATTATAATATATTTAAATTATCAATTTTTATACTACATCACGGTCATGTGACAATATATATATATTGGAAACTGAAAAAAAAACTAACGTTATGCTCAAGAGAACGAACATTCAAAATTCAGAATTCAACACCACTGTAAATATAGAATCTACTATACGGAATTAGAATTTCATGTAATTACTTTTGTTTCTACGGATGACTGAAGCCAATCCCAAGTTCGGAAACTAAACAAGAATTAAAATGAATTGCGGATAATTCCTTAAAATCTTCACCAACAAGACACAGGAATTAATCTGACAACTAGAAAATCTTATTGAAATACAGCAGACAAAATTTATTAAAAGTAAAGCAGATGAAACTTCTCTCTTTCTCTTGTTCTATCTCTCTCACACACACACATATATATATATATATAGTTATCTGCAGACAGATCTGTTTCGCTGTATCACAGCTTATCAGTACGGTTAGACAGCCGATTGCTTTTTAACCAGGATTGAAACTCGACCGAATTGGCGTCAGTCGGCGATTCTACCTCTGAGGTACGGGCGCTCGGTAGAAAGAGGCAGACTTTTTAGCGTGTATATTATCATTATACACGTCCAATAGCTGAGAGTATTCTAATTCATTGCTGAATGAACGATGCGTAGATGCCAGAGTAGCTAATGTATTTCAAAGTCAACCATTCTTTCAGGGTATG
>JBBBDQ010001130.1:55000-87500 GCA_037127315.1 Ascarosepion bandense | reverse complement strand
GTACTAAACCATATATTCTCCCTTCAGCTATGGATTGAATAGCAGGACAGACTGGGTTCTATAGCCTTGGTTGGCAACCAGTCTACCGTAGAAAGAAATGGCAACCTATTGCAAGAATATCATCCGCATAGTCAGTCATGGATAAAAAGACATGATTGCCCAAGTGTGTATCACGTATGACAACTGACTGCTTGATAAAAAATCTAAGGAATAATATTTTATGGATTTCTATTGAAGCTGAACTGTTGAAAATAAGTTACCTTCTTCTTAAATTCAATAAGAAGTTTGTATATTTTATGATAGAATTTTGGAATCAGAAATGAATCCCTAAAAAGCAGAGTAGCTACGCATGAATTCCCTATAGAAACAAGAATATAGCCCTTAAGTCCATCACACATACAGAATTATATCAGTTGGAACTATTATAATGAAAGTACTTATAGATATTGTCTTAACCAGATACACATCGTTTTTATGATAGTTAACTCATCACGACCTAGTTTAGTTTTCCTTTTGGTATGTAACGATGGGATATATGTAATCAAACAACAAGAAATTGCTTACTTCTCTAAACGGAAACAGTATACCTGCGTTGTCGTTCTCACCACAGCATATACAGAATTCCACTTCTCATCCATTAGAAATCGTCTTCTAGATTCTGAATCCACTGAATGTATCAATATAATAGAAGAACCTTATCAATAAAAAAAATCTTGTATCCATTACGGAAACATTGCAGACCTCATTAGGATTACAACGAGGAGGAAATTAGAACCCACGTTTATTTAATCTTTTTCTATTCTATGCTCTGCATATTTAGAAACGCAGAGATGAGCAATGATCATTTAAACAGCGAAATAAATCTATTAAGGACAATGTATTGATGATGAGATGGGATATGTCTACGACATAGGTATTCATAGACATCAACGTAAACCTCACTTTATTTCGTTGAAGTCCTAAAAAATGTAAAGTGTCCCGTGAAAACTTTTTTCAATTTTGTCATAGCTTTTTCCTTCAAACCTGTTCTTGATATATAAAAAAAAATTATATACGATTTTCCCATTATTAAACATTGTAAATTTATTTTTACCAGCCTGTAAATTTGAAACTTTTAGTAACAATAATAAAAACAATAAAAAAGAGAGATGCCTACTGAAACATATATATCCACTAAATATATACGTTTAACGTAATATGAAATATGAGTGTAAAGCTTTTTTAATCATTACATTTCCAAGCCAGACGGTAGTGCCACTAGGACGCTAGGAGAAAGGACAATAAAAGAACAAGTTCCACGAGAACAGAAAATGGCGATCGGTGTTGCATTTAAGGAGGACAGAAAATGGGAAATGACAAGTATGAACAATACACAACTTGATAAAACTTATGCAAAACTCAATTTACGTTTTTGACAATTCATAGTGGATTTCCCGACTGTTGCTTATTTATTTAAATTTATTGCAAACATTTTGATCAAAAATAAAACTATATTTCGTGAGAGTTTCAGTGCACAATAGAATTTAATTTTCAGTTGATTGTAGTTTATTTAGGTTTCATATCTATTTTCTTTTGTTTTAATTCATTTGATAATCGCAGTTTAACGCTGTCACAATTTTAATTAAGAAAAACTTTCCGCAAATGATTTCAACAAATTTATTTTTTAATAACGAGATTTTAAAATCATCAAGCAAAAAAGAAAATTAAAAGTTTTGACAAAATTCGTTTTTCTTTAATTAATTTCTAAGCCAACGGCGTTCAGTTTTAGAAACCAGTTACTTTTTTCTCTATTTAAACTGAATGCAATTCATTCTTTTCAAAATATATTAATGATATTAACGAGAGAAACATAGTCATTCTTTGACACAGCGAATATATCATAGGCAAATTGCTTTTGAAATATTTTCTTATTTTATTCCTAAACTGAATTTCAGGATGATTATTTTCCGTCAATGTCTTTTTCGATACACATAGATTTAAATTAATCTATTCATTGCCAAAACGATTGCGTATTCATGGTTCATAAATCGATCTCAACGTGGGCTCAATTCATAATGTTCGCCCATTTCAGTTCTTTTGCAAAATAACACGCCCATCGACTTCATTATTTCACCAATCCTTGCAAAATCTGTTAATAAATGTCAAGTTAACCCCAGAGAAAATTTATGCAATTTGTGTGTTTTTAAAATGTCTGATTGATATTATTTACATGCGAACTGTTGTCCTTATCTTTGTTATAGTCTCATTTTTTTAATCGTTGAGCCTTCCGGCCTTTAAGGATAGCACTAGATTGACATATTACTCATCATTTTACTGTTGAAATAGGGGGATATAACCGCAAATTCTATTCTAAAAGTTTCTTCTCTTGTAGTTATCGACCGCAGAAGTATCTTCAGAAACCAACAGAAAAAAGAGAGTGCCGAACTGCTATGTAATATCTAATCTCCTATATACCAGAGAAGACAAGAATATTCCCTTATATATGAAGACGAGATTTGATGGGAAAGCGATGGGACCCTACCGAAGAATACTAAAAATACCGTAGATAGAAAATGTGAATAACGTTGATGTTTTAAGTAAACTATAAAACAAGAAAGCTGATATTTAAAATGAAAAAGAGAGTGTTAAAATATATAGATTTATAATGAGGTAAGATGGTCTAGAGAACATATTACACATAGGGCATCCTGAAAGCCAAAAATCAGGGGTTAACATCGAGTAATAAATTAGGTAATTTGTCTGAATGGATAACAGAAGAGAGACAAAGACGGATATTAAAGAGTGAAAAATTATTTTAAGGAACAAAGGAAAGAAAGTTGTGGAGAGAAGTGTTCACAAATGTCCTCAAAGGAATAGACACATAAAAGAAAAAGACACTGATTTTTGTAGACAAACAAGTTAAATATTATTAGAATAGTAACATAGTCTGAAATCTTTCTAACGTGAGATAACGAACTGTTATCTGAAACGAAGACTGAGGATTAAAATACTGATCAACTAGAAGACATTTTTTCAACAAGTGATACATGAAATGGCTAATATTAACCCTGTCAATCCAATAGTTTAGAAGTTTTCCTCAAACAGAATATTTAATACTAAAAAATGTTATATCCGTTAACTTTCCCTCATGTTAAATAAGTTATAAATGAAATTTGAGAACTTTTATTTCATAGGATAATTTGATACAAAGTTTTAGAAAGGCAATCGATGCCCGATTTTGTCTTTTTATGAACAGAAATGCTAAAACGTACAGTTTACAAACTTTCGTAATAACTAGCAATAAAAATACGTGGATGAATTATGCACCATTTTTCAAGGTGAATGAAAAGTAACTCCCGATTATAAAATACTAATAATTCATTTATTAACTAATTTTTACAAGAAATGGATATAAGAAGAAAGCGTTTAAAATTTGATAACATCATCATCATCACCATTTATCCATTACACCCAGATGGTGCATAGGGAAGCAACTTTTTGTTGCTGTTTCTGTAAGAAACTGTTTTTTACGGGTCAGGGTTGTTAGCCCTGCACCCAACCCCCAAACCTGGAAGACCGGTGGACTATTCTTGGTTCTTACGTTTACAGCACCTGGTATTCCCAAATGGTCACCCATTCAAGTACAGACCAGGCTCGATGTCCCTTCACTTCGGTGATCGGCCGTAGACTTAAAATTTGATATGGTCAACAGATTTTGCTACCAGTTTCTCGATCTCCCCAGAAATCGCTTCAATCGATTTCACCACAAATTCTTGTGGCGTCGAAAACATAACTTCTTCTGTTCTCCATTGAAGTTCTTCCAAAGTTTTGGTTTGGTATAGTAGACTTGCTTCTTTAACCAACACCCAAGAAAAAGTCACTGAATCTTAAATCATAACTGCTGGCTTTTGAATCATGCATAAAATAGGGAGTTTTTTTTAATCACAGTAATTATACATATGCATATACATGCAACTACACGCACATATATAAATATTTTTCTAGTGTTAAAAAATGGTGCTCGATGTAACATAAAAGAGCTATAAAGTATATATTAATAAATATACAAATTATCTAACGTCTATAGAACGACTCGAAGTTTCATGCACTCTGCAATCATCAGCTGCTTACTACAACTCTCATGTATATATATATATATATATATATATATATAAAACCTCCGCTGCCTTACGGCCATATTCAATAACAGAAAAGGTTTCAGAAGTAAACCTCGAGGTAAAATCTAGAGTCGGAGTTCGTAAGACAGTTTGCTGTTATATTTACCTAGTTCTAGAAAATCCAGCGACGGCACTGGTCCCATATTGTAACGACCTTGGCATTGTTTTGGTCTAATCAATTACATGGATGGGTGGATAGGGGGACATGCTACATGGGCAATAACCTGTCGTCCATATTACCATCTATAGTCTTGCATTCGACCATACTGCACCAAAACGCTACACCTTGAAATATAGCGTTGAAATAACATGTGGAACGACAGTTACCGGTTCTAAGCTACCACTTGATTGGTGTAGAGCACAGCACCAGGAGTCGTTCTGGTCGGTGGAAGAGATTCTCTAATCTCAACGGACATCTACTGCTGGTTTCAAGTTGGGCAGCCCCCAGCCAGTAAGGTGTTGTCTCGCCATGGTCTGCCTTCTTGACTGGATGCATGAAGATTAGGAGACATCTGATAAGTAGACCGTAACATTTGCACCAGGAAACAACAAGGAATCTCAAAAGGAACCAACTAGGCTGTTGGAACGTCTGGACTATGCTGACCGACCTATCTGAAGACCTCTAAGATAACAGTGACTCCAGGAAAACTGCAGTTATCAATGACGAGCTGAAGAAGGTTTATGTGGACGTTGTTACACTGCAAGAAACACGTCTGGCAAACTCTGGATCATTGAAGATAAGAGACTACACATTCTTCTGGCAGGGAAAGTGCTGAAACGAACCTTGTTAACACGGTGTCGGCTTCGCAGTTAGGAAGTGCCTCCTGAATATGGTTGGGCCAGATAGTAGTGGTTCTCATTCTCCGCCACAACACCACAGCAGGTCTAGTCAGCCTTGTCATCGTGTATATTCCGACACTCTCTGCCACACCGGACTCCAAGAACAAGTTCTACGATAATCTTGAAGCCGTCAGCAGCAGTATCCCAAGAAAGGAAGCGCTTGTTTTCCTGGGTGACTTCAATGCCAGAGTGTCGGGTGACACTTCAATGCCATTGGTGCCGATCGCGACTCGTGGTCCTCGTGCCTGGGTCAGCAAGACGAACAACAATAGCCAGAGACAACTCTATGTATATACCACAACTTCTGCATCACCAACTCTTTCTTAAGACCAAGCCCTAGCAAATGGCGTCTTGGTGACACCCATGCTCAAAGAACTAGCACCAGTTGGATGTTATGCTTGTCAGACGAACGGCTGTTAGGAACGTTCTTCACACTTGCTCTTATCACAGCGCGGGCTGTAAGATAAACCACTCCTTAGTTTGTTGCAAGATCAAACTCCAGCCCAGGAGGTTACATCATGGCAAGAAGCAAGGGAATCCTCGCATTCATGTCAATAAAATGAGACAACAAACCTTCTCGAGTATTTTACTGAGATGTTTGAGAGCGAACTGAAAACCTCAGAAAAGTGGGCTACTTTATGGAACACCATGCATCGCACTACTTTGGGAGAAAGATTTCGAAGTCACATAACTGGTTTGAGGCAATGTTCTCCGAGAGAAACCTACTGATCCTCCATGCTTCCAGAAGCAAAGCTCATCAGACTGCCAGACGCTGCGCCAACGAGTACTAAACAGAGTTCATTGAAGCCATTCAGACAGCAGCAATCACAGGGAATATCAGAGGAATGTATGATGGGTTCTATAGCCTTTGCTGGCAACCAGTCTACTACAGAAAGTAATGGCAACCTACTGCTGGATAATCTTCTGTCTAGTCAGTCATGTCTCTTTCCGATTGGTTATCTTAAGTATTAGCGAAAGTATGTTACATTAACTGGGTTGTATATAACGCATATACTTGCATTTTTATGATATTTTTACATGGTATTCATTTTTGGTTTTCGATTTGTAATAGTAAAATTTGTTTTCAGGTTTACATTTTGAGTATTGATCATTTATTTAGTGTATATATTTATTTAGTATATATATATATATATATATATATATATATATATATATATATGTGTGTGTGTGTGTGTGTGTGTGTGTGTATGTGTGTATGCGAACAAGTAGTTCTTTTTTATTTTAAGTAGTCTAAATATAATATACTTGTGCATCATATTTGACAAATGGAAATCAACACTGCGTGATGACTGAGGAGAAACCTTAGTCGAGCTATTCTCCAGAATATTCTCAACTCTCTCACGTGATATGTTCAAAGCACTGGGTCTTTGATGTATATTCAATTATCTATCTATCTATCTATCTATCTATCTATCTATCTATCTATCTATCTATCTATCTATTGTTCGATCGATCGCTCTATCCAGCTATCTAGATTTAAAGTTTTTGAAGGTACAGAACTTGATAATAGAAATGAATATGTAAATATGTTTCACTTCTTAAGCGATCATAAGTACCATATATCCTTATTATTTATATTTATCGAAGCTCAGCAATTGATATTATGCACTCTTCCCACATAAATATAGTAATTATTAAATAATATATACTCGAGGGTGGAAGGAAAGTTTGAAAAATGAGATTACTATGAAGCAGTGATGATAGATCTTTGAAATCTTCCAGGCATTATTTTCAATTCTTTGTATTAATAACCGCATTTTCTTATTCTAGATAAACTGGTATCTGACTATTCAAAGAAAACTGTTCATCCTGCTTGCCAAAAAGTTACTAACAGCAGATATGACGGCATCCTCACGGCGATACTAGATTCCTGTCGAGTCTTTTTCATTTCGTGGAACAAATCATAGCCAAATCAGGAGAAAACCAGTCACATACAGCCGCCATTGAATGACTCGTGGGCTGGAGCTGTTTCGATACGAAAGATAGATTTTGTCAGTTTTAGTGAGAGATTGTTCTTAGTAGCCATTCGTAACTGCCTTAACAGGTTGGCATAGTACTCTCAAAAAAATGGGGCCATAAACATTTCTCCAGATGAAACGACGTTTACATTCTTTGGAGCCGATGATTAGAGGTGTTTACATATAAGAATTGTCTCTTTGTATTTAGCGCAAAGTAATAAACTCGGAACATTCTGGGTTAAGAAACGCTCAAAGAAACCAGGTGGATCTACCTCAAACAATGTCAGATTTTCCCGTGATGTGATCAGGCTGATGCACGTTTAATCAGGAGAAAATGAGGAGAAAACTTCGTCGAGCCATTGTCCAGAATATTCTCAACTCTCTCACGTGATATGTTAAAAGTAATGGCTATTTGATTTATAGTCAATTAGTTATCTATCTATCTATCTATCTATCTATCTATCTATCTATCTATCTATCTATCTACATTTTAAAGATGTTTTTGAAGGTACAGAACTCAATAATAGATATGAATATGTAAATCTGAATACTATTAGGCATGTTAAAAACGAAGCGACCGGTTTCGCTTCCACTCTTCAAGCCTCATCGGGAGATTAAGTTAAATTAAAATACGTTATGGAATGAATAAAGGAAAGGGAAGAAAAGGTATAAAATATAATGTGAAAGAGAAAGAATCACTAGATATTAACAATAGCAAGTCCCAGCAAATAATCACGTTGTTTTTAGAGAGATGGTTTGCGAAACTCGATATACAAAGATTCTAGCACTTTCAAATGAAATAAAGCGTGTGATTGTAAACTAGTCAACACTAAAATCAGCAACACACTTTTATCATTTACAAGGTGCTCGCATATGGAGGAGCCATAGATATTCGGGACAGGTTAATTAGAAGTCAAAGCCTGATTCCTGATCTTATTAGGAACGTGCTGTTTAATTATCATGTCTAGATGTTGAGTGGTTCTCCTTATGTAGTTGGCACCGCGACCACAATTATATTAGTAAATTTGTGGTTGGGGTGCCAACTACATTTACATGATGAAGAAGAAGAACGTTCTTACGACTAGAACAGAAAATAGGTTTAGTTTGAAACACTACTCGAACCTCAGTCGAGAAATAACAGACACGCACACTAGATGAAATCGTCTTCCTTTATAAATGGGTATTTAATACCCATTTATAAAGGAAGTAAAAAGCGCACGGTCATATTACATTAAAACACCGCTTGTACGATCACTGTCGAGCATAGTCAGTAACAAAATGACTGACAATCTGGAAATTCCAGGGTCTGTAAGTTTGGATGTGCGATAGGTGTAATTGAAAATCGATGGTCAAGTTCTAATTCCAGTCGGGGTTGTTATATTCACTTATGCGCAAATATCTTTGAAAAAGATAGTATTGTATTTATTCCCCCAACTATGGGTTAACTATTAGGACTTTTATCAATAAAGCATAACCTTACTCCCTAAATTCTTAAAACCTATGATATGTTATGACTTTAAATAATTAGCAAAATGTTTATAAGCCGTAAAACACAAATTAATAATAAAAGAATTAAACTATGATCTTCGTCTTCACGTGCTGTGTCTCTTTAGAACATAGGTGATCATAGACTTCCATTTGGTTCTGTCTCTTGTCGCACTCAGTATTTTTCCTCTTAGTATCTCTCCTAAACCCCGTTCCGACGTCAGCTTGCTCAGGCCTACCAAGTATAACTTGCGCTGCTTTCCTCGGTCTCTCTTTCTTTTTATTCGCCCTGTGAGTATTAAATTCTCCAGGCCTTCATTCCTAATTGCGTGTCCAAGGAACCTTATCTTTCTCTTCTCGTCTCGTATGCATACTCTCCAACAGCTCATTGTTGCTCACGTGCTCAGTCCATGGTATCCTGCATCCTTCTGTAAATCCATATTTCTGCTATCTCAAGCCTCTTCTTCATCCTTGATGAGATCGTTCAACATTTCCTTCCATGTAAAAGGACAGATATCACATAGAAATCCAGTACTCTTTTTTTAAATATGAATTTCTGTATGTGTATTTCTTCATGATGGTTTAGTCTATAAGTTGACTGCAGTTGTAACCGTAATACCAAAAACAAGGAACTTTTTTGCAAACATTTTATTTTATAGTGTTTAGTTGATTTATTAAGCCGACAAAACATATGCATCCACATTTCCCCCGTATATGAAACATTCCGGATTTATTTCTTTTTTAAAATCATTAAATGAATTAGATATTTAAGGAAGTAAAGGGGGATCATATTAAACTAAAAGAAGATACAAAATGTATCGACGTATAAAGTATGTAAGGCGCCTTTCGACTGACACTTTTCAAACAAAAATCGTCCGTAATTATTAAAACTAAGTAGCCAAGAAGAAAACATTATTAGCTACCGAGTTTAAAAGAATTATATATATATATTAGAGGGGTGGGGAGAAAAATTCCTCTTCCAAGTAATGGCTTCCGCAAAGAGAGCTAAATTCAATTTCAATTCTCGTTGTATGCACCGGACAGGCTTCCGCATATTAATGATAACAGCCTCAAGAATGAATTAGGCATCAGTTTAAGTTAAATTTTAATACGACTTTTGTACAGCATTAATTCAGTTAATGTTTTTTTTAATATTATTTTTTCTCTTTCACATCAAAGCAGAGAAAAACACATTCATTTGCGTATTTCGATAGGTGTGACGTGTGATGTGAGTGCGGTTTGTGCGTTTAGCGATGTAATAAAATATGCCTCCTCGTTTACTTATATATCATAGCTATAACCACC
Source organism: Ascarosepion bandense (assembly GCA_037127315.1). Classification (NCBI taxonomy): domain Eukaryota; kingdom Metazoa; phylum Mollusca; class Cephalopoda; order Sepiida; family Sepiidae; genus Ascarosepion; species Ascarosepion bandense. The sequence goes on along the minus strand of JBBBDQ010001130.1, from coordinate 77,734 downwards.
AATAGAGGGACTTGTTGCGTCTTCTCGGGCTAATATTCTCGGCTAACATGAAATGGAAAGACTATATTGAATTCATTACCCCGTCAGCTTCTAAGAAAGTTGGTTCCTTGTGTCATGCCAGACAATTTTTCTTTTCAGGATTTATCTACCATTCATCTATGCCTTGAATATGGCAAACCTGCTATATATTTAGAGGTTCTTGATAAAATCCAAAAAGGAATCAGCAATATTATTGGTCCTGACCTGATGCATTAGCTTCAGTCACTTTTCTACTGTTATAAGGTAGCTTCCATGTGTCTTTTCTATAGATATTTTTATGATTGCTCAGATAAGCTTTTCGCTATGGTCACTAGAATTTATTAATTAAAGCAAAGCACTAGACAAGCAACGACGTCTCATTAATTTCGACGGCTAGATGTAAACGGAAGTTCTATGCAAATTGTTTCTTTTCTTGCATTTCTCGCTTGTGGAACTCTCTATCGGTTTCGTGATTTACACTCAAGTTTAATCTTCCAAAATTAAATTCAATGTCAGTCGTTATCTACTGCCTTTCTGATTACTCTTCTTATGTTCTCGCTACTTTCTAATGTTTCTGTTTTCTTATTCTTCCGCATCTAGTAAGACTTTATGTCTTAGTGGCTTTACTGTCTTGCCTGGGGTAAATTTGATTTTTAAGAAAGAAAAAATATATTGCGATTTCTCTTGGTTTTTATCTATAAGATCAACGGCCTATTGGTGATTCTTATTCTGCATGCGCATAAAACTCACTAAACCGCGTAGAGTCATGATTAGCGAGGCAAGGTAGACAATTTTTACTGATTAGTGAATTTGATTCCCACTCGATACTCCATATAAAAATAGCTAACAAAACTTAAAATCAACCAAAGACCTAATTAATCCATTAGTAGCTGTCTTCCCAAAATTTGGATGGTAGGCATTAATGGGTTACAGGTAGAACACTATATGATGTTTTAAAAAGTTAGAATTACTTTTTAGAAACTTATAATAAATACGGCTAGATGTTGTGGTACAGTGGATATCGGCTCGGAACGAGAAACCGGGAAGCCGAATTCGAATTCCAGTTGAATCCATTTTATTCACTTATGCGCAAATACCCTTGGGAAAGGTATTAATCCGTCTCTTCCTTCCAGTTATGGGTTAAATAGCAGGACAGATTGGGTTCTATAGCCTTGGTCGGCAACCAGTCTACCGCAGAAAGCAATGGCAACCTACTGCGGGATAATCTTCTGCCCAGTCATTCATGTCTCTTTCGAGACATGATCGCCCAAGCGTGTATCACATATGGCACTTAACTGACTGACTGAAGTATTTCCATTCTTTCCCTCCCTATGGGAACCGGTATGTGGGCCAGGTGCCCAAGGTAGAAGCGATGGCGGAAGAAGAATGCTACCAGGAAACATAGTAATTCAAAAGAAGAAGAATTCGCAAGAAGAGTAAGACTGGGAAAAGAAAGGCTGATCCTAATCTGAAAGAATGGTTCTTATGGCATTGATTCTACCAGCCCACACCCGGCAGATATGCGTTTTACACGTTCGCTAGCCAGCTCACATTTGGACACTTTACAGATCATAATATCTCTCTCTAATTCCTATTGTTCTGTTCAAAGTAAAAATAATTCGTTTTAATTAAAAAAACAAAAAACAAAAATCTCCTTCCTAAAGTCAATTGCAAAATCTAATTGACGTGTCTCAAATCTGACTCAGGGCCAATTTAACCTGAGTATTCCATAGTGTTATATCTGGAGAAGTGATTATCTTTAACTCAATAATATCAACCATAAAATTCGGTATTAATTACAAATATTAATAATTAAAATGTGCTGGAATTGCCGGAAGCCGGGTTATTTTGTAGTAAATTGCTTCCAAAGTTTGGAGCTGGTATTGTTCGAGAATAGGAAAAGTGAAAAACTGCGCTAGTCAAAACCAAACGAAGGGACGATCCACCTTTTTCAGAAGTGAGCTCAGGCTCCGCCGTAGTCCAAGGATAATTAGGGAGGTGCCCTCTACACCAGATGGGAATAAGAATGTGTTTCGCCGAAAGGACCGTCAAAAAGAAGCGAGGATTCACTCTCTACTAACGGAAGGACAAGGACATGACCCGCGAAATGCTGGTGGGAGATCTCCCAGCTGTAGCCCTGATTGATACCGGAGCCTCTGTCTTTCTCGTGAATGAGCTCTTTAAACGGATAAGGATGAAGAAGAGAATGAAACCATCTCATCTCGAGGTTACGCAAGTAAACGGAGGTAGAATGAAAATCAGCCGAACTATAAATCATGCAATGTTCGGTAGGATTGGCTAAGATCGACCATGTTCACGTGACCAGTGCACTACGGCATGTTTGGTTTTGGGACCGAATACGGAACATAGCGAAACGTCGTTGGATTAAGCTGTGCTTTATTCGACACAGTGACTTGATTATAGGGTTACACATAGTCTCAAAAGAGCGTACATTTATAACTAGAACGAAAATGATGTTATTAACCGGAAGTAGTCACAGTTATTACATTCAATCTTGTTCGTATGTGTGCCGTGTCTCCCCAGGACGCGCATGACCATGACTCTCGACAATTTCCAATCCTTTCTATCTCCTAGTAAAGTTTGTCTTTTTGCTATTTTGTTACATAAGCTTTTGTAGGTCATCCACCGTTTTGCTCGTTTCCGCTTTCTTATAATATATCTTGGGGTTGCCAAAGTGCTTTTTCCTCATCATGTGTCCTAGAAATTCCAACATTATCTTTTTGATATTAAGTATAATTATACTTCTTGTTTACATTTTCTCTAAAATATCATTGTTTCCCCGTATTTATTCTATAGTATTTTCCATATTCTGTTGCTTCAAGTCGCGCCTTAATCTGTCATGAGCTTTTCTCACGTTCACTAGCATATAGGAGGAACTATATTATGTAACAATTTAGTAGTCTTTTTTTTGTTTCGAAAATTTCCCGATTTTAAATACTTTGCTTAGTTTTTCAAGGGCATCTTTCTCTATCTCAATGCGAATTCTGATTTCAGTATCAATATCAAAACTAGTGATTTAAAGATTATCTTACTAATTTTTATCTTCGTTTCTTCATGATGCAATTCAAGTACCAGATGTCAAAAGACATATTTCGCATGTGAAATGTCTAACATCAGGAAAGATCTATTTTATGTTCTTGGTAAAGGCATATTAGCATTTATCCCTGCTCTTTTCTCAAACACTAGGACTCATGAAAATAGGGCTCGTCTCTGGCGTGCTAAGAGAGTTGGTAGCTATGATCGTGGTTGAGATTTTTTCCCGGGTCGTAGCTAAAAGAATACATTATTCGTATTGTCGAACTTTCATGTGACGACAGATCCGCGAACCAGTATTCAAATTCACGTTTTCTACCTTTCCGTGTGCGCTGTTTCTAACGCGGGAAGAAAAACCTGATTCTGACATGTTCGGTGCTATTCTTTATTTGTTCTCCAAGTAAACAGATTATATCCCTTTCTTTATGTTGTTCTTGCTGTCTTACAATCAGTTAACTGCAGTAGTTACATGAGAACGCACACAAACGCGGAAGGAAATCTCGCGATATTTTTTGCACAAAAGTTCAATTTAGTTCTCATTTCTTTCTTTCTTTCTTTCTTTCATGTCATTTGGCTGACCATTGTTGAGTCAAGTCAGAATACAGGAAAAGTTGCACTGGAAATCTTGGAGGCATTCAAAGATTTTGGTTTCATTTTTTACTTATTTTTAAACGTGTTGAAATGACGCAGAATTTTCGTACTTAATATGTTAAGCTGTCATAAATAGTTTTATATATAACTTTATTTAGAAAAACAAAATTAATACCCATGTTTGGTTTACGGGCCCATCACGTTGAAACAACGCTTCCTCTACGATCAACGATATTAAGCAACGCCGAGCCTGATCAATACTTTGATGAGTGGCCGCTTGCGAATACCAGGTACTGTAAGCTTGGATGTATGGGTGATGTAATGGATAATGATTCACATTTGTTAATCGGTGTTCCAATTCCAATTAGGTTCCTTATATATCATTAGGAAATTATTAATTCACCTGTTCCCTCCCAGTTATGAGTTAATTAATAAGACTTGCATCATAATATTCATTATTATCTTAAAAACACCTTAGAATTAAAAAAAAACACTGGCCTTAAATAACCTGCAAAGTCGTAGAAAATGAATGAATCCAGATGTATATTTCAAGTTTAATTTCTTACAATATCAAATGTTTATATATATATATATTTTTTTTTTTGCACAATTAGGCCTTCGTCTGTGTTTAATAGTTACTAAATTTCATATCATTTTTGCTTAATTAATTCCTACGAAGCTAGAATGCTGAAACTATTTAGTCTAATAATGCATTGAATGCGACTTCGTTTTTAGAGAGGGTGTTATGCAGAATTTAAAATCAGACTGTCCTAAGATTTCAAATAGTCAGAAAGCTAGATTAAGCAGAAAAAGAAGAAAAAAACATGCAGTAATACGATTATTATTATTATTATTATTATTATTATTATTATTATTATTATTATTATTAAATATATGATAAAACTCCTGAGCTAGTAAATTAGTTTTGAAAATGGCACTCAGCCTTCAGTATTTTGGGTGGTGCTCAAAGTTTATGTATATATAAATTTGATAAATTGACAAATTCATAACCCGAAATCTACTAACACTGATCAAGTCTGCTCCGGAGTAACAACTCCTAGTCGAGCCAGCCTTAGTTCTGCAAATCCTAACCAAAGCAACCCTAAAGTTGCTGAATGTATCTTTAGATTTAAGTTGACATCCGCTCTTACGCGTGCTCTTTGATTATGTTGCGTATATGTATATGCTTATGTATCAATATGTGCGTGTATTCGCCGAACTGATGTAATGATGTATTTTTTATTAAATATTCTCTTTTAAGGGAGCGATCTTTATTTCTATTCCAATATTTTTAGGCCTTTGTGAATTTTATTCGTGTAAAATCTTCTGTACAATAAAGACGGAAGCTGATGATGGTTCGTCTGAAAAGAGCCTACACTTCCGATTTACCATGAAATAACGAGTCTGCCTTAATTATTTCTTATATGTGCTTCATATGTATTTATATACATGTATATTTAGAACTCTATTAGAGATTTATCCTACCACTGTATGTACAGGATACTGTATTGGATTCTTCTATATCTACACCGCATGCTGGATTATATATATATATATATATATATATATATATATATATATATATATATATTTATGGTTAAAATGTTAAGCTTTCTGACCATGAAACCAAGGTTCGAATCTCACTATGGTCGATTTTCATGAAGGTGACTTCTTAATGTTATCGGTTTGGAGGAGGCGATCCCAGCGTGTGGCACCTTTGGAAAGTGTCTAAAAACTATTGATCCAAACCTAGTGAGGGAATTTAGGTAGAAGGTTTTCTTTGAAAAGTCGTCGATGATCGTGCTAGCTCGAAGTCACAAGTCATTGTGACCGAGGGTTTGAACGTTCTGGTCTAGTTCAGGTTGTGGTTCACGCTAGTTAACGCACTTTCTCCCAGAAACTGTAACAAAGTTTGCTCTGTATAGTTGCAGTATAAACCACAGGTGGGCTCAAGTATGCGTGAGCAGCCGTCTTCAATGGGGATTAGCTAGCCAACCTGGTAGACGGGTATCCTCGAATAAGAGTGGTGATGCATTATATATATATATATATATATATATATAGAGAGAGAGAGAGAGAGAGAGGCATCGATGCGATAGTTAAATTGCCGTATAAATTAAGAAATTACTGATTGGGTGAGATAAGGTTAGAAGAACCCAATCAGTCCTGTCGTGGAAAAAATAGACGGATGATATCTAATGTGTAAGTAAATACAAGGAATTCAACTGGAATTTGAACTCGGCTCTCCGATTTCTCGTTCCGATCAGATATCTACTGCACTACAACGTAGATCTAATTTATGAACTGAAAAGAAAAACTTATAATATCACATGAAAATCAGATAAAAATCTCAACCAAAGCACCTTGACAGTCACTTTGTAAATAAAATCTGCATAAAAAATGAGATTTCTGCCTAAATATAAAATTTTAAAATTACATGACCTGGTAGCCAATAATGAATGTATACCTACATCATTCAGGAAGAAAAAAACCTCGTTTTACGACTAATAATAGCAATACATGTGCATAACATTCAGAATGTTGCCGATTACTTGGTTCTTCTAATTCTGTACTTTTTAGTTCATCTCAGAATTTTTCAACTGGACTGAGATCGAGGCTTGTTGAAAGTTAACTAATTTTTTATATTCTTATCGTGAATATATTTCTGAATATTGATTCTTTGTCATGGATAAAGCGCCAAATATGGTTTAGTTTCACATTTCCAAGAAAACGTGTGACTTTAACATCCAATATTACAAAAAATATCTTTTCTCATTGGACCATTAACAACATAGTAGACAACCTCGCCACCTTTATGTTTCTTTTCAAGAACAATCTTAAATTATATCTTCTGTTCAAGCCTTTCATATGGGTGTCATGCATGCCACCAAACCGGTTCAGAAATATCTAAATTGTCAGCTGTATGCAACAGCATCCTAGGATCAACAAGAAAAAAGAGCTTTGATCGAGAAAAATCCGAGGGTCTAGGTAAAGATCATCATTCTTTGAACATTATGAACTGACCCTACAGAATCATAAACCAAGGATTGTACCACATAACAGAGAACATCTTACTTGGTAACTACCAACAACACCAAAAACTGCAATATATGGCAGAGAATATAATGATTTAAGATTTTTTCTTTTTTTATAATCGTTTAACCCTACGCAAAGCAGTACTGCCACTGAGACGCAGGGGGCTACATAAGAGGTGAATGATGAGAAAAAGGAACAGGTTACACAGGCTGTCAGAAAATGGATAAGAGAAGGATGAGAACACTGGTGTGAAGAGAGCTGCACGAGAGTAGAGTGGAAAGGGAGAAGAACATGATACAAGGGTTGTCAGAGAAAGGATACGTGTCAAGAAGATAAGAGATTGGCAAATGACATTGCATTTAAATTCATGGAGACTGTAGCTTTCAGGGAAGCAAGTATACGGAAGGGAATTCCACAGGCGGGAAGCCACATTACGTCGGTTAGAAAATGACAGGAGGTACCAGGTTTGGATTAATTACGTTGTAGATTCTCTGTTGGATTTTGTCAAGAACCCTGGGATGAATAGGAGGGGCACCCAACTAGATGTAACTGCAATATTCAGTGCACGGGTAGATCAATACAACAAACGAGAAAAAAACCTGGCTCTATTCAGTGAATCGACCTTCCTAACAGCAGATTTAGCTATGGATTGAGTGCGGCTGATAGAAAGCCTAGTCTGATCTATGCTGATAGTGGGTAGTAGCTATTCTCTATGGTGGTTAAAGAAGAACAGTTTCCTTTTGCGAGCATTAAAATTTACGAGCCAATTCTTACCCGATCCCACCACAGATTAAAAAACCTTTTCAAGATCAGCATCAAAGTTTGCTTTGTCAGCCTCAACAGAATTCTTATCGAGGCGGGATTAAATTACGGTGTCGTCAGCGTAGATGCCTACTTGGGGTCTGATTACATTAAAGAGATCATGGATGAAGATCAGAAAAGTGTAGAAAATAGGGCCTTGAGGGATACCCGCGTTCGTATGATAGTATTTGGAAGCATTCCCATTCATTACTACCTTCATTACACTATTTGAAAGGAACGAGTGGATTATGTATAACAAGCGTCCAGTAATATCATAACCCTGTAGTTTGCGTAAAAGTCCAGAATGTCAGACACTGTCAAATGCTTTGGAGATATCTAATGCAACATTTAGAATTTCGCCGTTCTTATTGAAAGCCTTATATATATATATATATATATATATATATATATATATATATATATATATATATGATCGTTAGCATATTAGCAGTAGATCTGGTGAAGCGGGAGCCATACTGTTTGTCGTGGGGTGTGAGATGCTGTACTACTTCAGTATTAATAATAGCCTTGAACACTGTCAAAAATCGGTAGGAAGCTGATAGAGTGGTAATTAAAGGAATCTAAGAGTTCTCCAGGGTTCTTAAATACAGAAATCACAGAGGTTTCCCAGCAGCCAGGGAAGAAAGTAGTTGTAGAGGTTAGAGAAGACAGATGAAAGTTCATGAGCACATTTCTTCAGCACAATGATTGAGATTCCGTCACTTTTGCTTGCCTTATGGGGGGGGGGTCAATCTTTAAAATTATGTTAGAGACCAGCGAGGGGGTAATGTGGGCGTCACTCAGTTGAGACTTAGATCTATGTGGGAAGTCAGGTGAGGATACCACAGATGATCAAATGTTAAATTGGTAGAGATTCGGTCTTGTCCGCTGAAGATGTGGTGACCTTAAATTCATTGATTAAAATGGTGATTGAGGGTTTGCTGTTATTTAACACATTTTTACAGAGCCACCAGTAGTCTTTGGGTCCAAACTTTCGGGATGCAATACACTGCTAAATTCTTTCAGCAAACAACAGCTTAGCATCATTTAGGATTCTTTGCACTCGTGACTAGCAGAGGCAAAAATGCACCTATTATGGCTAGAAGCGTTGATCTGATAAAGTCGAAAGAAATGATTCTGGTGGGCAAGAGCAACCGAGCAAGCAGGAAAGAACCAAGGGGTACGAATAGGGTTTAAGTCGGAACTTCCTGTCTGGGATGAAAGCATTGATGCAAGTTTTAACCTTAAGAGGAGGCCTCGAATGCAGTCATTAACAGAAGACTAAACACTTAGTTCCAAGCAACGTCACAAAGGAAATCGCGGAACGACTCCCAGTCTGCGCTTTGGTAGCAGTAAGATGTTCTGCTGGTCGGAGGTTCCTGGTGTAGGGTATATGGAAGGAGATATAACGAAAACCACAGCCAAGAGAGCAAATCTGCATGACATGGTAAAAGTCAGAGATAGAAGTGAAACAAAAATGTAGTAGTGGGTCAGTTCCATTAGGGTTATTAGAGAACGCGTGGAGAAATCAACCACTTGCGCGAAGGATTAAGTAATTGAAAGGTTCATGGTATGGACACCAGCAAGATCTGTGACAGAGTTTTTCAGCCACTTGGTGTGGTGGGCATTAAAGTTTCCAAACATAAATATATGAGCGAACGGATGAGAGGAAAGGGTCTTATCTATATTGTTCGAGATGCTGTCAAGTACGAAACAGTCAGGAGGTGTAGGGGAGAGTTAGAGAATGAAAAAATAGTATACCGAGCTTGATAGAGTGACGGAGTGACGGAGACACATGTAGAAATGATCTGGAGATTCAAGAGAAATCACCCTAGCGAGAAGGGGATATTTACTGACATAAACTTCAATTCCCTGAATATGGACATTGGCGTTCTTCCTAAAAGAAGGAATGTAAGTAGGGATATAGAAATCAGAGGAAGCAATAGAAGAGTCAAGGTTAGGTTCACAGTGAGCTAAGATGTCAGATGGGTTTACTTGGAGGAAGAATTCAACGCTGCAAAAGTTGGTACAGATACCACGGATGTTCGAGAAAGTGATGTTAACAGGTTTAGGTGATTCTTGTTTAACTGGCTTAGTTTTAATTCTTACTTTGCGTGATGTCATAATTAGAGATTTTTTGGGGAGACCTAGAGAAATAGTATCAGTCGGTCGTCAAATGCAAGATGTGTAGGGAGGAAACTGGCATAGACTGCAGCATAATGTGGCCTCAGAGTTGCCCACCAGAGACACTTGCATGGATACCCATCCATGCGTGACATGACACTACAATAAACCCCGATATTATTCAATTGTTGATCAGAGCAGCCTCTCAAGACGTTACACAATAGTTCGGAATTCCTAATTACAAGTCGGAAGTAGCAACCAGGAAACTGCTAACCCGGTACCCTCAGAATAAAGAGACGTCACCACTATCCACACCCATTACAAAATGCTTGAGACAGAACTAATATTAAGACCTGAGGGGAGGAAAAAAACCGAAAACCCCTTCCTAATCAGGAAACATGTTCAAAAGAATAAGGAGGAGTATGAATCGGGCAATAGTAGAGTCTATCTACTCCAATTAAAACAATAATTAAAAAAGAAAAAAAAAGAAAATCAGAAATAAAATAAAAAATTACTAAGTTTTAACTTAGTAAAAGTTAGAAGATACCTTACAAATCACAAGGGAATTTGAAAATTCAAATAAAAAAGGAGAATTTAAAATCAGTCCTTGCTGTTCGAATGACTAAAACAGCTACCTGACACAAGTATATTTAAAATTTATCCAACGCTATGTGAAAGAAAGTAGGAAAAAAAGAATTAATTTTAAAATTAAACGCAAAAGAACGAAGTAAATATAATGACATCAGATGTTATCGTTCCAAACCACACAAAAGAACGGTTCGGAAGAAAACCGCCAACAATACTGGAATAAGTGATAAGAGTTACTCAACTTGAGAAACCTGTTTTCCTAAGAAAAAAAAGGATTGTTTTAGTAGGAAAATTGTATAACTTTCAATCGAAAACAATACTAGCTGCTCGGTCAATGAACGCCAAAAGATTTCCTGGTAGGGAAACTGCTGATATGACAATTAACACAAATGTATCGGTATATATATATATATATATATATATATATATATATATATATAATAACTAAATAGACTCTGTAAGTATGTAGGCCGTAAATTTATACTAAAATAAACCTTCAAAAAAACCACTAACAAACAGAACCTAATTCCGTTACAATCCGGTGCACTAAGGCGTCGGATAAATGGGGAGAAAAAAAAAGAAATCCGCGGAACAAGAACAAAACATTCAATACTCCGCAGCAAAGAAAAAAAAAACCCAAACGGAACCAACCACAAGAAAAAGTGCTCGATACAATGTACAAAAGAAGATATACAAAAGTAGAGCAAAGACACACAAAAATCTAAAGTGAGCCAAAATCTACCGCGGTTTCACACTACGGATCGCTTTGCCCTGACGATCCGTAGTGTGAAACCACGGTAGGTTTTGGCTCACTTTAGATTTTTGTGTATGTATATATATATATATATATATATATATATATATATATATATTATGAACTGGAAATACTTGACGTCACTACCCATAATACCCCATTGCCCAGAATATATAAATAGTCTAGTCGGCACAAAATATATCGATATATATAACGTAATATTAAAGTATAAATATACCTTGTTCTCTCAGCTGCTGATTGAGCACAATATATATATATATATATATATATATATATATATAGTGTTCAATCAACAGCTGAAAGAACAATGTATACTTATTATTTTATATATATATATATATATATATATATATATATATATATAACTCCCTTTTTCAGTATAATTTTGCTAAATGCGCACACACATATCAGCAGGAATATATGTACAAGTTCTTTTGATACATCTTTCATTTCCTTCATACTAAGGTCGATTTGTAACTTTAATATTCTTATCGGGAATATAATTCTGGACTAATTTTAACGCGTAAGTTGGACGTTTGTCATGAATAAATTTCCAGCTACGCTTTAGGTTCAGATTTCTCACAAACACTTTCAAGTCGACGTCTAATATTTCAAAATAATCTCCTCCTTTTTTCATTATTCCATTCTTATCAAGGTTTCTGCTCTATTTGCAGAGAAACACATCCAGGACATGATACATCTAACTCCATGTTATGCTGTAAAGATCTTACGAGTTCGGCCTTTTCTGTACAGAATTTATGTAATATTATTTTCTGTTACTTGCATTGTTGCGGCTTCCTGATTATTTCTTTAAATCCTTAATATTTGCGTTATTTTGAATAGCACTTAAAAGGCGACTTTCTGCTCTTGTCAACAATTTCTAGTTCCTTCTACGTCCAAGTTGGTTTGGAAAACTAGTTTGTCTCTTGAAGGTTGTAGTAGTGCTTTAAAACATTCTTTACGCCATGGAAAGAGCAAATAATACTGAAATCAATAACCAACGTTTTACATTATTTTCATCATGTAATAAATGTTAAGTTATTAATATTACTTGCAGGATATTCATCAGACTTGAAATATATCATTTTTGTCCATCGTTTCTTTGTGATATTAATTTTTTGACCAGTATATTTATTTTTCTTGTAAGTTGTTAAATATATATTTTAGAAATTTATTTAAGCGTATTTACCTACCAAGACACATATAATTGGCATAGTCTCAAAGAAAGGGAGACAACTGTAAAACAATTAAGTTTTTATTTTCCATAAGCTATCCTATCTCCAATCTAACACACACACACACACACACACACACACACACACACACACACACACACACACACACATATATATATATATGGGATGTTTTAGAAAATGTATTAACCCTTTCAAAGTGTCAGGAAAATGAATAAATGCATAACACGATCCCCGGGCATATCCGAGCCAATCTTTCCTGAAACTCAACCAATCTGCCCACACTGTGTTTGATCTCGGACCGGTCAAAGTAAGACTGCCTGTTATCAAGAGACTAGGTCAGTAGAGACTAGCAAGGGGACGGTATATAATTCCCCGGTTCCCGGTAGTCATCGAATTGAATATAACAACACGACAATGATACGGGTGAAGATTTATACATGTTTATATCCAATTTATGTACATATTATAAACAGTTTCAAAACTAGGTGACGCACTAATTAGCTGGCTGGTATTTTAGTATCACAATATCACTCTTTGTAGCAATTTCTCTCGGGAGCGATGGCTTGATCTGTCGGCTCTAGCAGCTCACCGATTTCACCGTGGCCGTCTTCTGCAAAATCACTGACTCTATTCCGCGAATTTCCTCTATCACCTCAATTTTATTAAAAGGGCACAAACCGGGATGGTAAAGTTAGCTACAGGAAAATCAATTTTCTCTCTCTCTCTGTCATTCTTACCAGCTTGGGATGAAAATAATATCAATTTCCACTAAGTCTTCGGCTCTTCACTGCTGAGGTGGAGAAGGAACTTCCATTTTCTTATTGCTTGCTTATCCGTTCCCAAAATGGTAGTTAGACAAAGACAGGAAATTCTCACATGTCAATTTGACCTGAGGCCATGCAATCGTCAAAACAGGATAACAATATTATGTCTACGATCCACCTACACAGATTCAATCAGTTCGTTTACTTTTCCTGATAAAAGTAAATGTATTTTTCTTATTCTATTCAATATTAGAGAATTTTCTTATCTTATTGTAAATCAATAAAAAAATACCAACCATCTGAAAATAGGGTTACAAATGCAGCATTTATTGACATTGAAGCAATATTAGCGTTTAAAAAACAAAAAATACCAACGTTTATGAACTAACAAAAGCATTAATGGTTTAAATAAATATTAAATTGAATTTGCTACATAGATATGAAAAAAAAAAACAGAAAAATATTCAAGAAGCTGTAGGAAGTCAAAAAGTGACTACATTTTTGGAGACCTTGTAGATAGATAGATAGATAGATAGATAGTTCTTATATGTTTACGTAAGGACTATCTATCTATCTATCTATCTATCTATCTATCTATCTATCTATCTATCTATCTCAGTCTGTTCACTATCTATCTATCTATCTATCTATCTATCTATCTATCTATCTATCTATCTGAGTCTGTTCACTATCTATCTATCTATCTATCTATCTAATAATTATTTTCAATGTGGTACAGAATCTCTGTTTATTATAGCTAACTAAATCTTTCATTGTCTTGGAAGTTGTAATTTCACTATTGGGGATTAAAATTGTTCCTAAATTTTGTTGATAGCGCGTTGTCAGATACTTTATTGTCAATGGTGCCGTTGTCGTCGTTATCTACTTTTTAGGACTGTCGGCTTTGTAGGCCCGTTTTCTTTTAGTGCTAATGTGGAAGTGATGTAGATATTGAAAAGTTGAAATGTTTTTTTATGTATTTCCCTTATTCATGTAAATATTCTGGAATGCAATTTCTAAAGAGTCTTAAGTAAAAACCTATAAGTCCTGATTTTATTTTTATAGGGTTTTCTGAAAAAAATTAAACTCTGATTTGTTGTAGAATTTTGGTAATTTCATGCTCATGTGCAAATTTGATGTTGATTAAATCTTATGCTATCCAGTTTGTTTTTATTGTGTACATATATTATAAAGACGTATGTCAAGTAACTGGATTTTTAAGTGTATGATTTATTTAATTATGACGGTCTCTAAATATTCTAGAAACAGGCGTCGCTTATTGATCACCACAGAGATAAGTCTAATTTTTGTTTGTAGACTTTTTTCATTCTAAGAGACTAAACTTGGTTATTAATTAGTTTTCACAGTTTCATAAGTCTGTGAACCGGTAGAGGGTTGTTTTCGATTTTGTGGGGTGGTACTTAATAAGCTGATGTATATATCACAGTTGTTTTATTGGTTTATTTTGTTTTATGACTCATCAACCTCAGTGGGTTATTTAATACCGATAAGATTTTTAGGATAGGTTTGTATGAATAGAATATGTTTTCTTTGTAGATCAGGTTTTATCGACGTATTTTTGTAAATAGGGCTTTTTATCGAGAGTCAAATGTATTGTTGGCAATTTTTTTTCTCGCAAAAATGTATTGCTGGCAATATTTTTTCTAAAATGTGTTGCTGGCAATATTAGTTTTTCTAAAATAAATTGATGCCAATTTTGCAATAAACATCTAATTTTATACCTTCATAGTGTTTTAACTGCAGTTTGGGAATTCATTATTTGCACATAGCTGGGATGCTTAACAGGTGCTATCACCCCAGGTCAGAGTGAACCTGGAAATAGCAGCAATTAAGAAGTGGTTCCATGCTCCTCAAAACCTCCTGATTAGAGGTTTTGCTGCCGAATGTAGTTTATCGTCATACCCAGGACGATTTTTTGACAGGTATATGATTTAATATCTAGCCATGACTTTTTATCATGGTTACGTTTCTTATCCTCTGGATTAAGAATGTTTAATGTGTGCAGGGTTGATGTTGCCTAGGAACGGAGTGATGAGTTTTGCTATTGTTTCAGATAGTTTGTTGGAGGGCACTGTTGGTGTTAGGCACAATGAGTCTTATAGATATGTTTATTTTGTGTAAGTTTTATAGTGCGGATGTTGTAGGAGGGTTTTCTGTTAGTTTTGTCCAGGGATTTGTGTAACAGTTTCTTAAGTGTTTTGTTGAATTTATAAGTGTCTTATTTACTGTCCGTTCATTGGTGTTCTCGGAAGTGTTATCATCATTTAAGAGGGATTCTAATTTTTCATTGTGGTTTTCATATATTTCACCTATGTTTTGACAGAAGATATCATCAATATATCTTAGGTAGATGTTTTTTTTGGAGGTGTTAAATATCTTATTTTCAAGATCAGGCAATGTCAGTTTTAAATGTTGGTCCCGGAGCCGAACACGTGGAAACACTATCACGTATATGTTATTTTGATGGCCATCGAACGGAACCTCAGTGGTAAAAGTTTCTGTGATATGTTATGTCTAATTTTTAATGGAGGGCGAGATGGATTGTTGCAAATATTCTTTATAATTATATCAATCGTTTCTCTAACTGGAAGATTAGAAAATAGATTTCCAAAATCAAGTGAGACTATAGTTTCATTATTAGGTGTTTAGGGTTTTGGTCAACTGACACTCTGCCTGCTACGATTCAAAGACGAAATCATGTATTCCCACAAAATATAACATATATTTTCAGATTTAAAGTAGACCTCCATACTGATTGGTTAAACTGAACACACACATAATTTTTTCTGTCTTCCCACATCCATAAATAACAAACGTATTGTTTCTTATATTTAAATGAAAATCCTTTTCACAAACATAAATTAACATTGCCTGATGATAAGGTAAAATCTTGAAACAGAAAATTCTGTGTCCCAATGTAAAGTACAGTAATTAAAAAAAAAACAAAAAATATTATATTATGCTCTGTAATATTTTTGTATTGAGCACTTAAAAAAAATTAACTGCCGGAGAACTCGAAATTCTAAAACTGTTTTTCTCTTCACCTAGATTTATATATACATATATATAACTAATATAGGGTAGATATGGACGGAATAAAATTCCGTATGATAAGAAACACTATCCTTAAAAGGTGCAAAATCAAAGTAGAACGAATTATATTTATTTGGAATTTATAACACAAATATTTTAGAATATCAATGCAAAAGTAACTATTTTGTTTTGATACTACCTTATCACGTCTTATCAAGTGATGGCTTTTTTTTTCAAGTTAAAAAGTTTTAAAAGGTTCAAAACTAGCCAAAAGCTTTTAATCAGGTAGACATTGGTTACATAGACAGTGTGGACCAATCAAAATAAAGTAATTTCTAATTTGAAGAATATGAGAACAGACTCTAAAGATTTTTTGGGGCATTAATATTAATATTTGATTAAAATAGAAATTGGCATTATTAATCGACTATTAGCTTCACTTTAATTTATTTTTATTGCGAATTTTAAATTCTAAGTTTAACAAAGCATTAAATTTAGATTGTTATAAAGTTATTCATATATTAAACGAGGAAAAGATATGATCACACACAGATGCAAATCTATGGACATCCACATATGGACAAATAGACGAGTATATACACATACAAACATATATCGGTATACAGACACTTGTACAGATGAATATACGCGCATATATATATATATATATATATATATATATATTTGTGTGTGTGTGTGTGTGTGTGTGTGTGTGTGTGTGTGTGTGTGTAGATACACAAACTTTTAACTTTTGTTTTTATCGATGCGTTAATTTATCCGTTACATTTTAAAGCTAGGTTTAGAAAATGTCTATAAATGCTTCAATATTGGATACATATACGAGCGAATTTTAAGATGGGAAGGGCTTTGTATGAACGAGGTCAAAATAGACACAGTCATATTTCGGAGCATGAACAAATAAAAATAAGTAAATATATATCGTTTCTTAATCTGTTATTACACTCTTTTATTCTTGACCATTACTTGATGAAGCTTTATTAATACTTACATGACATTTACTAAAATCAGCTTAGTACAGCTAATGGTCCAGTTAGATTTAGGGTGGCTGTGTATGCTACTGAAATTTAGCATTTAAAAGTGAGATTTTATAAGAACTTAAAACATTAAAAGGCAGTTGAAAATGTATCATTTCTTCAGCTATCAGTAGTATTTAAAAAAGAAAAGAAAAGAAAAGCGATAGTGATAAAAATGAAGTAGATACGTTAATTTTAAATCTAGTGTATTATGCGACCCCCTTAACCTTTAATATACGGGAGGTGATTTTGTTTGCGAAGCAAAAAATTATCCTGCCACTGAAAATGATTCAGATGAATAAACGATAGAGTGTTTGAATTTTGCAGTTGTATTGTCATATCCTTCTATGGCAACAGAAAATGGCCATAACTGAAATTAAGTAAGATAGTAGAGAAGCATTAAAAACATTGCAGTGGAAAGGAAATTAGTCACTAATGCAGAATGTTAAAGAGTAAATAACTTCATTAGATTACAAAATTTATATACATGTTAAGCATGTCAGCAATCTATGTCAAAAATATCTAAAATGTCAACTGTGTTCTGAAGATCGATAGTTTAAAATGGGTTTGAGCAAGTGAAGCATGTGGAATTTGGCAAAGACAGTCGAACATCGTGGACTTGCACTGCAGAATCACAAGGAAACTGTATAAGATAGCAAAAAGAAACAACATAACTTGAAGACTTTCAAAAACAGTAATAACTAAAATAAATATCAGCACTCTATTGCAAATAAAAGTCCATGAAGGAAACCCCCACCAGTACAAGAAAGAACATAACCGAGTGAAGTGGAGAAACCAATTCTTCTTCCAAACTGTTTCAAGAGAAAGTTTTTATAACTTTTAACTGACATCAGCATTGAATGATTAGTTAATGAATGCCTAATATTTATTTAAAAGAAAACGGCTATTATTAGCATTTTCATTATATGGTTTTGATGTACTTGTTTTATTTTCTCTTCTTTTTGCACTGAGCCACGAGAGTTGAATATGCAGATCACTGGCAATTACAAAAATCGAGGCAAATGTGATAATCCACATTTTCAATATTAAAGCCATGTCGGCATTAACGTAAGATTAACTGGGTAATGACCTATTCGTCATCGAGGAAAGAAAAGGTAACATTGAATCCTACCAGGAATAAAATTTTCAGTGACAATTTCATGGATTGATCTTGAGCACACATTGACATTTCAGAAAAAAATACGAAGCTTTTAGATCGAGCGGAAGTTCCTCGCATGTAAAACGCAGCCGATTTTATGTCCTTCCGGTGGAAATTGAATATTGAATCAATCAAGTATGATTTTGGTAAAACATTTTTTGGGGGAAATTTAAACATACAGAACATGCCATCTCTTTTTAAATAGTTTTATCGGTTGCTATATTAAAAAAAAAGTTGCTAAGAAATATTTTTGTTTTAAATATTTTTGAATATTTTAAAAAGAATTAAATACGCTGACGAAAACTTTATATATGCATCATGTCACTAAAGATAAAACGTACAGTTAATGAAACTGTATTACAGTAAATGATCAAATATAACATACAGTTAATTACAAGACGTTTTAAAAGAAGTATTGTTTCAAAATACTCAGACCTTATATTTATACAATGTACGGGGCTTGGCTGAAAATTCATAGTCTGACCAAGATATAAACTTAAGCAGACGCACCATTTGCTAGACTCAGACTTGCAAGTGTACCAGTATATAACATCTGTATTCAGGTAGATTCGTTTGTCTTTTAGTCTACCAACTTGCATTCTACTCTATACCTTGATCTGCATACGAACTTTTCAGCCGATCTTGGTATATCCTTATGGAGCATTAACAAGAGCACTTACTGAAGTACACATGTAATCATACAAATCGTGAATTCCATGTTATTATTAAATTATTCAAGGCTCTTTCTATCGGTTGATCTAATGCAGAAAAAGTACATCACATTGTTGCAGAATTGACAGCATAATAAATTGTAGGCGGGTTAAATAAATGTGTCAGGCAATGTCACATCATGAGTTGCAATGCTGAACGAGTCTGTATATCGTACGGGTCAGACTATATTGAGAAGCATTGGCAATATCCCGATGAAATAGCAAATCAACTTCCTGTTGTAGAAATATCAGCATTAATAGATAGAAAAAATATTTTGAACGTATATAGCACTGTCTTACGCATCTTTCACACCAAGAAACCTCAAGAGAATGTTGTGATTTTTGTCTGAGTTTCTGGAGTGAGAACTTATCATTTTTACCCGCTGTATATTGTACTAATCATTGTTGCTATTAGCACAACGTTTCAACTATCATACCCTCCAGACTTTATTAGGGGTTTGTCGATTTGTTGTAACCTTTATTGACATTCGAACTGAGCCCTTTATGTAATCTACGGAAATCGATAATTGTCGTTCCTCTGTCCATATCTAAGAATATCTTATCTATTTAGTACTGCTCAGTTATTGATCTCTCCATTTACACTGGGTTCATGGAAACAATGCCCAGCCCAGGGATTGAATACACAATTAATATATCACCAAATTCACGAACATATGCTTTAAATCACTAGGTTATTGTCCCGTGAGACTTCACCAGCGAGACAAGAACAATCTACTTCCGTAAATTAAATGAAAGATTCGGTTTTAAATTTCCTGAATCGATAATCATCTGTTAAAGGCCGGAATGCATAACAACAGCAAAAATGATGAAAATAGCATGCACGTATATAGGAGTGTCAGAACTTATAACCACCCAGACCATAATTACAGATCTTGAATTTGATTACATTCTAGACGATAACGATGTACAGGTCTAAAATGCACATACATATAACTAGCTTACATGAACACAGAAAATGATTTTATCACTTGTCACTATAGAGCGCCCTGAGCCCCCCCTTTAAATCATGCACGAAACCACTATGGACGGTTATTAAAGAACTTTTCAGGAAATTAAAATTCTGAATCCACTAAATGTTATATATCTTCGCACAACTGATAGCAGTTTCGGTCCATTATTTGTGTTTTTTTTGTCATGTGGAAATTTTATACCTTGATTTCATCATTCTTTTCTAGCTTAAAGTCATACCACGTTGGAACACCGATTCTTATCTGATTAGCGATGTTAAAACTTTGAAACTGGTCAGTACCTAGATGGGTGACGGCCAACGAATACCATATGCTGTAAGCTTCGATTTGCGGGTGGTGTAATAAATAATGGTACGTAATGAGAAATCGGAGAGTAGAGTTCAAATGCTACTCGAGTTTGTTGCATTCATTTATGTGATGATTCCTTTGGGAAAGGTAAATAAAAAGACGTGTATCAGTAAATCATAATTATCTCTAAAACCTGTTATAATCCAAATTAAATAAACTTAAAGGTTGATAAGCCTTAAAAAACAATTCAGTCAATAACAAATTTCTTGTCTATTTAGGCATCCTATTTTATTTTATTTTATTTTTTGCTGCTGCTGCCGTTGATTTCTAAAGGTCCGCATTGAGAGTCCCAGGAAATGTTTGTCTAGATTTCTGATGTTCTGTTTTTATAATACCTCAATCATGTAGCTGTT
The DNA here is from genome assembly GCA_037127315.1 of Ascarosepion bandense. NCBI lineage: Eukaryota > Metazoa > Mollusca > Cephalopoda > Sepiida > Sepiidae > Ascarosepion > Ascarosepion bandense. The sequence continues at coordinate 57,140 of JBBBDQ010001130.1, read as the reverse complement.
CATAATCTGAGTCATGGCTGTAGAAATGTTCATTAGACTCCGGTTGACAGCATCGAACCACCGATGTGTCCGTTCTAACGTTCACAGTAATTCTTTGAAATGAAAATCCAGTTCCCAAAAATATTACAATCTGAACTCTCGCTAATGATTATAATTCAAAAAAGAGACACGTGTGCATCTCCATCGCACGACACTTGGTTGCATACTACTTATCTAATTTTCGCTAATAAACAATATCTCATTATGAAAAAAGACCCAAAACTTAATAGCACATTTTTATTGTCAAAATGTTTATTATTAAGAGTATAGACCAGAGTATTTTTATTATTGTCAAAATTTAACGAAAGTTTTATGATTTAACAAATGAATTAAATTGTTTTTAAAATTTTGTTTTAATAAATTCTTTTACATGTGTTACTCCCCCCTCACACACACATTATTTAATTTTAAGAAGTGGCATAATTAAAAATTGTTTGTATTATTTAAAAGCATGACAACTTGGAGAATGTAAATCATCAGTTTTCTTTTCAAACTACTACACATTTTCCGAAAATCAGCTCCAAATCGTATAATTAAAAATAATGCAATAAAACTATGAAATTATTTAATTAAAAAAATATTTTCAATTGCTTTTATAAATAAGATTTGTTAAGAACACTATTGTCTTAAGAAAAACAAATTCCGATGAATAATGAATCTTTACAAGAACAGTTTTTTAATGCTAAATATAATGCTTTATTCTATATAAATCGTTTAAAATTCTTTATTAATATGATTATTTTATCTGATATTGGTATAAAGTGTAAAGTATATTTACGAATAAAACAGTGAAAAGCTTAATACAAATAATTTCGCACCAAGACTTTTAAAATTATTTAATTTTTTAGTGTTTAAACATTCCCATTGTCTAAGTAAGTTAGTCCATAAACGATGTTACCATCAAAAGGTCACGTGCGTTAATGGTTATCTCTGCTTTCTAAAACAAAAAACAAAACAAAAAAAAACCCAAAAAAAAACCCAAAACAAACTGTTTTAGGCTTTGTACAATTCTTTTGATTTCATTATTTACTTCTGTGTTTCATCGTGTTTATGTCTCAATTTTCAACGTATTTTGCAAATCACTCATTCAAATTTTGAAAAGTATGTTTTATTTTTTAATTCCTATTTCACTAAATATTTTATGTCAATTCTGTTCAACCATATTTAGCTTTTTAACACGTCAACATGTCAGTAATTAATCAATACCTCAGAAAAACATGACGACTGTGATTAAAAAATGCTTGTATACAATGTTTCATGCTATAAAAAACTAATACTTATTTCAAATTAGATTAATTTAACTTTGAATTTGCTAATTTTCTTACAGTAACGTGTCAGACGTATATTTTATTTTTGCAAGATTTTTAAAACCGAATATTAGCTTTGGTTACTTATGTGTCAATGTGTCAAAATGACCGATTTTATTTATTTACCTGAAAACGCTCAAAAAGTTGAGATTAAAATCAATACAATTTCTATCTGAAATACACCAGAGTACTTTGCTTACAGGAAATCATAAATTTAATCATTTAGCTTTCAATTAAAAGTGACTTCACTGAAAATCATAAATTTAATCATTTAGCTTTCAGTTAAAAGTGACTTCACTGAAAAGTATTTTTTAATTTGAACGTGCTGATTTAGATTTTTGATTTTATGTATTTACCTGAAAACGCTCAAAAAGTTGAGATTAAAATCAATACAATTTCTATCTGAAATACACCAGAATACTTTGCTTACTGGAAATCATAAATTTAATCATTTAGCTTTCAATTAAAGCTAAAATCAAAGCTTCAAGAAAGCTTTTTAATTTATCAAAATTTATTTTAAAACTTGGGTATCAAAAATTATGTCTCTCCACTAAAAATTATCATAGAAAACATACACGATGCACTGACATTATTGTTACTGCATTACGCGATGGCATTTTATGAAAATATCTTCTACAGCTAAAATACATACACGGCCAAAATGAGCATGGCCTTCAAGATGTCGCAGAGAAGACAGTATGTGTTTTATCAGGGCATAGTACACTCTTACGTAGTCCACGTTATTCAGAAGTAGAGGGCCGAAAATGTCAAATTTCATATTACACCCAACATAT
>JBBBDQ010001130.1:32500-52500 GCA_037127315.1 Ascarosepion bandense | reverse complement strand
AACTGTATATGAAGCTGTGAATTAAGTGTCTGTTACAAACGAAACTAATTTTGATACGCGTTCATATTTTAAGATTAATTTACTCACTTCCATTTATTTTTTCCGTTTATTTTTTCCATTAAGTTTTTCAGTGAACGGAGTTACTATAAGAAAACGAATGTATTGTTGAAAGGAAAAAATAGTTTAGAATCTTTGATTGATCTGTCACTGTTATGTCTGGTTTTAAAAGCCCCCCCCCAAAAAAAAGTGGTCCTGAGAGACTGCTGGCGGATCAATACTATCTAAGAAATTTTGTCCTCTTTTGTCTATGTATCTCAAGTTGTCAAATATAATACATTTTTTAATCAGTTCACCTAAGTTGCATGGGTTTACTGAGTGTTAGAGAATATGATAAAAATATACTATTAACGAGAGAAGACAAAAGAAAGAGTAAGGTAGAAGATAACGATTGACATTGCATTTGAATTTTTAAAAACAAATCTTAATTGGGAATCAAAAAGCAGACAAAGAGCTTCACAAATAAGAAGTGCAATAGAAGAAACTGTTAGCATAGAACTTACGGTTACACCTAACTCTTTCAAATGTAAATATTGCTGCACTTAATTTTATAAAGTCTTGATGCCATAAAAGAGAGTGCGTTAGAACATTTACCATGAAATTACTTATTGTTGAGGTATCTCCCTTTTTTCTATGATAATAGACTCGACTTGAATATACATACACTCCTGCCATAGTAGTACCGGTGCTGAACAGTATCAGATCCGTGAGTTACAGTACGACTACCGTAAGAGGTCCGTAAGTTACCGAGAGATACCGAAGTTACACAGAGAATACCGCGTCAGTAGTCATAGTAGCTCTGAGCTCCACTCAGCTAGAACAATATTCACGGATATGCTAATTCCAGCACGGTTTCACTCTAAAGACTTGTATATATATATTCCTTACTAATCGGTATTCCTGGATTACTAACCTACGTTCCAGTGTGTATCTTTGCGTTTAATATAAGCTATTTTTCTATCTCAAATACCTGTTTTGTCGTACAAACCTATAAATATATAGAAAAGTTAGGGAACAAACACTCCTAGCTGCTGACTTAGCAGTTGAGTCTCTATACGCATTTCCCTTCATGTCAAATTTTAGTACAAAGAGGTTAGCATCTTCAATACTGATAGATGGTAAATAAAAATCTCTCAGACGAGTGAAAGAGAGCAGTTTCATTTTCATTTATTTGCTGTTAGTTTCAATTAATTTATTTAACTTATTTTCGTTTATTTTATTTTATTTTATATTTTTTTATTTATTGTTGGTTGCTTATTATTTTCGATTTTTGGTTAATAGAGAAAAAATATATTTTCGTGTCTACTTTTTGAGATAGATAATTATCTAATACTTTGTGTTAGTTTGGGAAGGTGATTATAGCTATTTTCCCCTCCACATAGAGTTTACTATTTTGAATTAATTGTTGTAAGCTGATGGTCTTTTGCTTATTTTTTGTTCTTAATCTTGCAGATATCTTTAGAGAGCATTATGCCTTACACATACTTACTATTTGTAAAGGATGTTTTGTGTGCGTAGTTTCTTTGTTTCCAGAGTCCTTCAGTTACTCCTATGTACATTGTCTTCGTTACATGTTAATTTTAAAGTGGCTTGATATATTACATTGTTCTGCTAGCTATTGCCGTTTGAGGGGCATTCGTTCTTTGTCCTGTAGATAAACGCGTGTTTTATTTAGGCGGGTGGTTTGTTGGTTGTTATTATTTGTGCTTTTTTATTTTTTGTGTCCGCGAGTCAAGCGTGAAACAAACTGGGCTTGTCTTCATTGTCAATTATATATATATGAAAAATTGAAAGCGCTGATTATTCTTAACGAAAACTTCGTTCCGTTATGAAAAGACTTTTTTATTTGAAAAATTGAAAGCTCTGATTATTCTTAACGAAAACTTCGCTCCGTTGTGAACTTTGAATTCGACGAGTGCACATTCTATTTTTATTTGTTTTTATATATATATATATATATATATATATATATATATATATATATATATATATAAAGACTTTTTCCGTAACTCATCCAGGCGTTTTCGAACTTATTATTTTTTTTTGTGCCCTGTTTATTTTTCTCAACACAAGTGTACATGTGTTTCCGGTCTGGTTTGAGGTGGTGGAGAAACTGCTACTGGGTTTCAACGTGTCTTTTCTGAGATCAAAGAACACAGCGTGAGCAGTAAAGTTCACCGTTATAATAGACGTCTTGAAAGCCAGCTACTGTGACGAGGCCATCGTCATGATTAGCGACTCGAGAGCGTCGTCATAACTGTTGCCGTTTCGACAGCATCAACCCTGACTCAAGTTCCGGTCATCATCATCACAACAGGTTCCGGACCAGGAACAGCGAACCAGCCTGGGGCAAAGTGTCACATATGTGGGTGCGTGTGTATGTGTGCATATGCATAATGAATTAGTTACATTTCCCCATTTCTTCTAGTCTAATAGTTTCTTTATTCGCACTTCTCATTCGTAAACCTCTATTCTGATTCATTGCTTCTCTGCTACATACAAGCTTTAACTGCAAGGTTAATTTCCGTATTCTATCTTCCTAAATCTTCTTTTTATATTGGATTTTTCTTACTTCTCTCCAAAATATCTTCTTTTACTCTTTCACTCTCTATAACCCGGCTGCGTTCTAGTCGCATTATATGGGACTAGTGTACGGAGCAGACATTATAATTAACGCCGTGGTATTTACTTTGGCAAATACCGTTGGCATAGATGACAACACCAGCAATGGGTTAATGGCAACAAGTTTACAAAAACACAATTTTGAATTCAAAACTATTTAGGCATTAGTTGTCTAATACTCCGCACGAGAGACAACAGGATTAATACACACACACACACACACACACACACACACACACACACACACACACACACACACACACACACACACACACAGAGACTATAACATATTATATATATTATATTATATATATATATTATCATACGTCGGTGGCATGACTCGGAGTTTGATGCGTTACGCAATGATCAAGTGCATATTACGAACTTGTAATATGCACTTGATCATTCCTTAACGCATGAAACTTCGAGTTGTGCCACCGAATTAGGATAATATATATATTTATTAATCTATACAATTAATAGCTCTGTTCATACTACATTGAACACTGTCTTATTAACATTTGAATAATATTTATATATATATATATATATATATATATATATATATATATATATATATATATATATATTCAGACATGTATATTTATTAATTCATTTTACTATATATATACGTTTAAATACTCTTGGTAAATTAGGCTCATGAATTTTTGTGACCATTTTTTCTTGTGTCATACATCAAGGAAATTTAGTTAAAAAATAATTCAATTCAGAAGCTTTATTTTTAAATTTACTAATGATTTTTATTTGATAGTACTTATGCATTTTAAGGCATTTAACAGTTTATAGCTATTAAATAATAAGCAAGCTAACAAATAACTAAAATTGCAAACTTCAAGAAGCTTTATTTTTATTTTCCATTTTAATAATTATGTAACGGAATATTTCTTACGTATTTTTAATGTTCTTATCAATATACAGCTATAGCATAACATGCAAACTTACAAATAATAGATAACTGAAAGCTTGCATATACAATTACAAACTTAGCATAATTATAGCATAATATACAATTATTTTGCTTATTGGATAAAATAATTAAACCGAAGTTTCTTTTTCGTTGTACAGATGTCATAAAAATATTGAAGGAAATAGATTTCCCATTCTCCATGTTTCTAAATTCCCAAATTCTTTCACCAAGTTTAATGCTTTTTAGTGAGACTGAAAGCTATTACATAGCTTCAGATAATCAGCTTTATTGTAGATTTCGTCAGCAAACCAATGATCTGTCTATCTGTGAGAGATGAATCTGGTTTCTCTGCTAGAAGAATAAATTCCAAAAAAGAACTAGTGTTGTTTCAGAATTGCAGCTTGCATTACTTATGCATATTTTGAAACTTCACTTTAGGAGATATTTTTATTACAAAAATGCTAAACTCGATATAAATGAAAAAAAAATATCATCACGTCATTCTGCTGTTTCGTTATTCTTTTCTTTACCATTCTTGAAATTCTTCTCTGTTAGTGGTTGTTTATACGTTTACGGATGAATGAATATTCGATATTAGGCGATATTGTTTCCTTCATGTTCGTCATCCATTACGACGAGAATCACTCAGTCAGTTACGAACATGATGTTGACAGCCAATGAATCGAGGTTGCAGATTCTTTTGAGTAAAAAGACTTTGTAAATGAATTCCTGTTTCTAGCGTTAACATTCGTAGTGTCCGCAACAAAAATCTTTATGCTATTTCCATTAATCGTATTCATCAAGTACAGCTGTTATTCCATTGACAAAAATATCCGCTTTTTCATTTGGTAGGTCTAGTGCTTTTAACTTCCCTTTCGTTCTTTACCATCAGAATGCAAGGACCAATTTTCGCAGTGTGGTGTTGTTTTCATTTCTTCTTTAACGGCTTCTTTAATAATGGATCTGCAAATACCAAATTGAGGTGTTTCGACGTCAGTCTCATCGTAGGATAACTACTGACAAACATTTGCTGCTTTACTGGTTGGCAATTCTGAAGTTGTTACTAATTTGGTTGCAGTTTTGATTTTGCTATTCTTCTTCATTTTTTGTATGAATTGTTCTTCAAAACTTTCGGACTCTCCATGTTTACTCTTTGATTATGTCTTTGATTAAGTTGGAGTTTTTGGTTTTAATATTGTTAAAGTTCGCTCCAAAATCACATTCCTTATTTTGGATCGATAAACAGTTTTGAAAATCGCAGTCTTTCCCGTTGTATATCCAACATGTCATTTCCTTTAAAAATGAAGACTATGTAATCGTTGCATGATATAAGTACGTAGCCATTCAAGATTTTCTTATGTGATGTTAAGAATTTAATCCAAGGGGTCATATTTTGTTTGTTTTCCACATTCAGCACTTGATCCAATTTTGATTGTTATGGTTTGAGTTGATAAATTTATGAAATTTAATTTCTTCTGCCATAAACCTGTTACTTCTTTAACAGTTTTCTTTATACCTTCTTTACTTCCGTTGACGGATGTTCCAAGGACCAGATAGCGACGAACAATTTTGAATATTTGAGCGTTTTCTGCTTTTGTTTTACAGTGATTGTAATTATAGTAGAAAAGTTCTTTTTTGCTATGTGATTCTTATAATGTGCGTTGTGGTACAGTGGATATCGGCTCGGAACGAGAAATCGGGGGGCCGAGTTCGAATTCCAGTTGAATCCATTGTATTCACTTACGCGCAAATACCCCTGGGAAAGGTATTAATCCGTCTCTTCCTTCCAGTTATGGGTTAAATAGCAGGACAGATTGGGTTCTATAGCCTTGGTCGGCAACCAGTCTACCGCAGAAAGCAATGGCAACCTACTGCGGGATAACCTTCTGCCCAGTTAGTCGTGTCTCTTTCGAGACATGATCGCCCAAGCGTGTATCACGTATGGCACTTTGACTGACTGACTGATTCTTATAAATTTATGAGTTTCTTCGTCCAGATCTTGTTTCTTTCTGTGGTAGAACCTCTTTTTTATCAGACATTATGGTTAAAAATGAATACTTGAAGATTTTTCAACAAATCAGTCAGGAAACTTGTATATTCTGAAGCAAAAAATGTATTTGATCAGAAAGAACACATTTGTCACATTAGCCTTATCTATATGACAACACAACGAGCGTTCAGAAAGTTTTGTTTCCACGAGAGTAATTGATATAGATGGAAAATAGCGAGAAGCCGTGAACGTCTTGTTTAAAGTGCAGGATATATTATTATTACTATTATAATTATTATTAATAAAAATACTTTTTTTTGTGTAATACATTAAGTGTTCATAATGGTATATATGTCGTTACACTTTTTCGAGTCCAAAGTTGACTCTCTTCAGGTGAATAAATTTGTGACTCTACGTATCAAGATCTGTTTGTCTTTCTGACGGCCAAAAATAATGTGTATATGTAGATAAGTGTCGGTGAGCAGGTTAGAAATTTTATATACGTGCGTGTTCATTTGCTGTTTTTTTTTTAAACTGGTTTATTAAACCTCTTCTGTTTTGGGAATCATTTGCCTTTCATTGGCCAAAAATCTTTTTTACACTGACTAGCAAAATTTGATCTCGTTTATTTTTTTATTGTTTTCAGCGACGTTGGACTTGAAAAACGTGTAGCGACACAAATGCCAGTATATACACTTAATTTATTATACAAAAAGTAAGTAATAATAATAATAATAAAATAATAATTCTACACCTTAAAAAAGAAGTTCACGGCTTCTCGCACATTTAAATATATATATATATATATATATATATATATATATAGAGAGAGAGAGAGAGAGAGAGAGAGTGAGATAGAGAGATAGAATGAGAGAGACATAAAGGAGAATTTCGTAATATATGTTTAGTCTGAGGGGAAACAAATTATTTCTCTGGTTTCGAAAATCAACTGTGGAAAATCAGTATTAATGATCTGTGATTTTAAGTTAAAAATTATTGTGCACGGTAATATCTATCGATCCGTCTCTCTCCCTCCCCTTCTCTTTCTCTCTTTCTCTCTCTCTCTCTCTCTCTCTCTATATATATATATATATATATATATGTACGTAATTTGTTCATAAACATTATACTATGTCTCGATTATCCCAAATTGTTTACCTTTCATGTTTTCTTAGATAAACACAATTTCCTTAGAATAAAATCAATACTTATTCTCCATGACGACGTTTACTTAGCTGTCATGTTCCTTCTCAATCAAACGAAATTCTATATATATATATGCATGTTAGTGTGTTTATATATATATATATATATATATATATATATATATATATATAAAGAGAGAGAGAAAGATGTATTCAGTATATAAAGCATTTGATTATACGTGTGTCTATATATATATATACATATAAGTAAGTATTCAATTGCATATCCGTGTGTGTGTTTTGTAAGAGAAAAACTAAACGGAACAACTGTCTGACGTGTTTTGCTCCGAGAACAAAATTTCTTTATTTAAGAAAACAAAACGTACCACTTCTAAGATTTTCACTTTTTTTTTAGTTACTCTTTGTTACTGTGATATATTGTTCTGCATGAGCCTTGGTGTTACAGGCGATGTCTTTCTCAACCGCACTACACCCATAATATCCCATGGGATTACACTCAAGGATATAGGAGGGGAGGTATGTTAGAGCCGGTGAAAGCGAAAAAATTATCTGACAACCATTTTTGAATCTTCCTGGAAGTGTGTCAGGGAACTGAATCTTGCTGCCGCATGTATGGTCTTACACTTTATGCCCCTTAAAATAATTTAGCACATTATGCTGTATGGATTGTTCAGGGGGGGTATTTTGATTTATTAATGGATAAAAATGATCACAAAGCTGGGTAACTTATTATTCACTTCTTTAAAGACTTATAAAAGGAGAGCAAGTGGCCTAGCTCTGTTACGTAAACCCACTTCACGTCATTATGAAATCACCACCAGCCTGTCAGCAACACAGTCAACAATTTAGATCCATATCTTCATAGAGCCTGCGCAACACCCAAATACTTCTATCAAGTCGAAACAACTGTAACGGTGAACTAGGTTAGACGTTGACAGTCCTCTAAGATTTATTTAGCGATGTCACGAGTTCCGCAGATTAATAAAATGGACTAACAAACGACATATTCAATTTATTTGTTTAAAAATTATTTTTAATAGATACTCGTATTTGAGTAGATATTTTGTATTTAATTAAGCAGTGTATTTATATATCTGTTTCTATCGACCCGATTATTTATGAAAAATTTTGTTAGAAAATACGTGTCATTCAGTAGGATTCAAACCTGCTACCCCTAAAAATATAAGGGAATCCATGAAATAATCTGATGCATTTTAACTGATCGACCACGAATTATTTTACAGTAGATGAAGCCGAATTAAGTTTTATAAATACAAATTTTCGATTTCTCGTAAATATTCATCTCTGCTCTGAAAGTGTATTGTAATGTAAACAACTGTAAAAGCACAATGTTACGTAAAGTTCTGGAGATTAACAAAATAGATTAACACCAGACACATTTAGTTTATTTTTTAAATATTATTTTTATTAGATATTCGTATCTGAATAGATGTTTTGTTTTTAATCAAACCGTATGTTTATATATATAACACTACCGGCTTAAATATAACACACATTTTTCTAACAGAATTTCTCCAAAATATCTTGGCCGGCGTGTCTCGTCCTCTGAGGGATACCACGGGCGCTCAAACCAAGTGAATCAAAGAACCGTTCGGAAACGTCTATGGTTCTGCTAGCCTGAAGTCAGAAGTCTTCGTAACCGAGAGTTTAAGCGTAGTGTCGTTGTTCAAGATGCTGATCATGCCATATTAAGGGTATTCTCCAACGAACCACAAGTAATGCTCGCTCAGCTTAGCTGCAGGAGGGTTTTGTGGGTGTCGAAGACAAGCAATTTTTCTTGAACAGGCGTCTAGCAATAGGGATTGGCAAACTCTCCTAGGAGATGGACGTGATTCGAAAACGAATAGCCAGTCATTATAGGAGATGTACAATTAAAGAAAGAAAGAGTGTTTCTTAAACTAATGCCATCTAGTAACGGAAGACGGAATTACTTGGTTTAAAATTGTGATTTTATTAAATATAACTCTATATCGAAAGAAGATATGAACATTTTTTTATTGAATATAGGGACATATGAACTTATTGCTTTCATTAACAAAGTATCAGACATAGGAAATGAAAAAAATACATTTTTTATGTGATGCGCTTAGAATATAAATAGTTGAGGCTGAAAATAATGAAAGAAGAAAAGTAGCTATTTTCTGTAAATTAAAAGAAAATGTATTGGTTTGAGGATTTTGTCTGTTGACGTTTTAAGTGTCTGATGGCGTCGTCCTATTGCTAAAAATACGGATGAATAAACAAACGATGTCTAAAAAAATGGTTTCTCAAATGCTCATACCAAATTAAGATTACCACAATTCTATTTTGACACCAGTCAGCAATTATTTGGTTTAAATAAATAAAAATCAAATTAAAATCCAAGTGACTATTTTTCACATAAAATAAAAGTTATTTTGATCTTCTGAAATAAAATTAATTATCTTAAAGATATTTAATTGGCTGCAGTGTGTTTGCATCCCGTTTAAATCTCTGTGATAAATTGAATCAAAATAAAACAAATAATGAGAATCATTGAGTAGGTAATAATAATTATTAAAATTTTATAAAATAAATGGTTGTTAGCAGAAAGGGTAGTTTAACATGAAAATTACAAATTGGAGATGGTAGAATAAAATAAGTACAATTTAAATATATGGGTAGTATTTTAACAGAGGACTAAAAGTACAACACTGAAATCCAAAGTCGCATTGTGATAATCAAAGATGCCTTACCAAAAACTATGCAAAATATTAAAAAAAACTGAACAATTATGTAATATATTTCTTTCCTAAATGGTAGTAAATAAGCTACAATCTCCTAAAAAATGAAGAAGAAACAGGAAACAATAGAAATTGGCATTGTCCTGCTGCATCAAAGCGCCCTTTCGGTAGATCAGAGCCGGGTACTTTTGCTTCAACTTTTCGTAGACCCGCTCAAGTTGCTGACAGTAAAGTTCAGCATTGATGGCATGACCATTCGTAACCAAATCAAAATGTACGATTCCTTCAAAGTTCCATTAAACGCACAACATAACTTTCTTGCCGAATCGATATTGTTTTGGAATCGACGGTCTCTCTTGTCCTTTCTGAACCCATCGCTTGTCTCGATTGTGCTGGACCAGATAGACCCATTTCGCAAGTGTTTACGAATTTTTGGGACAACCTAATATTAAGCGTTGTTATATTTTAGATGTGCGTTGTGGTGTAATGGATATAATCTCGGAAGGAGAAATCTGTAGAACCGAGTTGGAATTCATTGCATTTGCTTACGCGCAAATACCGGTGAAAAAGGTGTAAATTCATCTCTGCTTCCTCCAGCTATGGATTGAATACCAGGTGAGAGTGGATTCTTTATCTTTGGCTGTCAACCAGTTTACCGCAGAAAAAATGGCAATCTACTGTGGGAAAATCATCTGCCTACTCAGTCATGTCTCTTTCGAGATATGATCGCCCAATCGGGTGTATTACGCATGGCACTTAAGTAACTTACTGGTATTTCGGTATTACTATTTTGTCATAATATATTTTTGTTACACCACCTTAATTTTCTTGTGAATTAAAATCTAAAAAAGAATCTTCAATATTATTGATTCTGATCTAGTGTCTCAACTTCATTTATTTTCTCACCCTCGTAAAGCTGCCTACCACTGTCTTTTCTATAAATACTTTAATAGTAATTGATCGGATAAGCTTTTCGCTATTGTACTTAAACTTTTAAAATTTAAGTTCGGTACTAGACTGACGACAAATTTCATCACTTAAAGTTGAGCGTTGTGGTGCAGGATGTGCGTTGTGGTGCAGTGGATATCGACTCGGAACGAGTCGAGTTCGAATTCCAGCTGAATTCATTGCATTCACTTACGCACAAATACCCTTGGGAAAGGTATTAATCCGTCTCATCCCTCCAGTTATGGGTTAAATAACAGGACAGATTGGGTTCGATAGCCTTGGCTGGCAACCAGTCTACCGCAGAAAGCAATGGAAACCTACTGCGGGATAATCTTCTGCCCAGTCAGTCATGTCTCTTTCGAGACATGATCGCCCAAGCGTGTATCACGTGTGGCACTTAACTGACTGAAAGTTGAGCTGTTTCAATGTAACTGTAAATTCTATGCTAAGTTTCCTTTCTCGCACTCCTCGCTTGTGGAATTCTCTTCCGGCTCCATGCTTTCTGTAAAATGTTAAATGCAATGACAATGGGTATCTACTGTCAACCTGATTGCTCCTTTAACGTTAGTAATGTTTCTGTTTTATAATTCCTTCAGACCTTGTGTCTTAGTAACTTTACTACCTTGCTTGTGGTAACGTCGATTAAAAAAGAATATCTTTTAATGTGTCATTTTGTATTGCATTAATAAAATATCGAAATATTTTAACCGTTTCATTTAACTTTAGCAATTACGTTTTTTTATAAGAAAAATACTTTCTCATCGGCGGAATGTGGCTTCCCTCTGTCTTTCTACAAATATTTTCATGGCTTCTGCTACAAAGAACTTAGCTCACTGGTGCCTCCTCCACAAGAATTTAATCGGGCAACCAGTCTGGCAACAAGATCTCACACTCTCACAGTTAGATTAACCAAATGCAAGCGACAATTTTACTCCAGTAGCTTCTTTTCTCGCGCTTCCCGCCTGTGGAACTCTCTTCCATATACTTGCTTTCCTGACGGCTACACACTCCAAGAATTTAAATGCAAAGTCAATTCCCATCTCTTACCCACTTAATTCCAGCTCTTTCCACATCACCCCGTGTATCTTTTTTCCTTTCTCTCTACCTTCGTGACTGTCTTCTCTCCTGTGTTCATGTCCTTCTTTTGCCCTTTCTATTTCTTCCGCTGTAGCTGGTACGTCTTTGTCTTCACTCATTTCCTGTCTAAAACTGTAATTCTCTTATATAGCCCCCTGCATATCAGTGGCGGTACCGCCTTTCTTGGATGAAATTATTGAAAAAAATATCCGTTTTGTTACAGCTCTAATACTATTTTCTACCCCTGCAAAAGCTTTCTGCCATATTTTTTGCACCATTTTCAGAATTACTTGAAAATTTCATCTATTTATCTGTAATAAAAAATAATGATGCATCAGAATCTGCATTTTATCATTTTATTTTATTTTATATTTTATTAAACTTAACTAATTAAAATATTATCCTCTCTGTATAAAGGGAATCAAACATTGTCAGGATCACTCATAGAGTTGCCTTGAGCAGCATCGGTAACATTTTTATCCGCTAGTGTTGTTTGTTAATAACTTCGAGCATATACTGAGGCACAAAACCACCCAAGTTGGGCAGCAGTCATAATTTGGAACGCTGGACGAAATAGGAACAGAACCAGAACAAATTATCGCACTGATGAGTTATGATTTTATCCAAGATTCGTTGCATAACTTGATGTAAGGGGAGCCTCTAAGAAACGTGGCCATCTAATTCTATGGCGTATCTGTTTCTGTCAGCAACAGCTGAGAATCAAACTACGCACGCAGACGGAATGGTCACAGACACCAACCTAATGGTTCCTGCAGGTCGTATTTGCTGTTCGTCAACATTAATTGGGAATGATAGGTCAATTACTCATTCGTGAATAGTAATTGAGGGACATTGAAATTGTTACTTGAAGTTGTAATCGTGGATTGTAATAACTTAGCCTCGGTTAAAGAAGAGGTTAACTGTAAAAGAAGAAATGTTATTGATCACAATTCTGCAGTGATAATGGCCAGTTTTCGATGCAAGTTAAGGATATTTATTGATATTTTTTCAGAACAGTGCATATACAACCAGAAATACTCACGTGTCGTTGTAGAATCTGACAGTCGTCTATGCGCTGAATATTTCTGTCAAAAGAAACGATGGTGTTAAATCTGATTTGGTGCTTCGGTGGTGTATTTAGAGAATCTTGATAAAACACAAAAAGTGTCTGTAGTGCTCTGGAGCTGATCTGGTAAAAGTACGCAATATTAGAAATAAAACGTACGTAGATCCCCTCCTCCCCACCAAATGAAAAATAAAAAAAAGTGGACACTGAACTCAACACCCAGCGTCGACAGTTTCATATTTGAACGCAATCTTTATACAATTTCGGTTGAATTTTGGTTCGAACACACACACACACACACACACACACACACACACACACACACACACACATATATATATATATATATATATATATATATATACGAATGTGTATTGTGATGCAATGGATATCGGGGCTCGGAATGATAAATCGGGTATCCGAGAAAATATGGTAGCCGAGTTCGAATTCCAGTTGAAGTCCTTGCATTTACTTACGCGCAAATACCCTTGGGAAAGGGTATTAATCCGTCTCTTCCATCCAGTTATGTGTCAAATATTAGCACAGACTGGGTTCTATAGCTATGGCTGGCAACCAGTCTACCGCAGAAATTAATGGCAACTTACTACGGGATAATCTTCTGCCCAGTCAATCATGTCTCTTTCGAGGCATGATCACTTAAGCCTGTATCACGTATGATATTTAACTGATATATATATTATATAAATATTTGTTTATTTTCACGATATTTACAGCATCTTTAACACAAACACAGTAAAATTCAGCTACATACTTCGGAACATGATACAAATAATAAAAAAAGTTACAACAGAAAATCATCAACAAACCACCTGCACAAATCAAACCTACATTAACTGTAGAGAAAAAAAAATAATACCTCTTAAGCAGTGATTGCCTGCAAAATAATATATCAAGCTACTGCAAAAACAGAAGATAGCAAAGCAAAAATAAATATGTTTGGAGGAGAAAATAGTTATAATCACCTTCTCAGACAAAATAAATGACTAAATAAACGATAAGCATTTAACTCAAAAGACAAAGAAACTAAATTTTACTAGGTTACTTAAACAGCGAAAGCTAACAAGGTAGACCTTGTAAAACACCACCTTGAAAAGTATATACACTATATGTACAATGCCGTTTATGTAATATATTTTAAGCAAAAATCAATATTTTCAACTAAGCAATAATTTAAACTAAACAAACAAGATCATTCACAACCCACTAAGATAAACTAACAAACAAATAAACTCTCAATAAATAGATATGCAAACTAATTAATAAATAAATTAACAAACTACAAATGCAAACATCAATACATGTAAATGTATTAATAACAACTAATTAAATAATTCATAATAAATAATTAGTAATAATTACCCAGCCAACAATAAAACACCCCTACAAGTAACCGCTGTCTGTCTGTCTCTCACACGCACACACATATTCTCTTTCTTTCTTCCTCCCTCCCTCCTTATCTATCTATCTATCTATCTATCTATCTATCTATCTATCTATCTATCTAAGATAATTTAACAATATTTAAACAGAATAGTCTATCATAAAATAGGAAAAAGACTTTGTAGATGAATACTGTTTAGAGGGCACTTGTCAGAATCAAAGAAAATTGATTTGTTCTATGTTGATAATATCGATACAGTGACAAATCGATCCCTTTAGAATAGTATGGGCGGAACATATGACTAACGGAATGTTTTAAATAAAACGGATGAGGCAATTGTGCTTAGGATCAGAAAAAGAAAAGGCAGTTGAAATATTCTGGGACATATGTTGAGGAAATAAGGCTTGAAGAACCGCAGAAGATAATGAAGGTCAGATGAAAACGGACTGTAATGTTTATAACACGATTTTGTAAAGAGATTGCAGAACATAAGCTGAGATCTAAGTCAGACTTACACTTTAACTCTTCGCGTTAGTGAGGAAGATATAATTTCTTTCAGGGGTGTATTTTGGGGAGTGTGAATGTAATGAATTCGGCCTTGATTCGAACTCAACTTGACGATTCCTCATTAGAAATCGTTAACAGGAACACTACTCCTACATTTTTGAACGATGGACTTTTTCTAATTGACCGCCTGTAATAATAATAATAAATAATAATTGACCGTCTGTAATAATAATAATAAATAATAATTGACCGCCTGTAATAATAATATTAAATAATAATTGACCGTCTGTAATAATAATAATAAATAATAAAGAATATCGCAGAGTAGATAACGAAATGATTAAAAAGAGTGTAAAAAATGCAGCCATACCGCCGCTGCTAGCCTTGTAAATTATCATGGCAATACATATTTCGAAAAAAAAAATGCAGTAAGGTTTACAGGCAAAAAAATTCGTTATTTTACTCTCCAGTTTCTCGAACGTTGACCTCATCAAGAGATTTTGGTTAAGTCGAACGATTTCCAAAGCCAGAAGGACCATCAAAACGATTGCCCTTGAGCAGTAATCACGAATGCAATTAAATAGGATAGGAACGCAAACAACTCTTATACGAGAAAAACATAGAGTTGAAATGATTTGGATATTGTTATTAATATTATTACTGTTAAACATATTTTTTAAAATTCCATTTTGGCAATATAAATATAATGAAAAACCTAAGTGTTGTATTTTGCTTGACAATACTTACATTCTGACAAGAGATCTCGAACTATACGCTGGATTGCAATTTATTTCCGAAATGCTAACCCTTTCTATTCTACATATGAAGAGCCTCGTAATGAACTTCTTTTTCGTTGTTGGCAATATAAATTTAGTTAAGTATGATCTCTTTCTTCCTCTTTATCTTTCTCCTCCACCCCTTACACACAGAGAGAAAAAGCTTTCATGTGACGCATTTTATCCTTTTGGACACAATCAGACTATAATGATGTTTACGTTAATGCTGCTACGCATGTGCATAAAAGAGAAGAGTTGATATGAATTTTAATTTTGAATCTTATTTAGTTCCAAATATGTATATGCTTCAAATATATAATCTAGCTGGTTTAATTGAGTTTTTTTTTGTCTATGTTTTTGTCACTTTTGTAATTCAACATCCCAAATAGAATACCTGGCAAGAAAGGTGAAATGATATCAGAAAGAACGGAAATTTACTGTAGATTATTTAGCGTTTAAGTCACTTTCTGTACATTTCGCCTTAGTAAATTGTCTTTTCTTCTAATTAGAGTCGTTTTTCTTTATAAAAAGTATGATCACACGCATTACGGCGTTGTTTCGTAAAAATAATCTTTGTTTTTTGTTCATATAAATTTTATTTAAATTACATTGGGTTTCTCCAATGCGTTCCTTGTGATAATTATTACAGTTGATAGTGTAAATTTGGTGTAAAATTAAAAATACGAAAAGTTTCGCAGAAATTGTTTTTGTTATATATGGTTTTCTTACACGAAAACATATATATTTAGTTATTCGGATATAGTCCTGTTTCACAGCTCAATACGGCTAAACATTCGATTGCTTCCAGCCGGAATTGAAATCCGACCAATTTGACATAAGTCTGCGATTCCACATTTAAGCTATAGGCGAAGGTAAAGAAATTTTAGCGTGTTATATGCACACTGTAAACAAGTGCCATTAGCCAAGGGTGTTCAAAATTATTGCTCAAGAAATATGTACTGTAAATGTGTATGTGAGTGCTTGTGTGTGTTAGTGTGTGTGTTACTTAAACAGTTATTGTTCTTTTTTGGTGGGGCGTAGAATACGCCTAAAACCCTTCAGGAAGATAGCTTCCGCGAAAACACTAGCATGCTCGGATACAATTATACTGTAATGTCAATTAACATATCTACCTTCTTGACTCGAGTGCAAACCGGAAATGTAACTTCCTTATTTAACTGAGTACAAGCCCAGGTCTTTCGTTTAGGCTCCAGTGCATGCCAAACCCGAGTTAACCTTTTTGCCTCGAGTGCAAATCAGTCTGGATTTACTTTCTTGTATTTCCTCAATTCAATCGAGTGTAGACGAAATCTGTGTCTACCTTTCAGATTTTAGTGCAAATCGGCTTGTTTTTAATTTTTATTAAAAAAAATGGAACTATGTAACATTGTGATTCTCGAGCAAATCAGGCCTATGACGATATCTTTTTTTGTTCTACTGACAATGGACCTGTATTCACCGATTTGAATTTAGTGCACACGGACCTGCGGATACATTTCTGCTAGTATTTTGTAACTTTGACATGCATCATATACAATTCCAATATCGTCCAACAATTAACTGAAACGAAAAAAGTAAAATTACACACACGCAAAAATGGATCAGATCGACGGAAAACATTTTGGAAAAACCTAGACCAATACAAAAATTCACAATCACGTGTGAAATTTAATTCTGACAAATAGGAAAAGAATTGACTCTATACTGAATGAAACAGACGAAACCAAATTTCGCGATCAGTCATTAGATTAATTTTTCTAACCAATCGAAGAAGACGATTTGAAAAACCGAGAGAAAAGTTAGCAATCCAGTGTGAAAAAAAAAACAAACAAAAAAAAAAACAAAACTAAATGGCTATAAAACAGAAAGAAAGTCGAAGGAGTGAGTCAAATGGGAGCAGTGAGTGACGTTAAAGAAAACAGAAAAGAAATCTCAAGTCTGACCAGGACGTAAGGTCGCATCACGTATTAGTTCTTTGTTTTCACTTGTGTTAATTTCTTTTGCCTCTTTCTCGCCATCTTCAACATTCTGGTGCTCACCAAAGAAGAAAAAGACGGTGACAACAACAACAAGATATTTCAAATGATTCATAAATATTAACCCCAATAAGTACAACTTCCTTTATTAATTCATATTGCTTTTTTACTTTCTCGCCAACTTTAAGAAAAGGGAAATGAACACAGACTTTATTAGTAACCTGTTAATCCTTTTACATACACACATTCTGCCACTTACTACTATTTCTCTGGAACAGTTACCTACGTACATTTTTCTCTTTGAACATTTTCTTCTTACAAATTTGTTATTCAGTTCAGTTAATGAAGTTTTACTTGAGCATACGAAATGAAATATTTTATTCTTCAACATTTCAACCTTCTGATAATCTAAAATGTGGGCATTCTCGGCTATGTTTTTAAGTGGCCTTGTATCTGACATAACCGATGCCACTACACATGTAAAACTTTTATCTGACATTAAATAATCCAACCAGTGTTTATATGTCGTTTAATTAATCGACCCAACATATCCTAACGTTATACTCTTTTTGAAGAGCAGCGAAACTTTATGGACTGAATTGTCTCATAATAAAGTTCTAATGCTGCTTAAGAAGAAAAACAATTGGATTTTTGGTTTGACAGTTGAGAAAAAATTACCGGTAGAACTTAATAATCTGTGTATGAATTTTGTGCATATTTTTGTGTTCATTTTCAGAAACTTATTGCGGAACTGCAAGAAATGGACGACGTGATATACCATAAAATGACTTCTCTTATTTGTTGAACGAAGAAACCAACTTCTGCAATCAAAGGTCAGCATCGTGAATATTGATAAAGTTAAGTTTACTGACAGGAAAACCAGTTTTTGTTAACGCTGACAAATCAAGTTTTCCGTAAGAATGTGTGGAACTCAGTTCCCTGACATATGATGTTTACTAAAGATTTCTATACCACATGATAGAACTTGAGAAATTGTACAAGAAAATAAGTGTAAAATTTAAGGATACGAATGCGTTTGAGACTCTATTGATTCCTTACCTCTTCAAACACTATAAGCCTGTATATTGATTGCTTATATGCTACTTAAGTAGTTTTAGATATAATAGTTTGGGATTACAAAGATGAAGCATGGCCAATTATTATTAATTTTTAATGAATATTTTGCAATTTTGCTTCTGCTACGATCTTCATTATTTCAATTCTTGTTCTTTGACTTTGGGGGCCTGTTTTCATCAAAATCTTATTACCAATTGGCCACTATATATTTTTGTACTTATTTGTACATTTCACACCGCTATACAGAAATAAAGAATAATCTCGTGAGAGTCTGATGACCTGTTTCAGATTTATGCTTTTTGCTTAACGCTTTCATTGTCGTCTTGCTGTGCTGGCCTACTTTGAAAAATAAAAGAAAGAACTATTTATTAGTAATTAATGACTATAAAGACGACAATTTCTCATCTGATTCTCTTTAATACAGAATAAGTTAAACGACACTCTTAACACACGTTATGATAAAAATGAAATAAGAAAACAAATTATGATACAATTAATCTACCTTTTGCTGAGATACATATTCTTTTAATATTAAGCCCAAGCCTCGAGTAGAGATTCTCTCAAGGCAATTCCCCCCTCTCTCTCTTTCTCTCTCTCTCTCTCTCTCTCTCAGGTGTTGGGTTTATTGGCCAATGCCTGAGGCGTAACCAGAAGAGGAACAGCAGAGTTGATCTGGGATTTTTTCCGCTTTAAACCACGACCTTATGTTATATCCGTTTGCGACGTGGGCGCGCTTTCTACTCTGGTCGTGAAATAGCACTAAGTGCTAGCTAGTTTATAATATAAACGCCAGAGAGCGGTATTTCATTGTGTCTTAACAATATATAAAGGTTGACAGCAAGTAATGTAAGTTTGTTTTGGAAATAGTACGTTCACAGCAACGAGATTGTTAATGGTCACAGAATGACTATATGTTTACCCATTATTCATTTATCATAAAATAAGATAAAAACACTTTTAAGATTTGCTGAATTACAAGTTGATGGTTACATTCATTATTAACAATAATTTACATACAATAACAATTGAAAATGGCTACTATTACTTTCAGTGTAACCAGTAATCTCATTCAAATCCAACTGAAATTCATGACTTCTTTATCACTTCAATGTTCAAATTGTATCACGGCGTAATAAAGGCTTCTTGACTATGTAATACGTGAGATATAAGATTAATGTCAAAGTTTGATTTCGGTCAAATTGGCTTGTTGCTATATCCACGAGGAATGTTTCTTGCAGCAGTTCTGCATTAAATTGGCCGTGTATGCCTTCAGTGAAGACAGATACTTCCAAATTTGGTTGACAACCAGGGAAAAACAATGAACACCAAGAAAGATTATCTAACATCAAAAGCAAGAACAAAAATCTATGAGACTTGTTAGTTTCTGTCGCTTGATATATATTCTTCGGGAATGTTTCCTAGTAAAGTGGCGTAAAACCCCTTGATTTTTGGTAGTTGACTACAGCTCTAAATTGAAAAACTTCTCGCCCGTTTGTCTATGGTACGTTTCATTTTCTCCAACATGTTCTTCCTACGTTGAATCTTGTTTGTTTTAGTTCTTCTTTTACGTTTCTTCTTTGCGGTCTAGCCGAAATATCTAGCTTTATTGTCATCTTTCGCATATTTTTCACGGATTTATCTTCACTACTTTCCTGAAGATTTCACCAATTCTCCTGATAAAAATG